>VZTM01015625.1:64215-151720 GCA_013400555.1 Jacana jacana | reverse complement strand
TTTAAGACTGAATTTTTTTATCATGACAAAACAAAATGTAGCAGTATTTCACCCCTAAAGACAAGGGCTAAAATGTTACATATGGACTTTGCCAGCCTTAAAAACGGGGGTAGGGGCTTTGCCCTGAAAGCTAGTTCTATCTGTCACACACAAGGCTGCTATTCTTGTGTTGGAAGACTTCAAAATGCCTTGCCTATGACATGGACATTGAGAGAGCAGCCAGTCTGTCCTCAATAGCACTTCCTTCAGCCGTTTGAGAGAGAATGCAGAGTGTGTTGATTTAACTGCTCCAGCGCCTTTGGATATATGACATACATCCAGGAAAAAGGATGCCTGTGGGACACAGGGGACGTATATTCTGCATCCTGTGTACTTTGGGAATAGTGAAGCAGCCTGAGACATTCATAGGACATTCACTTGAGAAGGGTGCATTCAGCCTATTGTTATCCTACTAAAGTCTGGACAACTGAAGTTTAGGGGAATTCATATTTTGTGTATAGTGTCATATTATATTGAAATTAAATGGTTTGTTCTAGGAAATAAAGAGAAGTTTCTATTGCACAGAAAAAGGATTATGAATTTGATTTCAATTGATGTGTTGTTATGGCTAAAGAAAGGCTGGAAGGAAATGGCAGGTGTTTCAAAGCTGTGATGACCAGCCTGGCTGTGAGAAAGTTTTGTGCTGAGTTTCAGCCATTTGGCAGGTGGACTCATGCACCATGACAAAGGTTTCTTTTGCCAGCAGAGCTGACTTGAGTAGCCACCCTCCTGCACTGTACATCTTCCTCCCAACTCTGCCGATACATCTTTTGTGATGCCATGTGATGAACTAGAGAAGGAAGCAGGTCTGGATAACTAATAAATAACTCAGGGAGGTGAAGGGTAGCATAAATCACTTGTCCATTTGGTTGCAGCATAAATTCATGACAGAGGGAGAAAGGGAGAGAAAGAGTGTAGAAGAGACATGCATTCATGTGGACATCATAGCATTCATTTCCTGAGCAAGTTCAAAATGACATTGTTTTCTAATGATTAAAGTTTACTCTATTTGACAGTTGGAACAGAGTTATTGCACTTGTGCTAATGTTTCTTTCTGTTTTCTTCAAATACCTCATACAGTACAAGCAACTCATTTGCCTTTTTCATAATTATCTTGTGACTAACTAATACACCACGGGATTCTATTCTCCTCTCCTGTTCGCAAGTGATGAGCTCCTGGGTTTTTGCGGAATTCTTGTCATCATTCCCTACGTGCACAACTTTGATATTGTACTACTAAATTTCATCCCATTTCTAATACTGCCGTCCTCAGGGTCATTCAGTTCTCACTGCATGTCTCTCCTCTGTATTGACAATGCCTTGCAGCTTTGCGTCTTCAGCGAGTTTCATTAGAATCTACGCAAGGCAGTTCATGAAATTATTAAGTAACATTGTTCACCAAACTGGTCCTTGAGGACAGTAACTTCTAGTAACTTCTCTGCAGTCTGGTGGTTCCCACTCCCACTAATGGGGTCTCTGGCTCCTCCCTTGTAAAGCAGAGAGAATTCTCTGGCATGCAAATAGCCCTTCTAGTGAATTAGGAACATGTTCCCATCTCCTGTGATGACACTGTTTACAAAAGAGGACATTATGGCTATGTTATTATCACCAATATGCTGCAATTTCCTTTATATAAAATCCTTATTATCTTTGTAAAACCAGGGGGGAATGAAGGGGATGTCAATTCTGCATTGCTGTTATGTTCTGAACTGATTGTCCTCACATGCTAATTCATTCTTTACCCACAGGTAGATCTAGGCCTTCTCCGCTTCGTTTCTGGAATTGGGACCCAAGGAGCCATCTCAAAAGAAACAAAGAAAGAATATTATCTGAAAACATACCGCGTAGATGTCAGCTCCAATGGAGAGGATTGGATTGCACTGAAGGAGGGCAACAAGCCTGTTGTAAGTTTTTTATCTTTTACCTCTCTTTGGCCAAGAAATTAAAAATAAAAATAAAAGGAATAAGGTATCACAGGTTTAATCAGTATGATCAAGGTTTACAATATCTCAAATCCAAAAGATAGTTATTGTCTCAGTAATAATGGGCCAGGTAAACCCTAGAGCCACTGAAAAGGTTGCAAGGTGCTCCCTAGCTTGTTGTATGCACCAGAATTTGCATGGTTTGGGTCTGTTCCCAGGAGTGTGCTGCTGTTTCCAGGTTTGTCAGAGATCTTCTCTGTGACCTGAAGAAAAAATATTATGGGGAACTTTTAAAAAAATATGTATGTCCCTTATCTGCAGTGAAGCAATGCAGATATGCAATGTGTCTGCTCCTCAGTTCCCTGTGCATTTCCATGCTGTCTTGCAGGAATGCTGGCAAGTCATTAGTAGTTAGCTAGACTTTGCTAGACTTGCTAGACATGATGGGGTCATGCAGAAAGATAATTAGGCACATCTTTCCATCCTTATAGATCTTTATCACCTTTCCATTTATCGGCAGATTTCCTCTCTGTGACTTCCTGATGAAACAGCTTTAGACACTCATAAGAAAAATCTTCATTATCTGCTACCATGAGCATAAAGCTCGTTACTGCGAAGTCAATTTTGCTCCAACTCTCACATGAATAATCCCAGTGAGGCTATGCCTCCTTTCCTACCTCTCTCAGGATGTGCCCAGGAGCAGCATCCCCAAGAGGCTGACAGAGGCTGATGCAACTGGAAAGGTTTTCTGGTACCTCCTTTTTATATAGCCTTTTTGTGACCCTTTTGTGAAGACCCAGAAGAGCTGTGTAATACTAAACTCTATCAGTGCAACCGTATCTAGCTCTAAATATTTGGTTACTGGTTTGTCTCTGATTCATCTCTAAGTGCTATGCCAAGTCCACTACATTTATCTAATCGAAATGGTAGCAGTGTTTAACACATACATCTTTCTTCTTTGAAGCACTTTGTAAAACAATAAAAAATGAATCCTGAAAGCTTCTTTTGACAGCCATTATCCTGGCTTTACAGAGAAGGAACTTTAGAAGGTCAAATGCCACAATGTGCACGCTGTGTAATGATATATAAAGGTACAATAACTGACTTGCCCAAAGTCACAAGAGGAGTCAATGCTGCGGCTGGTATGAGACACAGGGTTTCCTGGCTCTGGTTCCTGTAATCCGAACAAATGCCTCTTTCAAAATCAGGCCATGCCTGATTTTCATTACCAGTTTCAATTTGTAAACTCTCCAAGAGTGTATCTTACATGAGTTTCTATTGTACATGCTGCCCTCCATTATGAGAACACTTCTTAAACCTTTGTTATTTGTTCAGGAGGCTTATAAAAAAATGAGGTTTCTAAAAGAGCAAAATTTTGCTGTTAATCAGGATAAGAAGAAAATTATACACAAGTCTCCCTCTGATTTCTTTGTTCAAATGAAAAGTTAAGGAGACTTGGCTACTGAAGAAACAAAATGGGAAGGTAGCCCCAGATCTCTTCAAGGCAGCCTGACATGAGGGTTGCACTAACCACATGTGAGGAGTTGTGGACTTTTGAGAATGACTCATTTTCTCTGTGAGATGATGCAGACCTGGAGAAAATCACAGCAGGTACTCCCAAAGGAAAAAAAAAAAGGGGTGCTGAAAAGAAATGTAGCTCCATTTCAAATCTCTTGCTATATGTGAAACTCCTGTATTAAATTACATGAGAGATAACTGAGCTTAATGAGTTGACAGCTGTGCGCTTCTGGCCTCCTCTCTAAATTAGTGCAGTTATTGCAAGTAACAAACAGGAAAGTAGACACTGTGTGTAAGAAATAGGCAAATCTCCCATAAAAGGAGAGTGGTTTGTATCCATGGAAAACAACAGGAAATTGGTCCTTTCTACATGAGGAAGAAGCAGGAAACTGAATCACCTTCTTTGGACTAGAACATTGCAAAGTTTCGGCTCTGCTAGGAAAGAGCGTGGCTGCAGGATCCTCAACATGAAAGCACAGCACAATCCTGTCCCTTCTTGTGGAAGTCTCATTGTTCATCTAATTTGACTGTTAGCCCCAGGGGATGCAGAGAAAAATCTTAGAGCCTGCTATATAGATTTTTAAAAGACTTCCATCTCAGTTTGCAAGGAGAAAGAAAGTCTGACTACTTGTTAAAAAGGATTTAAAAACGGAAAGTTAAGAAAGCAAGGTTTATGTGATGCGCTCTGCAAAACTCCTAGGACCAAGGGCAGCAAAATAATATATGTCTTTATCCTAATGCCATATAGATTTTTTATGTGGTCTAACTGAAATCTAAACCTTTAATTTGGACCTGAGGTTCTGCAGCTTTTTGCATCATTCTATGTGTGTAAGAGGAGCAAAACTGCCCTAATGGGGCATTGAGAGACTCTTCTAGGATGCAGCAGTCCTTGGGTGACAAAGGCCAGCGTATACCATTCCTGCATACAGATCTGGGCATTAGGAACACCTCAAAATAGTCAGGGAGTGGAGAGACCCTTGTTGCACTCAGGCGAGCTCCTGCTCTCAAGGTGGCCCTGAGCTCTCCTGTCTGCTCTGCAGCATTGCGGTGTGTTATGGGACTCTCTTGGTGCAAGTATTTTTTAAGTATCATTGAACGCCTTACATCTTTTTTCCTCCCCAAGGAAAGCTCATCTGTCTGTAAAAAATTGTGTTAGTTTAATGAAATAGTCCTGCTTGCGAGTCTTTTGTCACGCCTTCCCCGCAAATAACCCTGGTTAGACCTTGTATCATAACTACTGTAAAGGAAAAGCCTAACAAATATATACTTTTTCTTTCCTCACAAAGGTGTTTCAAGGGAATAGCAATCCCACTGACGTTGTTTACAGACCTTTTGCCAAACCAGTTTTAACACGGTTTGTGCGAATTAAACCCGTGTCTTGGCAAACAGGAGTATCACTGAGATTTGAAGTTTATGGCTGCAAGATAACAGGTAGGTCTCGGGAAGGATTTTAAAACCAAAAGAACTTATTGTGCTTATGCTGTCATTTTTATTTTTATGAGTGAAATGCATCTTCACTAGTTCCACTCTGATCTGAATATAGAAGTGTAAAAAAACCAAAACAAAACAAAGCAAAACAAAACAAACAAAAAAAACCCCACAAAATATCAAAAAACCATAAAATACCAAGACAGCCCAAACACTCAGTGTTATCTGATTGTTGTTCTGGCATTATCTTTTAGGTGGTCAGCTTTAAGAAGTGAAAAAAAAAAAAAATAAGGTTTAATTACTTTGTCCAAAGTGCTTTCTGAAGCAACAGCAAAAGACATTCATTATCATCACAATATTATCTTGGTTAAAAAAAACAGGCACAAGCAAGAATTTTTTTAAGTCTTTCCTTTCTAGCTTTAGGATTTCTATAACTCCTACAAAAGGGACGAGGTTTTATACATAAAGTAAAAATACAATAAACTACAGATTGAAGAAAATGTTAATGTTTTAATATGTTTTACAAAGCTGATTCTTCTAAAAAATACCTAGGATCATTTTATAGCATTTAATGCAGTTCATTGGCACTAAAATTTAATAGTTCTAGGAATATATTTTTTCCCTTGAGATTTTTCTTTAGCCTCGAAAATGTTTCCATACAGCAGGAAAATAAGTTTACTAATTACTGTGTTATAGCATTCCAGGTCATTGTGTGAAATCTTTGCAGGTTGGATGAAATAGGTAATATCAGCAGAACTGGTGCTACATTTTATATTGGAAATCTTCAGTCCTTGATAGCAGCTTTTCCTACTTCTAATTTATATTTATCTGGGACTATAGAAGAAGCAACTATTTCGCTTTTGTGACTTTTGAAAAGCCTAAGAGACCAAAGAAATACAATAGAAAAATCTCAAATAGAGCAGTAAATTGTATTTTAGAGAATGTATAAAATGTTTTAATTTCCAGTGTCACCAAACTTAAGTAATCTGCAACCAAGTTTTGGCTGATTTTGAAAGTTTTCTCTAGGGAAATATTCGCAAATTCAGATGTGACCCCACACTCTTTGCCTTAGCAAGAAGAATAGGGAACAAGAATAGAACAGGATTTTCTGATCCTTTTAGTTCCCATCAAGCCAGAAATACTTGTGGTATTCTGGTACTTCCTGCCAAAACTAGGATGTGCAAGTCTAAAAACATGAAAATTATATACAAATCTGAAGAGATTACTTTGGGTATAAGAAAGAAATAAGTAATTGCTTATGCTAGTTGAACTACTGATATGTTCTGTTTCTGGTTTGGTGCTTGTTCAGATTAACTATTAAATTTATTAATTTTTTTCTCTGTAGATTATCCTTGCTCTGGGATGCTGGGTATGGTATCTGGGCTCATTCCTGACTCTCAGATTACAGCATCTACTCAAGTTGATCGGAACTGGATCCCAGAAAATGCTCGCCTCATAACAAGCCGTTCAGGTTGGGCACTGCCACCAACTACTCATCCATACACAAATGAATGGCTTCAAATAGACCTTGGGGAAGAAAAAATAGTGAGGGGCATAATTGTCCAAGGAGGCAAGCACCGAGAAAACAAAGTATTCATGAAAAAATTCAAAATTGGCTACAGCAACAATGGATCAGATTGGAAAATGATTATGGATCCCAGCAAGAAAAAGATAAAGGTAAGGAGGAAAGCTCTGCACTAAAAAAAAAAAAAACAAACAACAACAACAACAAAACTTTGCATTTAAAAAAAAATAACTTTTGTATTACATTTACAGACATCTATCTCTGACCTTAGAAATGGCACAGTTGGGATGAAACCAAGCAGGAGGACTCCTAGGGCAGCAACCCTGAAGGGATGCTGTGGGAACTCTCCCACGCCTGAGGGCAGGAGCTGGCCATAGGACATGCGCCACTCTCCACTCAAAGGGTTTTTTTATTCAACAGCTAGTTCAGATTTCATTTCTGACAGGGGTGGTGTGTTTCTGTGGCCTATAGGTTTCTGCAAAATCCCATGCAATGGTGATATGCAACACTGCCAAAAATATAGTTTCCTCTACAGTTTTTCCACTGAGAGTGAACAAACTTATTTGAGACACTGAATTACTATTCTTTTGCTTCTCTTTTTGTCTCAGCTATAGATTCAGACTGTCGTTATTTAATTTAATGGGTACTTGTTGGATTCCTGAACTGCCTGTAGACTACTTTGAGAGCTTTACAGACCCCCTGTATCCATGGTCTGATCCAAGTCCTTAGAAAGAAAGTGATGGAGTTTTTGACATCTTATCCCATTCCAAGTGAAAAGTACTATTTCACAAGTCACAAGTGAAGCATCTTGGAGGTTGCTTGGGAATAAAGGACAGCTAGTTCATAAGTTCAAACAGAAACTGCAAGAAATATACAGAGGAGGGACAAAAGAATTGCTGGGTAAGATGCCAAGGAAAAGAGGATTAATACGATCCAGAAAAGTTTCTGGAAATGTACCTATTTTGGCTTGTCTTTGAGTGTATGCTTTTCAAGCTGTAAATTGCACTGTTTAGTTTATTTAACCCAAATCCCATTTGTCAAGTCTTCCATTCATTTTGCTATTGTTGCTCACAAAGTGCATTTTTGCCTTCAAAGGGCACAACCCCTTTTTAGTCCTTCTGCCCTGTTCCTTGAGGAGCGCAGTGGGCATCCAGTCCTGTTCACGAACTGGTGCTGCAGTACCGGAATGATCAGGGAATCGTATACCTAAATATGACCTCAAAAGGCAAATCAGTGCTGTGCTTGGCAGATGGGAATCCTGAGAGTGGCTCCATATCTCATCTGCGTTAGTCTGAAAATTAGATATAAAAGCTGTTTTGCTATATATACTCATCCATTGGACAAACCTGTGTTTCCTTAAAGGAAAAGCTGAGTGGGCCCATGGATGTAGCTTTTCCAGGCACATTTGGTAAATATTGGACTTCGTTCTCTCCTGTTTTAATCTCACTGAATATGTCTGCATTTTCTCACTTCTCATCACTTCTCATCATTTGTTTTGGGGATTAAAACTAAATGAATTCAGCCTTTGCAGTCAGCTCCTTTCTCTTGTTACCATGAGTTTTGACTTCATCATAAAGTGTGAAGAGAGTGTAAATCAACAATGGGATCTAACCATTTTCTTTCTAAAATAGATGTTGTTTTGACATGTACTTCTACACTGTGGCTCAATGAGGAAAAAAAATAATGCCATATGCTTTCAAAGCAGCGCGCCGTCTGCTGCATGGCTTTCTGTTTCCTAATACAAGCACTTGCCATCATTGTCAGAAGTTAGCAGTTTGACAAGAAAACTAGTGTGCTAACTAATGCACCGAGCCCATCCTCAGCTATCATCACTACCAGAAATTAACTTTCAAGATTAATGGAATGGAGAGGGTTGGAATTCAAATCTCTTGTGGCACAATTATCATCCTTCCCAAAAATTCAAGGCATTTAATAAAATTTCTTCCGAAGCACAAGTTTTCCTTGAAGAGAATCAGATAAATCCCATGAATTGGGAGTCCGAGGGATTTAAAATGTTAATACTGGAATGCAGTATTTTTAAATGTAAGTGGAGCTGGATGGGACAGCATGCTATAATGAGTCACAGCAGGAATGTGGATTAGAAACAGCCCTCTTATATGAAATGAAACACATCGTTTCACTTGGTTAAAGTCTTGACTTTCAATAAACAAACAACTGCATTTTAGGAAAAGAAAGAGCAATGACAAGCTAAACATAACAGCAGAATGTGTCCAAAGGATGAAACATCACCTTGTTTCTCAAAATGATCTTGTCATCTGTGCCTGCAGCTCCTTTCACTAGGACTACTATAACTCCTTCCTTTTTGGCTGACCCAATTTCTGCTACTTTTGAATGTGCAGAATATTCCCCCCTTTAGTCTAGTTCAAGCATTCAACGGAGTGAACATCACAAACCCTCAAATGACCACACAGATTTAAAGATCCAGTTAGTATTTCTTGTCCATAGTCTTACTCAAGCTTACTCCACAAAGTCATCTTTGTCATTCGTACTTCTTCCCTCCTTCCACTTTATGGGGGTTTTTTACACCTCCTCTCATCATTTCTGGCACAAGAAACTTCTGGATATCCTGCCATTTGGAACAAACTTTGTAAATTTTTTCTACAATATTTATTTTGGTTTTAAAAGATATTAGGAAGATTTTTTTTTCCTCTCACCAGTTTAGCTTCTTTTTTGTTTAGCTATTATTTATTATAATATTTCTTTGCAATGAAGTAACAAAATTTGTGACATAGCCTGTATAAAAGACACTCACAAAGTGAAGTTTTACTGTATATTCCTATATCCTCCCCCACAAAGAATATCAGTATGTGTTTTAAATGAACAGTCAAAATTGAATCACAGGCAGCTCTGCACTACAAAGGACAACGATTCAATATAATTATGATTCAATATAATTCTAGATGCCTATTGAATTCTAATGTCTATGTGTCAGTACTCCACTACTGATGTCTTTTATAAACCAGTTTTCATTATTATATGTTGTTATTAAGACTACTATTAAAAAAGAAGCAAGGATTTCTCGGATACATGTGTCTGTCTACTTTTTACACATAAAATGGCATTCATTCTTTCTCATATGGTAGGTAGCTTTTCTGATCATTTGCACTATACTGCTATTCAAATATAATAATATGTAATTCCACATTAATTAGATCTGACAGGCCATCTACATGTGAATTCTTGACAACTGTCATCCAAGCACTGCAGAACACCAGGTCAACCAGTGCCTCTTGATGCCATCTTGGAGGTACAATCTCCCCTAGGAAGTAAGAGCAGATGCAGTAACACTCAAATTATTTTTTCAATTTACTTGGTTGTAGGCTCCCATCATCATTGACTTTTGCAACTGGCACTCTAACCAACAGCCAGAAAGGGTTGTAGACCATTGGTTCATAAAACAGGTGTACAGTAAAAAAAGCCAAGTTTTTAGGGTTGCACTGAAAATACAAGCAGCAATCAGCTGTACCTAGGATGCTTTTGTGCCTTGGGAATTACAGCCAGCTTTTCCCATGGCCTCTGTTTTCCCTGCTCCAGATCAAGATGAGGAGTTCATTACAGACTAGGTTTTGTTCTTATCCAAAATGAAGGACATCTGGTCATTTCCTGAAGAAGGCTACAAGTTTTGCAACTCCGAGTTAAAAGTATCTTTATAAGAGTCCATCTAATTCCAAATTTGAACACTAGTTCAAAGACATTTTTTAATGTTTTGCCATTTTCGTAATTCATAGAAAATAAAAGTTGAAAACACTGTGCTGCTTCTTCACCACTAAATATATTTTCATATTTTGTACTTTAGAGTGTTCTATACATGATATTCCAAAGTCACTTTTTACCATAAAATAAGGTAAAAATAACTCCTTTTGCCTATCTTGGTTTATAAACTCTTGGCAAGGACTATTTCTTTGTACAGTTAATTCATTCCAAAGTCCAATCATGTCCATGGAGGCACCTGAGGTGTTGCTGTAAGTACAAATTATAGCTTGTTCTATATGCACAAGATCACTGTCAAGAGAAGCCAAAGGTATCAAAAAAAAGAGCATTGAGAGCTGCTTTATGGCTAAAGAACTCAGAGTTCAACTCAGAAAAGAGATTTTTGTCTGAAATGTACATTTCCTGACCTGCCTTGCCCGCTGGATTATATTGCAGTTTTGTCAGGAAGCAGCTTTCTTCTTTCCTTCTTTCTTTCTTTCTTTCTTTCTTTTTATTCTTATTCAATGGCAGGCTCACTGGAAGAACTCTTGCAGCTACTGTTCCTGTAGTTTAATTTATGCCTTTTGAAATAACTACAACTGGTGAAACTCTGTCACTGGGGGAAATCAGATTGAAATTTTCTCTTGAATAGTTGGATTATTATTGTAACCACTTAAAAGGTGACAGGATCTTCACCTCAGCCATTTTTTTTCCCTAAGAAGTGTTGAAAATGTCACCCAGTTAAACCCCAGATCAGAGTGTCATTTAGAAACATGTCTCATTAAACACTCAGCTCTTGTTATGACCCTGACGGATTGGTTGCTACTGAGTTTATGAAAAATGAAATGCATTACTTTTCTGAGAAGCTTTAACTATGTATTTCTCATTCTCATTTACGACAGGAATGCCTGACACTTATTAAGCAGTTAGAATCTAGCCTACTGCTCACCTAATTCAAAGACTAGGGAATGAAGGAAAAAGACGATTGTTGAAAATAGCTTTTTTTTTCTCTTTTTAACAAGTAGAATTTTCACACTTTGCAGACTTTTGAAGGCAACACCAACTATGACACGCCTGAACTGCGGACTTTTGAACCTGTATCGACAAGATTCGTCCGTGTCTACCCGGAGAGAGCCACACACGGAGGACTGGGGCTGCGAATGGAACTGCTGGGCTGTGAAATCGAAGGTAATTGCTCTTCTAGAGATGAACACACTTAATTATTTTCATAAATACATTCGCATTCTCCACTTGGACTATTGCTGAACACTGTTGTGTCTATACAGGCAGCACATCAGACTCTCGTTTCCATGACTGCCATTAGTGTTGTTTTGTGGCCTAATCTGTTCCTTCTCTGCAGACATTTGAATATGCCCAAGGCACAAATAATATTCTTTCTCCTATTCCTTTGTTGAATCACAGTGATATTCTCCACATGGTTTTCTGTTCCCTTAAGCAGCTTTATGATTATACTTTCGAGAAGCATAGAGCTATTAGGAGACAATGAAGACAGGAACTTAAATGTTATGTTATCATGATGCAACCCTGGAAGAGATGTTTTCTGAGAATGCAGAAGGAGCTTTGTGCTAAATATAACAATTATGTCCCTTGCTCCTTCAAAGGATGTGCAAGTCACACCAGACACTATGGCGGCCAGTGATTACTTGGCTGGACAGTGTCTGTGCTGTTTCTTTTGGGGGGTAAAGAGGGTCTCTTTGTTCCTTACTGAGCTTTAATTTTGCAAGCGTATGTAGGAGATGAAAGACCAGGAAAAGCAAAGTTTAGACACTTATCCTTGGACTGTGACATGAAGTGAAGCTTTGATTCTTGTTATGTAAACAATAAGTATTTAACTTCATAGATAACTACAGATAACACTACGGGAATTTCACAGTTTTATCTAGTGGATGATGGTATAGTGGCGTGGCTTATAAATCAAACAGCTTAACAATACACAGAATAATAAACCATGTTATGTTATTCAGGGTTTCATGTGATACCTCCTATAGAAGTAGCTGAACAGGCTCCCAAGATGAATGTAGCTGACTGCTCTGCCTCCATTTCTTTCTCACCATTTCTCCCTCAAGGCGGAAGAGTGGGAGGCATTTGCTGTGAGAACTGATGAGTTCTGTGTTGTTTTTTTAGTGAAGGCTAGATTGAATAAGTATGCTTTTTACTTGGCCCGGAAAGTGGGGAGGTTGGAAATACTTCTTAGTTCCTGCAGGAAGTACTCATTTCCTGTGGGAATACTTAGTTCCTGCAGGCTATTGTGCTACTTGCTCAGAAAAAAGAAAACTGAGCACCTGCCTTATGTAAGCTCACAACCTGTGGGCAAAGTCCTTCAGCCACAGGGTTCCTGTAGTCACCTAGACATCAAGAAGTGAGTCCATGGACCACCTTAGAAGAACACATTGCTCAGTGAGATGGAGGAGCCAAAGAGGAAACTGACCAGGAAAAAATGCCTTTGCTTTTAGGCAAATTACAACAGCAAGTACAATTTTTTCCCTAGGACACATATTCTTGCATTTGTCTTTCTGCTATGGTGTACTTTTGAAGGGTACTTACCAAGGTCACCCATGGACAGGTGAGGTCAATTCCCATTTACCCGTGGGAGAAGCATAATAAGAAAACTTTGTCGTATAACTGTATCTTAAGGAGGGAGTTGAAGAAGGAGAAGTCACTTGAGATTTACGGGGCAAGAAAGGAGTTGAGATGCAAAAAGAAGCATGGAGGTAGGCACAGACAGGAGTAGAAACAGCTCTCCAGCAGTAATGAGCAAGGGGAAGTTTTGTGTGCTCGAAGCATCCCAGGGGGGCTTATATGAAAAGATGGCAGAGATGTAGGCAAGCTTGAGGCTATATAGGGACACAAAGATCAAGATAAGAAACTTAACTGGATGTAGAAAGCTAGAGGGAGCTCCCAAAGGGGTTTTTAAAGCAATGTGGGGAACAAATGCTCTGCATAATTCATAATAAGTACAGAACTGTTTCTTTAACTAGGGATAGATTGTACCCATAAAGCATAGGTCAGGGTCCTAAAAAGCCATATTTCATCCCAGAATATAGCTGGCTCAGAAACTACCACCCCTCCTGACATTTTCAGGCCAAGAAGTCAGTGTATATGATTTTATGTGGCCAGCAGGCTCTCAGGGCATTAGAAGGGCAAAGAGGAATCTGACAAAAGGATCCATTATTGTACAGCTTATAATGAGAGTAAAAGATTGTTAATGAAAATAACAGTAGGTGAGAACAGACAAAAGCCTGGGTCACATTCCCAGAGTGGTTATCTTAAGCCAGGGAACTGTACTTGCGGCATAAAACATAAACCTGAACATAACACCAAGTATCCTGATTTTCCAGATGTGGTATGTTTTGCAGATACTGTGGTATTGATACATTTTCTGGCACTTTGCACAAATCTCAAGCTTTTAACTGTAATAACAAAGGTCAGAATTTTACTGGTTATGCAGCAGCTACCGGAAAGTCACCCCCAATGAGAGGCAAGCAGGTGGCCGGGAGGGATGACTGACATCACTGATGTCTCATTTATTTATAACTTCAGCAAAAACAAAAGAAACTCCTTCCAGTTCTCCTCACTAAGCACAAAGTGATTCTACATCACACTGCTTTCCTGCCCCTGTTACCAGGACTCTGCTCAGACATTTCCTTTCTTAAGTGTGCTCTGCAGAGAAGTTTCTTCAGCCCTGTGGTGAGTGCTGGAGAATTACTACCTTAAGCACATGCTCCCCTCTACAGGCCTACTCACAGGTACTTTGGCCTTTGACAATATTATGGGTTTTCTACCCCACATCCCCCCACCAAAATTCCCGTTCTGCCTTGCCAAGCTTTCACTCTTTGTTGGTAGGAACAACAAGCGCTCCTAAGCCAGTAAATACACAGTCCAGGTCTTTGCTGCCCAGCTCTGCTAAGCCCTTGATCTCAGACAGCAAAGTGCCTTCATGCAAGGAGGCAGAGCAGGTACATCCCGTTGCAAAGAAATACTAACTAACCTGCAAAGTAGAGTTGCTTCATTCTTCAGATACAGCACAGGAAGACAACGTATGGTGCTCATTAAAATGTTACTTTCAATTGCATGATGATTCTCCAGCACATCTTAACTGAATGACTGGCTTTGTTTCAGCTCCTACGGTTGTCCCTACCGTTTCCGAAGGCAAACCCGTGGATGAGTGTGATGATGACCAGGCAAACTGTCACAGTGGCACAGGTGATGACTACCAACTGACAGGTGCAGAAACCATCCTCATTCCATTGCAGCTTCATTGTAGCTCATACCCATCATCAGTTACCAGCTAAATGTTTGAACTGATTTAATCGCTCAGCATAAATGGACATTGGTATGCAGTTTGTATTGTCAGTGCTGTCAAAACATAGGCATCTGCCTTTTACATATGACAATACTTTTGATTGTTTTCTCAGCTATATAATTTTTGAAGCAAATAATAGTGACTAGCTGGAAGAGAGGGCATTTTTCTTTTGAGCAGGAATTGTGTCTAATCAAATGTCCTAATCAAACTTTCTCTTACTAAGAAAATAGCTGGACAGACCTTTTGAGGTTTATTGTCTGAGACTGAAGGACTCAAAATGAAATATTGTTTAGGTTCAAGATACAGATACTCCTTTATACCTAAAATTTAGTGTAGGACTTAAATCTCAAACCCAAACCTTTCCCAGAAAGAAACAGAACAGATTTGTTTCATCAAAGCATACTCACACATATACCAAGCAGAAAGATTTCCATGAGCTTCCCCATCAACACTGCATTACAGCCACAGAGGGGCTGATGTTCTCCAAGCTGCCATCACTATAAAAAAAATAGGAGGGAGAGACATAACATAGTCTGCATCTGGAAGGGAGGAAGCTTGCTAGTTTCCATAGTCTCCCACTTTTACATAGAACCACTGTCCTTGTGAGAGAGCTGACACTGCACCACTATGTTTTTGACCTCCTCTTGGAGGTTATTTGCTCCACAAAGCTCTGGGCCCATGTGATGAGATCTTCCTGGAGCAGATCTATACAACTACAGTAATTGAGCTTATTTTTGGACACAGTGACACAAGTTATTTAATCACTGCTATAATAAACATCTAATAAATGTTTATTGCTTCTTATATCCATGACATAAAATAGCATTAAAATCTGACAATAGATGTCCAAAAGGACATTGGGAAACCTTAGGTAAGATATTGTCTTGTTGGAAGCAGCCAAGTAGAACATCCAACAGCAGATACAAATAGAAGTGCAGTTTCAGCACCAAACCTTTTCTGAACTTTGCCAATGTCTCCTCTAATGCATGTTGAAAATCACAAATTGAAAAACAATTCTTGAGTGGAAAAGACACCGCACTGTCACTGTCCCTGCTTTTCAAATCAGTGTCTCAGACGAATCTTATTCTTTTTGAAAACAGCCTTGCAAGGAGTCTGATAAAATAGTCTATTTTGCTAAGGTAGCTCAGAAAGCTTTCAATGTAACTAAACATTGTAATTTATTTATTTTTCTGAAAGGAATGAGCCAGGTCAGGAAACCTCGGGGCTTCCTGGAAAGCTCTACAGGGAGGGCTGGCTTGTAAAGTCCAATAGGTAGAGACATACTTCACAAAGATGGAGGCTGTGTGAGGGGAAGGAGATAGGTCTGTGCAAGCACCTGCTCTGTTCACTCGCTGATACTCTGCACTTCAGGAAGCTCAGGACTGCAGCCCATTTGTCCCTCAGGGAAAGCTTATTGAGCAGAGAAAACTCCCCCTGGCAATTTTTGCAGGTTGTGCTTAGGGAGCAGTTTATAACCTCTAAGACAAGGGAACAGCCACCAGCCTTCCTGAGCAGCAGCTCTTTTGGGAAACTGAACCTAGTTCAGTACTAAAATTGAAAATTACTACGTTGCCCTCCAACAAAAGTGCAGACACTCGAGTATAATGTATTGCTATACCACCTTGAAATCCTGAATACTGCATGCCCAGTTGCTCCAGACATTGTAGAAACATTGCAACATGTCACTTATAACACTAAAATATGTAGAAGTGATTTTACCAAAAATTTCACTGTAAATGTTCCTTCTTTCCCTCAAAATTCATAGAAGAATAGTATGTAAATTTCAGGGCCCATTAAAAATGGCAGGACAGTAGAGAGGGGATGCCATCAGTGCTTTACCCTCTTCTATCCACACCCAACGCCCGTGTGGGGCCCGCATTCTCACTTCTCTGAACATATGTGAGTATCACAATGAAGCCTCCCTTGCAATTAACTGTAATTGTGCTGTAGGACAGATTCCTTCCTGCTCTATTGGGACCCCATACAGAGCTTCTCTATTTGCGTGGCCTATAGCATTTCCCATCAGATCATTCTCACAAACATAAAGCTGATATAGCTTGGGCATTCATTCTTATTGGAAGTCATCATAGTCATCCTTTCTATAATGCTTTAAACACTTGCTGGAGAAAAGAAAAGCCATTGACTGGTAATCAGCA
This sequence comes from Jacana jacana, assembly GCA_013400555.1. Taxonomy (NCBI): domain Eukaryota; kingdom Metazoa; phylum Chordata; class Aves; order Charadriiformes; family Jacanidae; genus Jacana; species Jacana jacana. Next base: position 135,097 of record VZTM01015625.1, on the reverse strand, counting down.
CCCCACTGTGCATTTATAATTGTGCTAAATTACTTTTTGTTTTCCTTTATCAATATGAGGCTGAGGCTTCCTTTAAAAAGTCAAGTATTTTACAAATATCAATTAGGGAGCTTACGAGAGGGGCATGACCCCACTCACCTCTTGGTCATGTGCTTGAAGGAATCGACAAAGAGGAAGGCCTTAATTCCTTTTGCTCTTTGAGACAGAAGCTACACGTGCCATAGACTATAGCCTAAAGTCAGGCAATTCCCATGTACCTCTCTCGTGAGTTGCTCTCACAACACAGCTCTGAAACAACACACAGGGAGGACCCAGCATGGCAGGGGCTGGAGGACCTCACATCCTTGTTACAAGAAACATGTCAGGGGTGAATGCACAAGCTGATGACTGCTAGGAGGTGCTACAGAGCTCAGTCACTGACTCCCCACGCGATTTGAAGAAAATCAGTCTTTAAAACAAGGACAGCCACAGGGACGTAGTGAGGATTGATTAGTTGGTGTTTGCAAGGACTCCAAAGTTATACAGCTTTATTTAATGATAAGTTCTTGTTTTCTTTTTTTGATAAAGGAAACCAGATCTTTAATGTCATATTTTCATGCTTAAGCTCACATCCTCAGTTACCTGTGTGACTAATAAAGACGGTAATATTTCAGATTTATATGTAGGATAGTCCTAATGACCGCTATGTCCTTTGTAGTGGCCCATGTATCATGATATGCATAATTTCTTTTCCAGGTGGCACTACAGTGCTGAATACAGAAAAGCCAACGGTAATAGACAATACATTACAACCAGGTAAAAAAAAAAAATCTTATTTAAAACATAATAAATGCCATACCCAAATTTCATGCCAGAGACAAAATAATGAATTGCAGCACTTCCTGACTTCCCATTCCCTAAAATTCTCTGAAGTAAAGAAGCATCTGGTCTCTCAGCTCTGTACAGTAAATATTTTATTCCTTTCATCCACATGTAGACACAGCAGAAAACAAGATTTCCTTCTGCATCAGCAAATGCCAAATGCTGACAAAATTAAACTAACTTAATCACATAGTGCACTCTGTTTAAATGTGGCATGTCAGTGACATAAAGTGTGTTTGCAAATCCCAGGAAAACAAAAACAGAACAACACAGGCCCACTCAGTATTTATATCCATGGTTTTACACAACTAAGACAAGTAAAGTTTGCCAGTTTTCTCCACCAGAAAGCTAGCAGTTTTACAATATTGTTTTCCGGCAAGTTTTCCCAAAAAGAGGTCACATAAACTGCTACTATGAACTTGTAAAGGGAAAAACAAGTTGTCGCTGGCAGCGGGTCCTTTTTACTTAATCAATACAATAACTGGTAGCTTTTAAAATCCTTAGCTTGCTGCTTCCACAGCTTTCATACCATTTTTTTAATATCCTGTACAATTTACTGGGAGAGGGAGAGAGGATAGACTTGGGCAGAAAAGCCAAACTCCAAAAACTATAAGCACCAGTTTAAAATCCTCTGCATTAATAATTGTGCAGCAGTAAAGAGGTCAGTTTTCAGCTACTCCCATTTCCTCCATTAAAGCACAGTCAGGCACAGTCTTACAAGTGATTTATTAACAGGGTGGGTGTTTATCATTGTTTCCTCAACCATGTGATACTATCCCCCCCTGCTTCAAGTGAAAGAAAGGGAATAATAATGCAGAAGTTTACTAAAGGGCACTGATGGTGTCAACCTGTTTAAGAGATAGACCTGACTTACCTCAGACATTCTCACTCTCAGCCTCTGTGTTTTGGTATTGCAGAGGTGAATGCTTTTATTTCCCTCAAAATTTGTCTCCAGGGTCATTCAGTTGGCTTAGTCAGCATACACTATTTCTAGCTCTGCCTTGCTTTATGAGCAGAGGGAGATCGTGGAGCAGTGGTGCCACGGGAAACGTGACAGCAGGCTGGCCCACCCCCACGGGACTTCTCTCCACGCTGCTCTTCCACGAGCAGCGTTGCCAAAGGGCTGGGGAGCTGCTGGGGATCCCACAGATCAAAAAGGGGTGGGGGAATGCAAAGGAAGAAAGGATACTGTGCAGTGAGTTCAAAGTAAAACATTTTCATCTTTATATCTGAAATGAGCTTTTAGCTTTTTGTTTTGCTGAAATGAAGGCTTTTAAACAGTTTTTTTTTTAACTATCTTCTTGCATTTAAGCAAATTGCAAATTCATGAAGTGAATGAATAGTCTCTGCAGTGCAATTTTCCTCCCTCCTCCCCAGTGCCAGTTGCATTTGCAGGTTGCGATTAATCCCTTTGGCTTGGGTGGGACTTTCCAGTAATAGATTGTTTCTGCCAGAGATAAAGATATCCTCATTTTCTCTCCTTACATTCCTCCTGCACCACCTTCATTTACCCTGTGATGAGCCAAGTGTTTTCTCTACTGAAGGAGTGTCTGAGGTTCCCTTCAGAGCATGCCAGTGTCACTTCCCTGCATTGTTCTAGTAGAAACTGTTTCCTTCCCGGGAGTAAGGGACAAGTTCACATCCCAAACTCCAGGCTCCCACATGGCAGCACATTACAAAGATCACAGATAGAGATCAGTCAGATGCTAGTAAATAAGAACAAGTTTCCCAGAATCTCCAGTTTAAGACATAAAGGTTTTCATCTGCTTCATAGTCCCTCACTAAAAATCAGCCAGAAAACTCCCCAAAAGATGCAGGCACAAATTCCCTTCAACATGAGGAAACATGAAGGTGGCATAAGCTTTTCCTTCTGCTGAAGGGGCATGAGTGGACCTAGCCAACACAATGAAGCACACCACAGCAAAAGGCCATGCAGCAGGGAGTGAGAATCTGCCACAGCAACCACAAATAATTGTAGTTTAAACTGCCCTTGAAATTATAGAGCTGCTCAGGGCACCCTCAGCTGGCTGAGAATAAATGCACTCTAGCTTTTTCAGCTACTCTCAACCTGAGCAAGGTATGAATTTAACACACCAAGGACTGAGCCTTCAGCTACAACCTTAATTCCCTCCAAGGGCTGGTTTACCTTAAAATGTAAATACACCTTGAGGTAGATGGTGAAGAACTCCAAGTCAAAGAACTATTCCAGATCAGTTGCAGGATGCAGGCTCCAGCAGGTAACGCTTAATGAGCCCCACCATGCCAGTGACAGCCACATCAGCTTGTGCCACGATGATTCAGGACAGAGATTTACCAGCTCTTTCAGTAGCAGCATCTGCTGTGGTGCAGGTACTTCTGCAATAAGTGCTAACATCATGTATTCCTATCCTCCTGCCTGCACTCAAGCCTGAAAACACCCCTAATCTTGTTATCCCACACTAACATGCTTGTGTGTGTGTCAAAGTCTGAGATTATCCTATTCCAACCAGCTCTCATACACTATGGAAACAGTTAAGAGCAAATACCTGGAAAGCCTCCATGTATAAGCAAGCTTTCCATCAAGAAGACTTTAACAGTTCATTTCAAGGGGACTGAGTTGTAAAAAAAAAAAAAAAGAATTGTGATTTCAAACTGCTAAAATGTTTAAAGGTTTGGATATTTTAAGAGAGGATCTACTTTCCTCCTCAAACTTAAAAATATGCCTCTAACAAATCTGTCTGTCAATGTAAATGCCTATCAGGCCTCAGTCCAAAGACTCACCAACATCTAGTCTTTTTCAACACATCTTTTTCAATTCCAAAGGACTATTTGAGATGCTTGACTCTTAGCTATTTACATACATAGCAAGCTGTTCATTTACATTATGTGCTCTCAGCATTTAAGCTCAGTCCTTTGTAAAGCAGACTGTTCAAGAAGAGTCTTGTTTTTCACACAGGTAATAGCTATTTCAGAAAAATATAACTAAGAAATCCTGAGGTTAAAATCTGTGCTAAGAAATAGTTTAAAGGTAGAATAGTCTGATTCTCATTTATAGTGGGACAACTTTGCATCAACAAAGGGATATTAAAGCAGTTAAATTATCATCTACTATCATTTAAGGTAATATTGTGCTGCCAGCATAAGTGGTATAAAAAGGTGAAATGCAAATAAAAATCAGATCCAATATACCTCTTTGAAGTGGTCCAAATTATGTTTGTAATTTCCCATTTTAATGTTGGTTTACCCTTTGGCAAGAGCCTCCTATAGAGAATTTTCACAGCATCTTTAATGCCATCATGCTCCTTCTTGCTTCTTTTTGGAGGAGTTATAAAAATATGTCAAAGTCTGTGGGCCACGAAAGATTAATGGACTTGCAAGAAACTCACTCAACTAGATTTTCAAATTACTTTCTTGTTCATGTGCAGTAATGGTTCCAGCTGTGAGCAAGATGTGGTCAAGAAGTACAGCTGTTGGTTATTCTTTGAGAGGATAAATCTGTTTTAATTCAGTATCACGTACCCTACATTTTGAAAAAGGCATATGGGATTTCGTCACCCTCTCAGATTCTCATCTGATCATTTGGTTACATAATAGCTGGTTTTCTTCATCCTCTCATTATGTACAAACCCAGAGATCAATCACCTATTGGCAGGAGGACTATCCTGGCAGGGAACGGATCGTGCAGCAGGAGCCCACCGAATGCTCGTCCCTACTTCCCATCCTTCCACCAGAGCTGCCAAGGACAAAGTAGGGGATAGATTGGCCTGTAGTTTACTGTGAGCTACTGTATCAGCCCTTTGGGACCTTTAATAGGAGTGTTGAACTATTCTGTCTTTCACTGGGGCAGATCCATTGTCCATACAACTAAAGAACCTATCCTGATGCTACAAGTGTCTAATATTAATTGGCTAGCAGGTCTATTTTTTCTTTATATGGGTCCCTGGGAGAAGCATTGGAAGAGACATGAGAATAGACAATAAGAGGTGGCATGTTTAAGGAGCCCGTAAAATAAAAGCACTCTGAAATGCCTTGCCTTTGACCTTCAATCCTGTTGCTGGGATTGCCTAAGGAATATATTAACACAATCACTTCTCAGAAAACAAAAGGAACATGGCAAGAAACAGCTAACTGAGAGCAGGTTACTGGTCAAATACTGCTCAATTCCAGGGGATTCTTCTTACCTTCTGCATGGAAGCGAATTTCATTTTTATGCTACCAATCTGTCTGTGAGACCGAAGCCAAGGAACATAGACATGGTCAAAGCATATCAGACTTAGGCTCTTTGCCAATTTCCTAGGCTATATATTTCAAATGAAAGTGTAAGAAATTCTTTATTAGATAGTGCTGTGAAATTTAGCTCTGCTTTGAAACTCTCTTTGTAATCCGAATGTTCAGAGTTGGCTTCAGACCATGAAGCAAAAGGATTTTGTCACTCCCTGAACTTTAGAATTACAATTAAATTCTGGATATTTTCCTTATCCAGTTCAGTGTCCAGTTCTCTTTGAATTGTGTTCAGCCTTAGCAGTGTTTGAGGGAAGTATTGCTCATATTATATGGGAATTATTTTCCTTTGATCTGCCTTGAACCTCACTGGATATCTCATAGTTCTCAGGCTATGAAATGGAGAAAACAGAATATTGTAATCTTCCTTCTCTGGATTCTTCACCCATTTACATACTTCTCCTGTGTCTTCTGCTATTTATTTTTATTCAGAGTTGAACAATAGCAGTCCTTTCAATCTTTTTGTGCTATGTGCTCATTTATGCTGTGTGATATCTTCAGATTGATGTGATCTATCTACCACTGTTCTCTTTTCTTGCAGTTTGAATACCACACAGGCTATCACAAGCTTTGCATGATATAATCCTTTGGGATTAATAAGATTAATTTTGTTTTATGTTTTCTAAGACCTTTTCTAAAGTTCTGTTTCATGACTCTGATGTCAAAACCATGCAATATAGCTCTTCCTAGGCCTCCTTGACAATGGAAGGCTATTTCTCATGAACTTAAAACCCTTGAATTCATTTCAATGTCACTTCGTTTCTTTAAAAACTCCCCTTGATTTTCCAATGTCCCCTTTTGGACAAGATGTCTTTGATCATAGTCCCATTGTCTAGAAAAAAAAAACCATATACTGAAGAATGAAACATAATGGATTGCCTTTCTGCACCCACGTGTGCACAGGCTGAATTCTGCTTCTTCAACATTTTGAGCTCCAAAGAGAGATTATTCACTGTGATCTGCCCCTCTCTGAGGAATGGCTAGGGTCCTCCAGGAAACATGTTTTCTCCACATTGAATTCCTGTGCCAGACATTATCTGTTTAATTCATTTATTCCCAGCAAGGATGTCTTATTCATGACAATGTGGAGTAAACCCCTCCAGAGGCCAGCAGGAGGGAGAGGGTAGGCAAGTGGGATGGGGCAGATGAAAGGAAGGAGCAAAGAATGAGGGCTCAGTGCGGAGATGCTGCAGCACAGCTGAGGTACTGACAGGCGGAGGGGAGGGGCAAGACCTGCCATATGCTCAGACCCCTCTGCTGACAGAAAGAAATTTTCTAGGGGCCATAGGGGAAAGGGCACAGTGGCTGCAATGCAGAAATCCAGTGAGTTGAGTTAAAACCATGTCTGGGAGCAAGGACTCACTAAACAAGGACATAGAAGGCAAGGAGAGAATGCTAGTCGAACCTTTTTTATATCCATTCTGTCTCAACCTACTCATCTGAGGTTTTCTCTGTATTGATAAAATGATTATTCTATTTTACTTTCCATTAAAATCTGGATTGTGTGTTCAAAAGCCTTTCCAGTCTTCCCTGGGCATCTCACGACTTGGAGGAGTTCTTTCCCTCTTCAGACTGGAGGAGCTCCACCTCAAGGTCTGGCCAGACACAGGTCCCAACATTCTTCCCATATTCCTCCATATTTTCCCACAATAAGCAAAACAATTCTAGGGGTTGCATTATCTTTTCTGTCATTTTTTTTTTAATATAGGGCAAGAAACACAATTTACACACACCCCCCCTCCCGAACTGATATTGGTGGGAGCACAGAGTCCTTTGTTCTTAGTTCATACTTGCACAAAGCATCTCATTAAAGTAAACCTAAGTTATTCCTTTAATAAGGCGTGAGTCATGCCTGAGAAAAGTCTTCAGGATTTGGTCACACCGCTGTGGGAAGGGTATTACTCTACTGGAGCTGTCATTGCTCAAGGTGAGGTAGAGGTTCATATAGTGGGGTAGGAACCAAAAGCTCAAAATATTTCAAACTGCTTCTGAAAATAAGAAATGCAAGGGATATATGTGCTATCTTGGTATAATCTTTTCGTTCAAATTCCAAGTTCTGTTGAAGAAAATAAGCTACTATGTATTAAACCTTTGGGCAGAATTGAAGAGAAGCTGAAAACAAGATATGATCTCATCCTGACCATAATACCAGACTTCCCTTGTTTTACGTGGAGCTTGTTTTGAAGCTTATTTTGAGTTCATTTGGCAATCAGCCACATTTGTCTCTTTTCTGTCTCAATTTGTCCATTTCAATGCTGCCATCTTGTGGGCCTACTTAACTGTCTGGAAGATGGTGAACGAAATTCCTTACTGAAGCCACACTCTATAGATTACACCAGAAATCCTTTCCTGCCAAGGAATTTCTACTAGAGTTTCTGCCTTTTCTTATTTTTGTTCGAATCTTATTGTGAGTTGTTGCAAAACTTTGCACAGTTATGGTACAAATAGATATTATCAACCAGCAAATATTTCTGATAAGTAAGACAGAGATTTCCTTTTTCAGTCATATACGTTACACTTCAGTTACCAGCCAACGTGGGCAAATGAGAAGAATTAATCAAACTACAAAAAATCCCAAAATATGGGTCATAAAGAGACAGGAAACAACCACATCATTTCTAGAAATAGTAATTCTTTATCTGTTTCCCAGCAGGGCTGCTCTTGCTGTAGCTTCTCAGAGTTTCAAGTAGGAACAGTTCTGTTAATGATCAAATGCATGCATTTGAAGTAGAAAATCTGAATTATGCAATTAATAATGGCATTTTGATACTCTTTTCCCTCTCCCCCTGCAGAGCTCCCACTCTACAACTTCAACTGTGCCTTTGGCTGGGGATCCCAAAAGACTTTGTGCCACTGGGAGCATGACAACCAGGTGGATTTGAAGTGGGCAATCCTGACCAGCAAAACTGGGCCGATTCAAGACCACACAGGTAACCATGAGTTCATGATTTAGTCATTTTACATGCAAAGAGGTTTTTCTGCTTAATACCAACATACCTTCTAAAACCAGAAGATAATGAATCATACCTAAAATACGTAGCATCTCAAGGATGATTCTCTAGGCAACCTAACCTGTTACTTGTAGTCACACCTGACCATGATAGTCCTTTCTGTCGGGGAGTAAACATTATTTATAGTCAGGAACTGAAAATATTCTCTTCTCCTGACTTGCCTTTGGATAACCACCATCTAGGGTAGAAAAAAAATCAGAATGACCAAATGTTCTGCAAATATCACTTACCAAGTGATGCAGTCATAAATAAATCTCAAATTGTTCTTGTTCATGGGACTGCCCACCACAGAAAGATGTTGTAAGTTAAACTTCCCAGATGGATGTATCTCCATGCCCTCCTTTTCTCTAGCAAGAGCTGGCGATTACAGCCATCCCTTCACTCACACACGGGTTTTCCAGAAATATCACCCTGGGAAATTGATTGGTTGGTTTTGTAGTGTCTAACTCATGGTTCTGCATAATTAGCCAATAGATATGCTGCTGGCTAGTGGCAAAGGGAGGGCGCTGCGTGACCTACACAGACTCTCACTTTAGTGTTCTCTCTTGCATACGTGCAGATTAATCAAATGTGTTGAGATGAATCCCCCTTCTCACTTCTGCAACCCCTTTGCCTAATGAGAATGACAAGGAAATTAGACAAAATTGGACTTTTTACATTCTGAGACATTTTCAATTGAATCTTAAGACAAGTACAGTAGTTTCGGGGGAAAAAAAAAAAACTTATAATACTTTGACTATAAATGGCATTGTACAAATAAATGGCATCAAATTAACTAAATGCAGTTAGCTGAAGTGAAGGCTGTAATGGTGGAAAAATTGATGTAGAGTAAAGTGAAATGGCTCAGTAGGATCTGACATTGAAAGGAGGTTAAAAGCTATGTTAGCCACAGACTGACAAAATCTAAAAGGCATGCATAAGTAAAGCTCTAATTAAGACAATGAAGACAGAGTTCCTGACCCAGCGCTGCAATAATATTCTGGAAATGAGAGCTATCTGCACTTTGCCACCAAGGATTATAGAGAGACTGAACCTGTCTTCAATCAAGAGATGAAGAAATTATTTTCTTCATATGAGATTTTGTTGTTTCCACTGGCCCCTGCTACTGCAGAAGACTTATTTGTTCCATTTGCTGTAGCTTCACTAAGTTTTACAGGCAGCACCTTTTGCTCTTTACTGCACTAGCTTTCAGTGTTTTCCAAAATTTTACTTCAACTCTAAGGGCACCTTCACTTGCCAAGTCTGCCATTCACCTGCCAGCAGGTACAGAATAGGGGGCTGGGGAATGTGAACCCAGACCACAAGCAGTCTGAGTGTCACTGCCATCCCAAAATCCCAAACAAACCCCTCAGTGTCACCACTACACAGCAAGGCCACTCAACATGTTGGGAGAATCACAATGAACAATTCCCAGACATACCTTACAGCTGCACTTGTATCAAGCTGAAGAAAATACAGAGAAGTGTTATCTTCAACAGCGGTTGCTTTAAGACAGCAGGATATGCTGTATGTCTCTTCAAATTATACATGTTATGATTAAATGTGGCCTGAGTTAGGTCTTCCAACTGAGACAGCCATCCTAATGCTCTGATTACTTTGTTTTCTTCCCTTTGGATTTTCCTATCACAATTCTTTGATGAGATTTACACATGTTGTGCTGCCCTTGGCACAGAACAAAGTTGGAAAGAACATATAGGCACTGCTGCTGAAGTTTAACAAGGTGTTACTACAGTAAGATTAAAAAAAGGAAGAATGAAAAAAGCCTAATTTATTTTTTTTTTGTAATTTAAAATCACCTTCCCTTATAAAATTCTTTCTAAGACCAGATAGGTCCACACACATATTGGCCAGGATACCTCTGACTGTCCACAGAAAAACCCAAATAAAATATAACATCCTTGTCTCCTGTTAGAAAAAGTACTCCGCTTCCTCATTTGTAAGGCCCACTCCTTCCAACCACTGGGTTTAACTCACTCCTCTTTGTTCCTGGCTTAGCTTTTACAACACTACCCTTCTTACACTTCTCAGAGTAGCAATGCTCCTCTTCCCTTCTTCATCGATGCAGGACATTACAATCCAGCAAGTTTCAATTATACATTATTTCAAATGAAATTCAAGAACATCACGTGTAAATAAAGACCAATGCTGATAAAACATCACCTTTCCAAAAGATCTTATTTCACCTCTTTTTACTTTTCTTTAGTCCAAGCACTGGTATAAACAGATATAAATATACTTACTAGGCATTTCAGAAATAGTATTTCTTCTTATTATTTTTCTCCTTCCTACTTTCAAAATAACTTTATACTGATGCCAACAAATATCATCTCCATCCTTTTGTGTGAATGCATTACACATGCAAACTATTCTTACACACAGGAGGATGAACTTCATATTTTTCCACCATATTTCCCTGCAAAGAAGCTGTTCAAAACCTGACTGGAACGGATGCCTGAGTGGTGTAAATCAGAAGCCCTTCTCTGTAGTCACTATTTTACTTAGAAATTTTCTGGTACCAAACTAATCACACACCCCTGTGCTTCTCTCCCAGTATGATTAAGCGGTAAATTTCCAAGTTAAGGATATTAGGTGTTCAGATTTCAAAGCATATAAATACATTATATTTTTCAGAAAATACCAGCCATAATCTTACTCTGTCAGGAAATGGCTTATAAATATACAGCCCAATATATTATTACAGAAATCAAGGCAATAACTCTGGCACCATTTGTAATAACGATCAGACTCTGTTTAGGAGCACTGTTTAGATCTCAGTTCCTAATCTCTGACCATGGTTGTTCAAAACTATTTTATTCTCCAGTGTTCTCCCATTCTTATCTTGCCTTTTCAAGCACAGATTACTTTAAACAGAGATTAAAATAACTCTTTGCACAATTAGCGTAGAGTAGGCCCCAGGGATTTCTATCTAGCTTGCTGAGCTAGAGCTAGCTCTCTTCAGGAGGTTCATGCTGACTAATGCAATATATGCTGTTACACCAAACGTGCTTTTTTCTCCCCATCTTTCTTATGAGCCCTCTTTAAATACTGAAAGGCTGCAACAAGGTCTCCCCAAAGCATCTCTTCTCCAGGCTGAACAACCCCAACTACCTCAATCTGTGTAGGAGAAGTACTCCAGCCCTCTGATTACTAGAGCATCTCTCTCAGAGCACATGAGCTTTCCTAGGGCTCCCAAACCAGGGCTGCCCCCTCAATCTGTGTTGTGAGACTTGACCCATCAGCACAGAAGGAAAGCAAAATTATCAGGGGTGGTTGGGACTTCTTAGGTAAACAAAGAAAATTAAAACTGGTGGCTATTCCTAACACAATACTTCTGTCACAGTAGGAGATGGCAATTTCATTTACTCGCAAGCTGACGAAAGCCAGAAAGGCAAAGTCGCCCGACTGCTGAGCCCCGTGATTTACTCTCAGAACTCTGCTCACTGCATGACTTTCTGGTACCACATGTCTGGCGCACACGTTGGCACCCTGAAGATCAAACTGCGGTACCAAAAGCCAGATGAATATGACCAGGTGCTGTGGACCCTGAGTGGGCACCAAGCAGACTTCTGGAAGGAAGGACGTGTTCTTCTTCACAAGTCTGTGAAACACTATCAGGTGAGCTCAACTGCTCCTCACTGAACTAACAGCTGAGGCCAGTAAGACCTTGCTGGTCAGGTTTTATATAACATAACAGAAGATGTCACTGAAGTACATCAGGAAGTAGACATCTACAGGAAGCAGACTGTATTATACCTACAGATGAGGTGCTGTTGCTGTTGACAGCAATAACAGAGGCATATTCCATGGTATCTTAGATAAGAGTGATACAAGCAATTTGTTATCAAAGGCCAAATAAATACTTCAGAAATAATTTGTCATCTGTCACAAAACTGCATCCTTGCCACAGTTTTGCTGCTGATGTAAAGGCCTTTAATGAAGCTATGACATACAAACTCCCATTTGCATATGTAAGTTCATAAAGGCATGCAGTGCAGATTGGCAGGCCACATCAAGTACACGTAGATGTGGCATCATGACAAGTGAAGATGTGTGTTAACAACTTATTAAGATATCCTGAATGCTGCAATTGTGTGTTAACATGAAAGCAATGTGAACATTATTTTATTTTGCCAGGTGGTTATTGAGGGAGAAATTGGAAAAGGAACCGGAGGAATTGCTGTGGATGATGTTAAAATTGACAATCATGTAGCACAAGAGGATTGCCGAAGTAAGTATGAATAGCAAAAGACATATAGAAACCTATTGGCTATATAGGAAGTTTTGCTTCAAAACCATCCTTCTCTGGCTCACAGCTTTATTCATAATAAGTGCCACAGTATCATCTCAGTACTGCAGCAACTGCAGTTTTGTGGATCAGAACTGTCATCCTACTGACATGGGTCACAGCATGTTCACATTCTCACATCTCTCCCTGTATTTCATATTGCTGCCTTCTTTAAATTTCTCCACTTTTCCTAATGTTCTTCTCTGTTTTAACTAATGCTCCGGATCTCATTTTATTTCTTCACCCTTTTTAGTTCACTTACTATCAAGCCTACTTGAATTCTATTTTAAAGGAGCATATCAAATCCTTACAGGACACACAATTAGGGTGAAAAGGCCACTGTGCTGTCCTCTGCTCTCCTGTAACTCTGAGTTTCCTGTGACTCGTTTGCTGTAGTCACCAGCTCCCAGACATGCAGGACACAAAGTAATGTTAGAACATGGCCTTTTACACATCTGAGCTGGCTATTCCTGAGATGCTATATGAGTCCTTTTATTTCTGGCCAGTCTTGTGTTACTCCAGTCACTGCTGATCTTACGTACCTTTTCTACTGCATGTAATTTGGCAGCAGCAACCACAGATAAACATGAGCAACTCTAACCTGTCCTTCATGATGGAGAAAAAGCAATGACTTCTGTGTAGGAGAGAGAATAGAATTGAGAATCCCAGACCCCAGTGGAGCTTGCCTGTTATACACAACTTGCAGAACAGAAAAAATCCCCTAAGAAATTAACTTTTTCACTTTTGTAAACCATTAGAATTATAGAATCATAGAATTATTAAAGTTGGAAAGGACCATAAAGATCATTCAGTTCCAACCTCCATATCATGGGCAGGGACACCTCCCACTAGACCAGGTTGCTCAAAGCCCCATCCAACCTGGCCTTGAACGCCCCCAGGGATGAGGCTTCCACAACTTCTCTGGGCCACCCTTTCCAATGTCTCACCACCCTCACAGTAAAGAATTTCTTCCTAGTATCTGATCTAAATCTCCCCTCATTCAATTTAAACCCATTACCCCTTGTCCTGTCGCTACACTTCCTGACAGAGTCCCTCTCCAGCTCTCCTGCAGGCTCCCTTCAGATACTGGAAGGCTGCAATAAGGTCTCCCTGCAGCCTTCTCTACTCCTCCAGCTCTCTCAGCCCGTCCTCATAGGAGAGGTGCTCCAGCCCCCTGATCATGTTCATGGTCCTCCGCTGGACCCATTCCAACAGGTCCATGTCCTTCCTGTGCTGCGGACTCCAAAGTTGGACACAGTACTCCAAGTGGGGTCTCATGAGAGCAGAGTAGAGGGGTAGAATGACTTCCTGTGACCTGCTGGCCATGCTTCTTTTGGTGCAGCCCAGGATGTGATTGGCTTTCTGGGCTGCCAGTGCACACTGCTGGGTCATTCACCATCATTCCCAAGTCATTCTCCTCAGAGCTGCTGATGGTATTTACCTGAATCTGAAATGGGAAAAGAAAGTAACTTCTTTCCTACATCCACAGGTTTTGATTGTTCAAACCAAATGCTAAGTGAAGATTTTGGTCTGTGGGAATTAAAGCCAAAAGCCCTGAAGCCCAAACATAAGTGGTCTCGCTGCAGTCAGTGAAACTATTCTTGTGATTAACTATGCCTATGCTGATGAAGTGTTATGGAATTGGGCTCCAAAATTGTAAATACAATGAATGAGATGCTAATTCATCACACTGATTTCTCTTTCCCAGGCATGGAAAACCCCTGCTGATAACTAAAACTGTGCCAAGACTGGGAGGAGAGGAGTTTTTAAATCTTTCTTTTTTCTCCATTAATTTTCAGAGCCATCATAATGAACAGTTCTGTCAAGCTGACATAATGATGCTCTGACACAGGAAAATCTGCTCTACCATTATTGCCAGCATGATAGTCAATCAGTGTTTGTAACCCTAATAATCAATGTCAATTCTCTTTGCTTCATTAGAATCAACTGATGTGGAGAATGAAATAGATGAAGAAGAAGACCCAGAAAGTAATCAAACAGGTAAAAAATGTGTTATTATTAAAAAGGAATGAATTTTGAATTATATTTTCATATGAATTTGTATATTCTATTTATTTATGGATTAGTTCTCTAACTGCATATTCTATTAAGGTGTTTTGATTTATCTGTATTAGATGCTAAGAGGGCATTTGAAGGATGCAATGATTTTATTCTTCTACATTGTATAATCTTACGAACTTTGTATTATGTATACGTATCTCAAACCTTCCAAATTGTATATACATATGAATGCATGCAAACTATATAGCTCCTTAATGTTTTGTTATTTAAAAGGCTTATCCACAGCTGAAGAAACAGCTAATATTATATCTTACAATTTATGACTCGTGCAGTGTCTAGGTAATTAGGTTCAAAGCTCTTCAGGCTAATTGTTTCACAGACCTGGCTGAAAATGTCATTTTATGACCAGTCTACCAAAGCATTATCATTTTCAATGATGATAGCTCTAAATGGATCATTAAATGGATCATAATTGTCATATTGTTCCAATAATAAGATATACTTGCATTTTTCAGGCAATGAGCTTAATTTTTTTCTGTTACAGTCAATGGGATTGCTACCATTGATTTCCATGAAAACAGGGTTTGTCAAAAAAGACTTTTTGGCTTTTTCTGCAACAATTAGCAGGGTTGTAGTGGGAGGTGTCCCTGTCCATGGCAGGGGGGTTGGAACTTGATCTTTAAGGTCCCTTCCAATTCTAACCATTCTATGATTCTATGGTTTGCAAGCTTATTGGATCTCTTTCATAAACTGAAAGGGTTGAGGGAAATGTTATGATTCCTGGTGAATATTTTACATAAGGTGGCAGAGTGCTCCTCTATGTCAGTTCTGTCACTATTGTCACTTCATGGTCTAATCCTGAAGTCAGTGAAGTGGAGATGGATGTAAAATGGCTGGAGATTCCCAACTGATATCTAAGGCTATAAACATTCACACTGAGCTGAATAAGATTTAATTAACGTTTTTGAGCAACACACTGCAAGCTGGCAAAATATAATCAAAAGGTCTGTTTACTCATTCCCAAGACTCCCACTTAATCCAAGACAGAATCAGATCCCTACTAACATGCAGCAGATTCAAAGATTGGCGAACAGTCTCAAAAAAATCAGCAACTATTTGGGCCAAATTATACTTTTCAGCTATTTATGATGACCTCCAAGGAGCTAGGTTTTTAAATTACATAGCAACTTATGTCAAAAACCTGATGTCCTTCCTCCAAAATTCCAGCACATCAAACAAAATTCTACCTAGAATCAGTTCTGAAAATTTTGCAATTTTTTACTCCGTTTCAGGATTTACGCCTCCATACCATACAGGTGAGGACTACGATGATAACATCTCCAGGAAACCAGGCAACGTCCTGAAAACCCTAGATCCAATCCTTATTACCATCATAGCCATGAGTGCACTTGGGGTGCTTTTAGGAGCCATCTGTGGAGTTGTCCTGTATTGTGCCTGTTGGCACAATGGGATGTCAGAGAGGAACTTGTCTGCACTGGAGAATTACAATTTTGAACTGGTCGATGGTGTAAAACTGAAAAAAGACAAACTAAACACACAGAATTCATACTCAGAAGCATGAAGGTATAAAGCAACTGGAGAGGTTTCAGAGAATCGGGATGGAAGGACATAGCTCGGTCGTGCTGGGGAACTGTTGATCTTCTTTTACTGTACAGGCTGAAAAGTGCATTGATGACACTGAGCCAAGCTTTTCTCAGGAGCTTCAATGAGTGTGTAACCAACAAACATGGACAACAATCTGTGTTAACAATCTGAATCATGTACAGTCTGCTTTTTCTGTTGGTTTTATTTGAAATAATCAAATGCTGGTGTTGAGACCAAGTATGATTGACTTATAGTTCATTTTGTCTTTCTCTCCCTCTCTTTTGTTTTCCGTTAATGGATAATTTTGTTTTTACTGTGCAAAATCCAAGATGCTGTCACAAAATGTATTCAGTGGGGTCCTTCGGATGGACATGCTGTCTGTAGCTCAGTGCCCAGAAAATATTGGAGTAACAGCAATTTAGTGGACTCCTGCACCTGTATTTGTGTATAATTGCTCGTGTTGTGCATAGGCAAAAGAAGGGTTAGGATGTTTTTGAAAGTACTGCTGCATCAGTACCAATATAGTGTGTCAGCTCCGTTTACGAAGCAATACAGTCAAATTTTATTGATGTTTTTCAGTGTTGTACTAAATCTTGTGCTTGTGAACTCCATAAAAAAGTATGTGCCATCATCAGAGACAACTGGTAACCGAGTGTACTGCCTAAAAACTAAACAAAAAAAGTCCTTGGCACTGGCTAGTGTATGTCCTCTCAAGTGCCTTTTTGTTTGTACTGCTTCTCATTGTGTTAACATTAACTACAGCTCTGCTTCTCAGCAGTTATGCCCTAGTCTTTAATCATATTCTGATGGCTCACTGACTAAAAGAAAGGTATATTTTAGTGTAAGAAAGTAGCCTCAGCAAGGCAAGGGCTAATCAGATTTGACAACCTGGCTCGATTGTTCTGCTTTCTGTATTTCAACTTCATGTCTCTTGACCCTTTTGTATAAAGCTGCAATATCCCCTTTTATTGTTCTTTCATATAGAATGTATTTTCAAATGTAAAATCTTTCTCCCTTTCTCTTCTCTTTCTCTCTCTCTCTCTCTCTGAGTAGATTGCATAAGCATTTGCCATTGCCAAGGAAAGAAAACTGCAGCTTTAACTTGCTGGTAATGGCAAAGGATTTTATTAGAGTTTGTGTTAAAAAAATAAGGGAAAATTCTTAACTTTACCCTCCAAAGTCGAACTTTGGGTTTCTTCTTAACAGCATAAAGTGACAGTATCTTTTTTCCTGAAGTCATGAAACATACCTTTTATCCTGAACAGCTTGCCTGTTAATTACTCCAGGGAAAATTATTCCCTTACTGAAAAGATTGCCTTTAAAATGAGAAAATGAGAAACTTTCCTCCTCCTGCCCCTACCTGAACCCAGAGTTCTATTCTCTCAGAAAACGTGTATTTTCATGCTAATCAATGCTAATTGGGCGTACGCATGGCTACTGAGGGCAGAATAAAATCCCACAGTGTATGTAGGATATGTTCTTAACCATCCTGTTATATCCAACTGGCATTTCATACCAGAGATGCAGGTAGTGACAGATTCAGTGAGCTGAGTAGTGTAAGCTGTCAGAAAAATGTGTTTGACAATTACCTGGCAATTTTTTAATATTTTAGGACAAATATTATTGGACAAATAATATTCAACAGCCTATGCAGCTGGTCCAACAGGGTAAAAAGAAACAGGAGTATGTTTCCAGCAGGGGTCCATAGGAGGAGGTGAAGGGCTGGAGGGGTCGCTCCCCTCCTGCACGGGTGAGGGGACCCCCATGTTTTCTGCGATGACCCACACACAGCACAGCCATAACTGGGGAGGAAGCGGAAAGGCAGCTTTAACCTTACCCTGGGTATCTACCAACCAGCAGATAAAACCAGTGCAAACAAGGGGAAAGGAGCATTCTGCAAAGTGCTCGAATCATGCTTTTCCTCACTGAATTTCCTGAGTAGAGTCGGGGAAGCGATTGTGACTTTCTGAGTTACTCTTTTTCCAAAATTGCTTTTGTAGTAGAGCAATTAAATATACTGTCCAGGACTAGGACTAAAGAAGGGCTAATTCAGCCTCGAATTACTACAGCAACAGAATCCACCCCTATTTATCAATTAAATGTTTTGAGGCATATCATTTCATCAATATGAGCCATAAAACAGAAAAACGTGGAGAAATACACCAGTAACCTAGACTCTGTAGAAAAGGGAGGGAGGGTGGAGTTAAAATATGAGTTTGGAAACTGAAAATATTGTAAAGGAAGACCCAATAGAAAAAACAGTGGACAGTTGCTACTTCAAGGGAGTCCTAAAGGCAGAGACTATAGGGAATATTCAAACACCCGTTTAGATGTCTTAAATTGGAAGATTTACCTCCCCAGGCTCTAGACCCTGGGTCCTCCAGAAGATAAGACACAAAAGTTAGTCCACGAAATGTCCCACGAGACGCTTTGGCAGAGGCAGAATTTTCATTTGTATCGAAGAGCGTAATTTGTCCATAATGGTATCGCAGCAGCTAGTTAATTAACCCAAAGAAAAAATGGATTTTTCAAAACTATTTTCAGCTTACCACCACCATGTTCTTCAGGTGTTAGGGTCTGGTCTCCTTAGCTGAAAAAACTTCTAGTCCACGAACCTGACTGCGAGTTACAGGCATACGTTGCTTTGAAGAGCAAATCCCATTGGAGAGTCCAAGCCCAAAACCTTTTGAAATATTCCCATGGATTTCAGTAGGTTCTGGACCAGGTCTTGTCTTGATCTATATGAACAGTAAAACTGGTGGTTGGTGATTTTTTTCTTCTTTTAACATGCTGAGAATAGTGAACATAAAAAGAAATATATCTCCTTTGTGGTCTTCAGACCTTACTATGATAATGAGGATCTAGCACTGAAGATTTGATTTCTCTGAAGGTAATAGAATGAAAGTTGTCCTTCAACAAAGGAAAAATGATACTGCAACTTTACATTGAAAAGTATCTTGCACTGATAAATATATTTAAAAGAATTATATGTTTATAAAGTTATTAATTTGTAAAGGCAGTGTTACAAAATGTTCAGTTTATATTGTTTTAGATTGTTTCATAATTTTTAAAGTGTAAAATAACATATTTTTTTCTTTATTGAAAAACTATAAAAATCTTCTGTAGTAAAATGATTTCATTTTACTGGTATATTATTGCTTCATGTTTTGTACCATCATAAAACTTTGTGCAAATTTTTTTTACAGAAATTTTTATTTTCTATGACAATATGACACTTGTAAATTGTTGTTTCAAATTGAACAGCGAAGCCTTAACTTTAAATGACATTTGTATTCTCAGACACTGAGTAGCATTAAAAAAAAAAATCACATAGAACTGAACTGTAACTTAAATTTCCAAACTATGACTACTACATTCCAAAGAAACAGTTGAATTAAACATTTTCATAAAATATCCCACACCTGATGTATTTTATTATACTAAAATGGATTAGTTTCATTAAATGGCTGGTTTTATTTAGCATCTTTTAACAAGCACAATGTTTTAATCATGGTTAAGTTTGTTGGTAGGCAACTCCAACAGACACCTTGGTGGGATCATTCGTGGTTTAGGATGGAGGGATTCACTCTCTGCCTGCTCAGGTCTCCCTCCCTCCTCTCCCTCTCTTCCCTCCTGGAATCCCACTGCATACCTAATTTTTAGCTAAACAGCAGGGATTTAAGAGAACAAATCTGCCACTTGTACTCTTGGGTTGTAATTCACCTTGCTGCTATGGAAAGCTCAAGCTGCACACCCTTACATAGGCCATATATGCGCCTTCTGGGTGGTCTTAGGAAGGGTGAGTTTTACCAGGGAGTAATGTCCACTTTTGACAAGTTGATCCACTACATCTCTGCTCCAGTTGTAAGGTGTGTACTGATTATCTCCCTGCAATTTTTGGTCATCAGGACTTCCCAAACTATCGCCAAATCTCCCAATGCAGAATACAAGTTGCTGAAGGGAGCAAATGCCACAAGGGCAGCCCATTGGCCTTAATTCTGCATTTAACTGGGTGCTAAATTCATCTATGGAACACACACTCATATCCAGGGAGCCCTTCAAGAAATTTGCATCCAGACTAGAAGCTTTAGATTGTACATTTCCTGTTTTATGCCATACCTACCTATTTGTTTCTTTTTAATACTGAGCATTCTGCACATTATAGTTTGTCACATCCTTTCCTTATGTTGCGCACGTGAACAATGTATGTACTGTCAGTATGTCATCGGATTGAGTACTCATGGTAAACATTTAGTTCATCTACTTTATTACTCCTGGGAAAAATATTGTACATATTTCGATATCTTGGATGATTGTTCTACTTGAAGAGAAAGTATCACATTTTGTCTCCACAAGAGAGCAGCTTTGTGGGTACCTGTTTAAAATATGAGATGGAACTATAATGCATCTGAGTAAAACTTGTCTTTGTGGTCAAAGTAGGGAGTGGTCTCAAAAGGCAGTTATAAAAGTTGTTGTCCATATAATCACTAAATCCACATTTTCTCAGAAATTTACTTTGTTGCGCTCTCTTTGCTTTTGTGACAACCAGCCACAGGGTTCTTTGAGGGAAAATAAATGGCAATGGAATTAATTAGTGCAAAGAAGGAATTTATATAGTGAATCCATTGAGGATGAAGTTCAGAAAACAAACAAGTGTTTTAAGTTCAGAAATTTGTCTTTCTTTCATTTAGGGGAAATTAATTTGCCTAGGAGCTAACAACTACGTAGCACTAAACCTTCAGGTTTCCAAACTAAATAGATTGCATACAGGAAAGAAAAAAATGTGCAATGGGATCTGAATTCCATTTCAGACCATAACTTGTAAACTTCAAAGAAAACGAAGAGCAGATGGAAATAACAGATGGGTCAGCTACAGACAACTAGTGCCAGCAGTGCATAACTCTAAGGCTCAAGTATTAGGACCGCGGTCTGTAAAAAAGGTCTTTGGCAGGTAGAGACCAGCAAACCCTATTATTATTATTTCATCAATCAAACATACCAGCCCTGAGCCAGCAGCCACATAACCCCAGTGCTGAGCCCAATCCCATTTCCTTGCCTTTTGGAAGGATGTGAAGTGCAATTACACAGCAAAAGGAAGATGTACAGGAGAAGCAGGGGCTGCGCAGCTGATGTACAGGTGGGTACGGCCCACTGGCAGCACAGCAATGACAGCAGTGCCTACCTGTACAAACCTGCCCGCTCCACCAAAGCTGCCAGTCTCAGTAGAGATGAGGACGTCTCAGCCCTCTAAACCAACTCTTATGAGGCATAAGAAGACTTACCAGGCACATAATAGTATAGCTCTAAAAATGAGCCTCATAAGTCTTTTCTCATGTACAATCAGTCCATTTCTAAGATAATCTCCTAACCTGCTTTCCCTAAGTCAAATGTTGAAGTTGGTTTTGATTTGCAGATCACAGCATCTTGCTGTTAGATCCCAGAAGTAATTCCCTACCCATTCCTTCATTGTCCTGTCCTTTGTGATGCATTATGTCTAGCAGCATATTGGCTAATATATTAATTTATGAGAGCTTTAATTTCTTCTTTTATACCATTTCATGCCTCAAGTCACCTATAACCACAATTTTATTTACAAGTGCTTGTTAAATTATAACCAAGTGTATCTTTTTTTTTTCCATGAGATACTTTGTATAGCTATTTTATTTGCCAATTAGTCCCCCTGTAGGCCCTAATTGCTTTTGTACTGTAGGTCAGTTCTCTATATACTCATCTACTCTCATAGCTACACACAAGCAAACTCTAATCTTACCACCTCGGGACTGATGGTGTCCCAACATTTATAACTGGAAATCTCATTAAAAAATCTTCTGGAATTTTTCACAGGTGGATGGAGTCTTATCATGTGTCCAAACCTAATTCCACCTTCAATAATCATATTCCCCCATTTAAATTTACATTGTTTTTATTCATCTCTCAGACATTTGATTCATGTCCCTGTCATTGTACAGCATCACTGTGCACCATGCACTGTGTTTTATTACAGACAGTTATGTTTCCATAATGGGTGAGGTGAGTCCAATTGAAAAAGGAACTACAGTCTTACTGGAGCACTGTTGGTACTGTTGGATCGAGAGGTCAGGTGGTGTTCTCAAGGGGAGAAGGTATGGAAGAGGTTTGACAGGGTTTGTTAGGTGTTGCCATGACAAAGACTGAGAGATTTAATGATGAGAGGCTGGAGCATGAAGGGCTTGCCTGAGGAAACAAGGATTTCAAGTGCCATGACCTACAAAGGGAATTACCAAAAACTCCCATGATCAGTTCCTTCATTCTTCCCTCACAAAAAGCAAAAAAAAAACCCACCTTCACAGTTCTCAAAAAATGTTTACTGCATCACAGAAATGTCTCTGGCAGCTGTCATGCGCTTTTACATCCTCAGGCATGGAAGAAGGGAGCGGGGGTACCAACCCCTCTGTTAGCTGAACCTAAATGGTGGAATTCTAAACTCAAAGAGGCAACAGTTGTAGACGTGTCTTTGAAGACCGAGGGAGTACCTCAGGACTCTGGCATTCTTCATGCACCATTTTCATCTTGAGTGCTTTTATTCCCTTTCCTCTGTAACATGTTGTTTTATACCATTTGTTTCAGAAGTAAATTTCCTGTCCTGAACTGTTTTTTATAATTTTCTACCACTAATATACTTTACCTTAGTGCAATTTAGGCTTCTCTCAGTGCTGAAATACTTTTATAAACATCTCCCTATGCATCACTAAAGCATACAGAGCACAAAATAGCCTCACTCAATGCCACACATACCCTGTGACAGAAGAGAGAAGAGCCCACTTCATCCCATCCCTCCTCTTACACATCCCTGTCAGGGCTGTGTTCTCCATGTTAGGGACTCAGACACTATGCCTTTAATAAAAAACCTACCTTTCAGGGACCCTCAATGTTGTCTACATCAGGCTTGATATCTTTGCATTAATTCATTAATTAAATATTGATACCAATCTTCCTACTAAATATTTACTTACCAGCTTCAGAAGTGTTAGCATACCAAAGTAGGTCACTCATTTCGCCTTTTGAGACTACAAACTAGACCCCCGTATTTTACCTTTCTCCCCTTTTAACCTTCTAATCTGACTCTGCTTCCCTTAGCTCTATCAGCTAGGAAAAAAAGAAACGTGAGAACCAAAAATCAATGCATAGCTGTGTCTGCTTTTTATCTATGTGACTGAAAGAACACATAAAATATGTAAAAAAAAAATTTCTTTTTTTTTTGAAATGTATTTTTGTGGACTAAAGAGGAAAGCCACGAGACTGGTTGGAGGTGGCACTTGAAATGTCTGGGAAGCAGTAAGGAGAAGCCACTGGAGCCTTCTGAAAGCTATGTCATAACATCTGGAAAGACAATATCTCTGGAAAAATGATGGGAGCACAGGATTATCAAAGTAGGCAGGCTGTGAAGGCATTGGTTTACCCCAAACATGGTTGACAAAACAGAAGAAAAGAAGGAAAGTATTTAGCTTTAAAAGCAGATCAGAAAGGAACTCCTTATTCTAGGTTCTACTGGTTTCTTTTTTAATCATTCCTCAGAAGATGATAGGCAAAGCAAGTAATGAATTCAACTACAACTCAGGCCCACCTATCATTCATGTTGACTAATTCATGTCCTACAGTTATCATGCAGCTCTGAGACTCAGGCAAGAAGTTGATTGCCACCACCCTTTGTGTGAAAGATCTCTGACCATCAACACCAACTCCTTTGCATGTCCTCCAAACGGTTACATGCAAGAAGAGATACCATTTCATACCCATTGCCCACATATTCAGATATGTTTTTTTTCTTGCGGTAGACCGTATTATCTTCCTTTTGTATTTCTTTGGCCTTTCTTCTTCTAGGCCTACCATGCTTGCCAGACTCTCAGTCTTGCATGGCACAAGGCACCCCAGTTCCCATTTATCAGCTTAGGAAGCCCACTGTGGGACCAGACCTCCCATCTGCTCAGCCAACACTGCTCTGTTCTCCAGCTCCTCATGGCCTGATGGTTGTTTTGTGTCACTATCTCATTTGCAATAGGAGGTCGTTGAAAGTTCACTCGAAATCTAGACTCTTATTTCAATGCCATAATCTGTAGGTGAATAAGGATCATCTTTACTACTTTTAACAAGTCTTTTCACAATCTATTCCCTTTTCTTCATGCATACTGAGGTCTTAAAGTGGTCAACTTAAATCCATATATCTTGATAAAGTGGCTGAATGACTGCCGCTGAATGGACAGCCATTATCTACAATTAGTTTATGGCTCTTAATAGCTATTATTGCAAAAGATGGATTTCTCTACAGCATAAGTGTCTTACCAAAGATCCTGTTACTACTCTTACTTATGAAAAGTTAAGTGGTAGATGCTTTCTGAAAAAGATCAGGTTACTCTCCAAGCTGAAATAAACTGGTACCAGCTTATTACTATGGGTAATAAATAGATTATGTGCATTAGGACTACTTGGTTCTTCTTTTCTATGTATTGTATGTAATAACGTAAATGTGCATATAGCAGACCAAAGAAATGCTGTAAAGTTGTCACCAGCTACTTTAAGAGAAAAATACCAAACATCTGTCAGTCACAGAATCACAGAATCACAGAATATCAGGATTGGAAGGGTCCTTGAAAGATTGTCTAGTCCAATCCCCCTGCCAGAGCAGGAACACCTAGATCAGGTCACAGAGGAACGCATCCAGGCAGGTCTTGAATATCTCCAGAGAAGGAGACTCTACAACCCCCCTGGACCCTTGGACANAGGGCATAGTGTTGGCTCATGGTCATCCTGCTGTCCACTAGGACCCCCAGGTCCCTTTCCCCTATGCTGTTCTCCAACAGGTCGTTTCCCAACTTATACTGGGACCTGGTCATATGCAGAGGACATAGAAGCTTGCTTCAGAGTAGCAGCTTTTCTTTTTCTGTTTATAGAAATACAGTGGTTAGAACAGTCAGAACGAGTGTATGCCAGTTCATTGGAGAAAACTATGGATTTATGAATCTCCTTGAGGAGATGAAGGACACAAAGGAGCAGAGAGTAGAGGCAAAGTAGATGGGGTCATGAACTTCATTTTACTTCTCATCATGAGTAATAGTGCTAAACTGATAGTCAGTCAGATCTCTCATTTTCTTTAATTTAACACTATTCTTCTTGCTCCTTGCATTACTGACCCCACATTATAACTGAACCATGTGTTTTATTACAATGCTAAGCACTGCTTTAAATGCACAAGAAGATTTCAGTGCTTTTTATACTGCACAGTTATGTGTGGTGAATTTTGTTCTTTTCACATAAAGAGCCATACCAGAGCTAACAACTTGTATTATTTTAATCAAGTCTCATTTCACGTAGGTTGTGAACTGTAATACAGATTGCCATTTCTTCTAGGCTTCAAATATAATGCATGGCTCTGACCTTTGAGGTTCCATATCAGGACATACTTGCTTAAGACACTCCATTAGACACCAATGGCAATAGAGCTTTCAGCTTTTTTATCAGCTTTCTTTGGAGCTGCTGCTGATTACCAATATATGCATTATAACCAATAACACATTGTGTGTGTATTAAATAAAGTAAGCACACACATATACCTATCTCCTGAAACGCAATCATGATTCTGCAACAGAAGATGAAGAAGCAGAAGTACTACAATAGGGGGTTTGCCTAAGGGTAAAGGTCTGTGTGATTATTAAACTTCTGAACATCTTAGATTTGGAGATTCCTTGTGACAGTGTAATGCCCTTAGAAATGCAAAGAGCATCTCTGCAAACAGAAGTATTTTCAGGCTGCTCTCACGTCAGTCTTCTAAATTACTTCCTAGCTCAGGTTTCACAGACTAAAGAGAAAGTCTTTAATATTTGGCAAATATTTCCCCCTACAACTTTATGCATACAATATTTTTTGAGCTATAGGAATTTGTATTAATGTTTATAGTGTGAAAGTGCCTACAGGGTAACAAAATTGTGGTCCTGTAGTGCTAAATAACTTGAAAAGACATAGAAATTATACATTCCAGCCTCACGGACAGGAGCTGTGAGCATAGATGTTTCTGAACTCAGTGGCTTCACCAGGTACCTTTATTGCTAGCTTTCTCTTTTGTATTTTCCACAGCTGATACTGTTTTTCTTACGATCAACACATCAAAAGTATGGGAAGCATCCTAAAAATGCGACTAGCCTCAATTAGCATGGAGTAACATTCAGCTTATCTACCACTTGCTAAATTGTGAGTTATATCCATTGTTGCACAGATCTGCCTCAGGATAGGGGGAAATTTGCTCTTCCAGTATCAGTTTCTCTTGTCTATAGAGCAGCCTAAATCAATAGTTCAGATTTAAAGGCCTAGATTTTTAACAGGTAAAATGAAATTAATAAAATTTCCTAACTATTTCTAGTTATGAAAGAAAACTAGTGGTGGTTTTGTTTGGTTTCCCAAAGATCAGGACTGCTTTGATTTATTTTTGTCATAGCTGATTTTGACATCTGAAAATATTGTTCCACCTGTTAACCAGTTAGCAGAGGCAAAACCATTTAGATTATAGTAGGATTTCCAAAACCCACTGGTTTGAATTCGGCACTGGAGGCAAATACTTAGTGTAAAAGTAGGTTAAACAGTGGCTCCTTTATCACTGTGTCATCCACTGCTACCTACAGAATTATGGTATGTCTTGAAGCCTTATCCAACCCTCATACTTAGTCAGGCTTGGATCTGGTCATGTCTTTATTCAGAGTGTAGAACTAACAATTAAATATGGATTTTTAGAGGCTTGTTAAATTTGCTTCTTAAATTGGTTTTGCTTTGGCTGCTAGAAACTAATCATACTATATTCTGAAGTTCTGCAGTTTAGACTGATCATTGCCTACCCCACAGTCACCTATTCATTCACTCGTTTTCTCATCTTGTGTTTTGGCTTCATTCTGACCTAGGTGTAAAACTTCACACAAAGCAGGGAGTTTTTTCTTAGACATTTGATCTAGCTACAGTTTTATTCTCTGGTATTCCTTCTGACTCCATGAATCAAAACCATTTATTTTTAGTGCAGGTAAAGTGCAGCTATTCATTCTCTATAGGAAGTCTCAAACTTCTGCAACTTATAGCTGTGTTTCATGATTTCCCATGCATTTCAAACTATTATTTTAGATGGTTTATGAAGTACTTTTCTCAGCAAGAAACACACTTATGTCCATGTCAGGAAGCATGAAGGATAATCCAAAATTACTATCTGCAGATATAACTGCAGATAAGGATTCCCAGTGAACATATTAATGAAAAATGATAGAACCTTGAAATGATGCAGAAGAAGTGTTAGCAAACATTATAATAGATATTGTTATTAACATTGCTCTGGTTGCAGGGAACCTCAAGATCTCTTCTGATTACCTTTTATTAGGAAAGCTCATATTTCTTATCAGAATATACTTTTTAACAAAAGGATCATGACACATCTTCCTCCTTTTTGCATTTATGTGGGCAAACAGGACAGGCCTCGATATGTGCCATGTAAATCAACTCCTTGGTGAAGTTTCTTCTGATTTCTTAGTGCTTGCTACACCAAAGACACAGAGGCATCCATATTATCTCCATGTTACTCTTCAATATATTTTGGAATCTCTGTGTCTGATTTTTTGGCTTTGATTTTCATTTTTTCCAAGCTCGTTTTCTGTTTCTCCATCCTCACCGTGCAGAATGAAGATAAATACTTGATAAATATCTCTTCAATCATTCTAAAAAAATACCTTTTCCCTTTTGTCATTATTGCCTTGGGTCAGTGCAAGTTCTAAACCAAATATAAATGCATAGAAGAGGCATCTGTGATCCCTTAGGTGCATATTTTATCAAATGGCTAGAAGATATTGTACAAGCAAAATGCACAAATGAGAGAGAAATGGAAAATGGCTCATCATTTCTAAGTCCTTTAAATAGAAGTAATCAAACATCCCAAAATCTTCTAAGCTATGCTGAAGCTGTGGAAAGCACTGAGAAATTAAAGTGGGCCTTACTAAGTAAAACAGCCCAGAAAATCAGGTGGAGCTTTGCACGAAGGAGAAATGTTCACGGACACTGTCCACTATTGCCAGCTGAAAAACAATGCCAGTGTCTTAGAGGACTATTAGCAGCCAAGTAATAAGTGCCATAGCAAAAGAAGACTGTAGAAAAACTTGAAAAATATAAATCTTACCAATTGCAGAAGCAGAGAAAACTAGGCATCAGTAATTCACACAGACTTTCAAACATGAAATAATCGTTACCATCTTTTGCACACAACACAATTTTAGCTTTTATCATTATAGTTTAAATATAACTCCTAGCAGTGAAACTGTTTCTTACATTAAATGCAATACAGTAGTTGATGCTTACGTATGAAAACTAGGGCCTCTAAGTTTATAATGTACATTCAGAATGTAAGAAAACCCCAGATGGAAAGTTTGAAACAACTAGTGTTGCTAACAAATACATAAAGCCACCATTTATATCATTTCCTAAAGTTAGTGCCCCCTCATTCCTCAAGCAGTTGTAGTAACTTCTGATCTCTAGACATATTGTTTGTGCATAACTGCATATAGATACTGGTTCAATTTAGGCACCTAATTCACGGAACTCATTAAATATCCAATTTAGCTGTTCTGGATTACTGTATGTGAAGGCTTATTTCTCTCAGTACAAAAGAAATGTTAGAATGCAAGTCTCCTCCTCTCCCCGAAACCAGTTCCAATGCTCAACTCCTGCTGTAAATTACAACTCAGTGGAAGCCAAAGTCTCAAGAACTTGCTGGCTTGTTTGCTACTGGCAAGGAAGTTGTGATCATTCAGCAGTTTTTCAGGTTTTATGAAACTCTTCTGCTCTTAATTTCAATGGAAAGGATGAAAACGGAATCAATTGTTTAACATGCTCATAGGATCTGTCCAAGATTTTTGACCCAAGAACCTGGTGGCCATCACATGCAGCAGCATAAATAAGTAATACTTTAAAATACATCTATGATTTGGCATCACCTCAATATTCCACACACAACAAAACTATGTGACATTAAATGTATTTGATGGCCATTGGTAGTGACAGGACTTGTCTTTTTAAATTCCATCTCATCTCTACAGTAATTTAATTCTGGTGCAGCTGCTGGAAGCTCGAGTTCTACTTTCCAATACATCATTATCATCTGATTGTAAAGACTTCACCCTTTTCCAAACACTGAAGAGCAACACAGGACCAATTCTGAGAATGAATATTCCAAAGATCATGGGTATTTTTAGACCTTTAAAACAAGCTACCCCTGTGGACTGAATGAAAACATATCTTGTCAGCCCATCAAGATGAAATGATCCCCTCAAGCAGGGGGTTAGGCATTGTGAGAACATTTTTTAAGCTTGGTTTGAAACCTGCTTGAACACAAGTTCAAGTAAATTGAAAGAGTTCCTGAAGAGCACGTAAAATACTATATATTTTATATGTGACCCTAGATTCTACACGGACAAAATGATTAAATAAAAGTGAAAAGCAGTACATGAAGCAAAGAATGTGATTGCAGTTTTCTAACACAATCTGTATGGATAATAGTTTCTATTGTTTTCTTTAGCTTGTGAAATAGAACCACTTGTCATCAACACAGTTGCCTTTTCAGTGAAACAGAGCATTTGGCTGTGGCAAATTGTCCAGTTTTTCTAACTACTTAAAGCACAGGTTCAGCTGTCTCTTTTCTGAATACTTTACACTGAAGGCTTAACAAGAAGATACACAGCTTAGTCATATTATTGCCTTCAGCACTTAATTAAAGAGGGTGCTACTAGAAAAGTGGATTTAATCCCACTGTTTTAATTAAATTCTAGCTTGGCAAAAGTGCACCTGTCTGGATTCAATTGTGTATAGTTCCCCGTCCTTCTTGCTCCAGACATTACCATTGCCTGCTCCCATTGAACTGCTGCAGTGATTCCTGCACTGCACTTCAGCACAAATAAAGGCAGTCCTCAACTACAGAAAGCCTCTTGCATAAAACAGATGAAACATCAGCTACTATTTAAGACTAAAGTGTAACACCATTTACATGCTCAAATGGTATGAGGCTGGCAGTTGTATTCCCACTCTGATCCCTTATTGAGTGTGATGGTGTAGCCATGCATGGAGCTCAGTGCAGACTACTAAAATTAGCTTGGAAAGGCATCCTTTGCGGTGCAAGCAAAAGCCAAGTTATCCTTTCAAAATTGTACTGGACAAGTTTATACAAGCTGCGGTGACTTCATTACGAATTACAGCAGGGACAGAGATTTTCCACTCAGAGTGGCAGAGAGGGTGAAGTCAAAATCCTGAATGTACTGAAGATGGGCAGTATGAATAAAGACTCATCTTTGAAAATCTTAACTAGTTAAACACTAAAGCTTTCAGAGAAGTTGATTTCTTGGGACAGGGTTGTAGCATGGAAAATTAGAAACATCTGCTATTAAAATTCCTATGTCAGTAGTCTAGAGGTGGTAAACCTCCTGGTAGTGGAGAGGAACTAAGTACAACCCAAGATCATCATTTGATTGATCTTATGGTAGAAACAGCTCTGAATCACATGGGTAAATATAGTCACCAGGCTCTTGTTCTTTCACCAAAGAGAAAACAAAACAACACAAAATGGAGGTGTCACTTTGTTACACTGCATACAAGAAATTCTAAATCTTGACATTATTCTTGAAACAAAAATTTTATGCTTTTGCTGTCTCTTGTCAAAAAGTTGCTCAGGCATACGATGGGGAAGAGGAGATCAAGTGCTGAGTCACAGCAGTGGTTTTCATCTTCATCCTCTCTAATCATCTAAAAGTGAGGTCTAAGCCAGTCAGTCAGTTAGTGAGTAGAGATGGGTACCTCCAGATGGCAAATCAACTCCCAGTTCTTAGATGATTATCTCAGGAAAAGACAAATCCCCAAAGTGTTGCAGCAGCCATGTAGCTACATGCCACCACTGACTCAAGACTTCTTAGTTTATTAGTGTTGAAAAGTCAACATATGCATCACTCACCACTCCCACAGCCTTAATCCTCTCTCACATCTGACTGTTACTGCTCATCTTTTTACTCCCCTTTTAGGGCATAGGAAGCAACTGTTGAAAGTTATTTGAACTTCTAGAGAGAATAATGCTGGTAAGGAGAAAGCACAGAGCATGTGATTCACTATATTTTAGCACTACTGAAAAACAGACTATTCTCAGCACGGATACCGGTCTGTACCAGTATGATGGCTCTGTTTCCCCTTAGGTGGCATATGTGAAATGTTACGACTACACTCCCTCCCCACATGAAAGCAAGTACTAAGAAGTGCACATGTTTACCAGCTTGAAAGTTTTGCCACATAATACCGTTACAACCTGTCAGGCACTTGCCAGTTTCACTCTGAAAAAAAAAGCCTTTTGCCACTCTCGGTTTGCCAACCCATTCTGCCGTTAGAAAGAAGGCTTTTTGCCAAAGAACATTAGTGCCCAAGAAGGAGATATTAAAGGCAAAAAAAAAAATTTTAAATATATATTTCTTACTGAAAATAACTGTGTAATTAAGGAGTAAATCATACTACAATGTGCTTTGTTAGGCTTGTTGAACTTCCATGACTCCAACACATTATGAAACTAAATGCATTCTGTTACCTGCCAGGAGGCAAATGTCTACCTCAAAGTTGCATGTGCCCAGATTAATCTTTATAGAAAATTATATAATAACCAGAGGCATGGTTTGTTTTGTTGTTTTAATTTAGGGTTCGTAAAAGTTGATAGATCCACAAGGCTTCATAATGAGCAAATTCTGGAGATCAGAAAGCACCTACTGAACTCATCTAAATCTCAAGTGCACAGCAACCCCATGCTGCTAGGAAAACACTCCAGTCTCAGGTGGGGTGTCTCAACCAGGTGGTCCAGGGAGAGGTTAGCTCAGTGCTCCCTTCTGCACAGAGTCGCTGAAGGCATCTTCCCAAAGGTGAAGCAATGATCCATGGCTGTGTTTTTGCCATACTTCTCTCTTTTGTGACTTCTAATTTTAAGAAATACCAATGACACTGGTGGGCAATTTTCTTTTCCTCAGTGAGGCAGTCCCCTTCTCTATATCATGTTGTAGACATCTTGTTACTTTGTGAGCTGCTTTATTGTTCTGACTAGTTTTCAGCCTCTTAGAAGGCTGGAAGAGGGTCTCAGTACCCTTACAAATAAATGATTTAGAAGTATTTTTATGCTCCAAGCTCCTCTTACATTAGTTAGACTACTAGTTATGTTACGTTGGTATGGGGGGATATCACAACAGAGAAACTGATAGCCCTAATCAAATGAGGACCTAAGAAGTCTCTGTTATATTTCATCCACCGAAACCAAAGAATGAGTTACAGACTAAACATGAGTCTTGTCAAACTTTCATCAGTCATTCTTCCCTTGCTCTTGGAATAACTATGCCATTTTTCTACTCTTTCCCTGCCTAACAGTCCCACCATGTCTGCAGGAGACTTGGGTTTGGTCCCACACCTTCTGTGGCAGCACCAGCACCACAAGGGGATTTGGGAATGAGAGAAGCTGCCGACAACCAGATTCCATGCCTGTGTCTAACACAGCGACCATGCTAGCTGTGCATGAAGATGAAAGCATTTCTCAAACTGCATACAGCCTCCACTCTTTCAGAGCTAACCTCCCACATTGGTGCCTTTGCTTTGCAGTCCCAGCCCTTCAGGACCACAGCACAGGGTGGACAGACGACTCTGTGATCCACACACAGCTTGCCGGCACCCCCAGCCTGTTCTCATTTTCTTTCACCAGATGTGCCAGAGCCAGGGGGAGAACAGCAGGTCAAACCACAGGACTGGGAAGGCTGCAGCTGGTAAGGAGTCCCCTTTGCTCATAGTGTCCTGCTGGAAGCAGGAGAGATGATTCACACATGCTTGCCTCTCTCCAGCTTGGGGAGCTCCATGAGACATGCAAGGAGACAGATTGCAAAACATGCCTGTGCCATGTGGTGCTTGGAGGGAGGCAGCGTGTGGCACTGCGAGTGCTGGAGGTGCTGCCTGCTGCCACAGCCACTGCTGGGATCTATGGCAGAGATGGTAGACTGGCAGCCTGATCACCCAGGCTGTTTGGAGAGGTAGGAGTTTGGGAGAGACAGTGAGGGGTTCAGGCTGTCAGGAGGATTCGGGGAGGTGGAGGGGGATTGTGGCAGGGTCTGGGGTGAGATTTGAGTTAGGGCAGTAGTACTCACAGGGTCGCTGAGGGAGACACTGGAGAGGCTCTCAGCCAGATGAAAATTTTGGATTGTGGTTTGTAGGATTTGGCAATCTGGGCACCTCTGTCATAAGTATATAATGCCACTTTGGGTTCTGTCTCTCCCAAATGAGTACTTGTAAGTCGCCTTGATGTTAATGAGAATTACACGCACACATCAGGGAAAGAATAGTCCCTCTACAATGGGCATGTGACAGCTAAAGTGCATCAGTCAGCAGGGAAACAAAAGAGGTCATAATTTATGTAAAAGGTTCATTTTTAATGTAAATTCTGCCCCCAAATGTTCTGCTTACCAGCTTGATTCTGTGGTATTTGGCAGTGGAAAATGAAAGGGGTGAAAAACTCACTGCTGGCAGGTAAATGCATAATGTGATAGATTGATTTAAAATCCTTGTCATCTTTCTTTTTCACCTGCATACATAACGATCCTCTGTTAGTCATTAGGGCTCCTTGTACCTTCAGCACTCTGAAAAAAATATTGGCTTTGAAATGATACTTCATTGTTAAGGAATTTTTGTCAGCTAGCTCCATTTATCGATGTATCAAAGCCATTTTACAAGAGATAGGCTCCACTTTGGCATGGATAGCGCATACATTACGTGCCTTGTGAGGACTTGCATCTCATTCCAGCACTGAGTGGAAGTGCCAAGTGCCACCGCAGTACATAATGAGACATGTCACTCAGCGCTGGGGACAGCAAGAAGACATGAATGAATTGGCCCCGATGTTTTCTCTTGGCCAGAGATGAGAGGAGTAGGGACACAAGGGGTCACAGCAGACACATGCTTAGGGTGCGTCCCTGCCCAGAGGAGCTGAGGACTCTGCTGTCAGAGCCCTTGGGTGGGGGTAACATATGCCACCAAGCTGCGTTTTCCTGTTGATCTATTTACATCTCCTCCCCAGACAGCAAGAGCCAAGCCAGAAAACACTCTTTTCTGCAGCCATATGTGTTTCAGCAATAAGGGTTTTTTTCAGCATACCGGTGATAACTGGGGGTGTTTTGTAAGGAAGATTTTGTAGAATAAGCCAAACCACAGAAAGATTACTACCAAGTAACAGTCTCCAAAGCTGTTCAGGCTGTCTAGTGAATTAAATAATTTTTCTTTGTCCTTTTGTTTAGATCTTTACCTAGTGTTGCCAAGCAACTGCACGGGGAGAGTTAATGGCAAAGCTCCCCTTCTAGACCAAGCAGGTAGGAGGTCTTTGAACCGAGGCACTCCAGTTTGGAAAAGACAAGGACTGAGAGAAAAAGGAGGAGAAAATGCCCATGGTTGTTTGGAACATTTTGTATTTTCCATGCGTCCTAGAAACAGAGGATGCTTCAGCAGAGACAGCCAAAGACAAGGCTTTCTGTACATAGTTTATTACCATGTCAGTTCAAGGAAACTGAACCCAAGTGTAAGCTGCGCACTGAGAGACTTTGAAAAGAAAATATCACACTGGTGATTTCCACCCCAAATTATCCTACCAACACGATTTCTCCCTCAAAATAAAAATCCCTACCTACTTTGCTGCCACTAATAGCCTAAGTCTCTGCAGCCCAAGAAGGAATCTCTGCCTCATTAAATCAGACTGAAGCTATGAAGAATGCCACAGCTTCCTGCCAGCAATGCCTACTGTACATTCCAGAGGAGAAACTTGAAGCCCACAGGATCCCTGTGAACTGGGACATGTATTTTTCAGGCTGAAGGTTCATAGCTTAAATAGAAAAAGGGGGGCCCAAGACACATGGAAACTGTTGCCTCATACTGGCTCCCACACTCAATTTGCACAACTCACTGAACATAGTCCCAGGACTCAAGGAGTCCTGACCATTAGGCACTTATACCTGCCACCATCAAAGACTCCTGGTCCTTTCCATTCATTTCCTATTAATGTCTATTGATGATCCTAGTTTTCTAGTTACACCACATGCCTCTCAAGGCCAGGATTTCAAAGGACTTGTATTACTTCTAATTACATGCTTCATTTTGTAAACTTTTGGCTTTAGAAGGTATTAATTAGATTGGTCTAGTCAGTTAGTAGTATTTTCAGTTCATGATTTTACCATGCCTTGTACATTTGGCATTGCTCCCAGGAGCTCAGCTGCTAGACTCAGGACACTGCATGGGGACATTTCTAGCTTTCTTGGCAGAGAAGAAACCCTAGGGAAATTGCAGATTTTGCACCCAAAGAGTCATCAGAGCACCAAAAAAGTATTAGTTATGAACAAGCCTCTTGAGTTTTTAAACTAATCAAGTCAGTTGAATTACATTAGAGAGCCTGCTTGACATTTTTTAATACCAGTAACACTGAGTTGATCCAGTGTGAACTCACATATTTAAGCCCTGGTCTAGACAGAGTCAAGATAGAGGAATTAATCTCCAAAAGTTATATGTGCTACTTCTGCCTCATTTAAACCCCAAAGACCCATAATGCATCAGTAGGAATATGCAAGAGCTGTGCATGGAAGCCAGACTCAATAGAAATGGTTCAGCATCTCCTGGGTATTTATGGGAACCAGCAGGAGCATGGGAAAAGATATGGAAAAGACAGAGAACTGCTGAGGGCTCATAGGATGAACTTAGCAGTCCCAAATGGAGCACAAGAGAAGTTGTGCTTCATAAAGGCGCACACCTGGAAACAACCCCTCTCTCTCTCTAACCAGCAAACCTATCTTGAAGGTTCAAAGAACATTATTCTATGTTCATTGTTCTCCATCTTCACAAAAATTTACTGTTAGAGATGAAAAACTGTATGATGATAAATAGAAACTGCAATCAAGCCTGATTTTTGTCACACAATACTACGGGTGCAGTTGTGAGAGTTGTGCAGAGGCTTGGCTAAAAATATTCCTGCTGTATTTCGCAAAGTTTATAGACTGATCTGACCTGTCAGTTCCTGTGTTTCTATCTAGTCTAGTATCCTGTCTCTGAGAAATGCTAACACCAGCAGCTTCAGAGGTCAAGAGATGAAACCTCTCACAGTCAGGTGGCTACCCTGTAAAGATAGTACTTTGAGCCATAACAGCAAAAGGTCGATTACCAAAAACAAGCTAGTTCAACTGTGTAACTAATGCTCCTTATGCATAATTATTAAAACTCAAAACCTCTTTGCTTCATCACTTACAGCATCATGAACTTTTAACAGCCATGGAACTGTACACAGAGACAACCATCTTAGCCCAAGCTGTCACCTCACTTCACTACCTTTTTCTGAACACAGTAAAGGTTAACTTATTTAACCTAGCAAGGTAAAATTAAGTTATGAGCTACAGGAAACAGGAAATGCTCCTGTAAATTTAAAATTAGGGATCAGGATCTCATCTTAAATTACAGAATGCCATCAATGTGTCAGTGTTCTAACATAATTGCAAACAGCCCAACTCACGTTACTAATATGGTCTAGTATTTCCGGCAAATTTTGTCTGAAATTAGCAAACATTTTATTCTAGTTTGATAACATTTCATTTTATTTTTTTTTAATTGAAAGCATGTTTGTGCATATATATCATATATAATTGGCAGCCCCTCACTTCTCTTACTTCTATACAGGAAATTACACTGTCGATTTTTCTTCTAAGATTTGTGATAAGGTTCACACATATGTGTACATATGCCTATGTATGCATATGGACATGTACATAGTTGTTGTTAAAGCCTGTGGTCTTTACACTTGTATTTCTGTGTGAAAAGGTGTGTTCACACCTGACAAGCCCCTTCAGCAAGAAAAAAAAATAAAAAATTCCTCTTCACAAAGATTCTGCTTCTTCAGAGTTACCTAACCACAATTGAACTCTTCCTGCTTCCCTGCTAACCTACCTTAGTGAATTTATATATTAATTATATATTAATAAGAATATTTTGTGGCAGACAGAGCAACTCTAGACAGACCACAGACAGAACAAAATGGATCTTTAATTTTCTTTTAAAACATGAGACATATAAATTCTATAGAATGATATTGAACTAAGAGGGCTAGGATATATTGTGTTGGACTCTGTCCTCCCTAGAATATGTGAGATAATGCACTGACTGGAAAACATGAGGTACATACACACACAAAGCCCAAGAAAGTGCTTCATGAGTTTCCCCCTCCTCCCACACACTGGTTCTTAATGGACAAATGGACCAACATGGATGACCACGTTTCAGGTACATGTAGGTTGTTTGCCTAGAAGCATGAAAGATTTCCTCTAAAGAGTCAAGCTCAGCCTGAAAGAGGCCTCTGCACCAGGGCCAGCTGTCACAAGAGTGTGGTGAAGACAACATTCCACCTCCAAAGGAACATCTGGGATAAAAAAGAAAGAGGAAGTCCTTGCAAAGACTGCCATACATCCACTTTGCTCCCCAGCTGGCACGCAGCAACTGGCAGCCTGTGTTGCTGGAAGTCTGAGCTGCGGAGCCTTCTGGTGCTTTGGAGATAAGAACAGCTACAGAGCTTGTGGTAAAAACAAGGATTCTAAGGATTTATACTGAACAGTTGCGTGCACACATCAATGACTGTATTATACTATCTGTGGCCAAACATATTGCCAGACAGTACCGGAAATTCACAGTATTCTCTGATGAGCAAGATACTTTCTTCATTTAGTATTCAGAGATGAGATTTCAGGGTGTAAGGAGCTATTGGGAGCACAGGGATGAGCTATGGAAGCACGTCTGTAGCCATGTGAACCACTTTTATGTACCTGCATAGGAGGATTTTATCCACCTCCGAGAAATGCTGGGAAAACAGCTGAGCGCTCAGTCCCCCCTGACATTTCTCCAACTGGCTTCTCTTGCTAATAATTTTAAAACTTTCAGAGTGCACTGATTTTGCTATTTGAACTACCCAGTTATCTTTGTGCCATTTTATTTTCCAAGAAAGGTAGTTGGTTAATACAACACACCATAGCCAGGAAATCAAGAGGTGTTTTTTCTGTTCCCAGATCTGCATTGCCTCCCTCCATGCCACTGGCATCATCTCAGGTCTCTCACCTTCCCCACGAATACAGATTACCATGCTTGCACAAGTGAAGGAACTTGCTGGTTACATTTGGCAAGCCTCATATAAATACCAGAAGTTTTAAAAGCAAGGAACTCTCTATAAGCCGTATGGCATTGATATTAATATATCAATAAATTCCTCCCTAACTGCAACAGATGCTCAAGTCAGTAGTTTCACCATGCAATACAATGCACTGTTGTGTCCTTTTCTGTGAGCAAGAATAAGCCAGATGCTTTTCCACATCATATTGGCAGAAATATGGTGCTATACAGCCAAAGAAAGCAAACTTTATCTCCACTACGGATGAGCCTCTACAGAGCTGATTTTTAAATCTTGCTTTCTTAAAGCTGATTAATTTTGACAAAAGATTTACCTATTGACAGCTATCCAGATGATCAAATACTGCTGGAACGGAGACTGATGTATCATCAAGGAATATGAAACTACCCTAATGTTACAATTATATTTTTCTTACTTCTTTTCATAATACCATTAGACAAAGGAAACAAATTAGTGATTTTCATTTTCCTCCAATAACTATTTTTTGCTTTTTCATCTTCTCGATTCACCCTCATTTATCTTCCTTCTCATTTCCTCAGAGAGCAAACAGTGCTAGCCTGCTTTCCTGCCTCCCTCATTAAATGTAATTTTAATTATTTTTACTTCACTCTTACCCATTAGTTCTCTAAAGTTCTCTTCCAGCTGCATATATTAACACCTCACTATTCTAATCATTCTCAGTTGCAAATATCATCACCTAATTTTGGCGCTTGAATCTTTGCTCTTTGATCCTTTAATTGACATCTACTGTTGAATTCCTGTGGGGCTCTTTCACTTCTTTCACAATTCCTCTTTCACTACTCACCTACCCAGTAATTCACATCAATAACTTCTATGTCTCTCTACCTGTCTATATTTCAGAGTTTCCTTTCACAAATGGCTTTGAGCCACTTGAAGACTATGTAGCCACCAAGAAGGAGTTATTCCACCATCCCAGCATCCCTGAGTCTATGTTCCCACCACATTGCTGGCAGTGGCATTACCACTTGGACAAACACACAGTCAGCCAAACCACAACTATTCTTTCAGTTCTGTTTGCTTTTTTTTGATAGGGTACACTTTCTGGCAGATCAGTCAACACCTGCTCAAGGGAGACAGCAGGGCTACAAGCCACGAGAGCAAAGCAGGGCTGCCTCTTTCAGCCACAGGGCACAGGGACGGATTTACAGTATGCATGAAACTGCTGTCTGGTAAGTGCAAAAACCACAGAGTGACAAGAAATGTGCATTTAGATTCTTGCCAGCCACTGCTTTTCTGTTTTAATCATAATCACAGTTTTATGCAGGCAGTGCCTTGCCCTTTTGAGGAGGGGGTTGCTATTTGCTTCACTGAACTGTTGAACTACACCAAGACTTCAGTTCAGCCAAAAGCACAACACACGACCAGCAACAGATGGGTCTTGCATCCTTAGTCATCAGCTTCAACAGGAGTTTGTCTGGAGGGGAAGAGGGAAAACCGTTAACGAACAGGTCTAAAAATAAATGTAAGGGTTTCCTGACATTGTTTTCTGGTCTTTTGTATTCCCCTTATGAGGGAAAAAGAACAGTGGGATTCAAACTGCATTTCAGTTTGTTGTTAAAATTCAGAACCCAAGAAAATATGTTATTAATAGCAGGACACAGAAATAAGAGCAGGTCTTCATTGTAGCCATGATGACCCTCACTGCTATTGTTCCTGGGGTCTCTGAAAGAGAAAATAAATCACTCACCATTACCAATACCCCATGAAATTATTTGTTGCAAGGTTAGGTATCCAAAGACTTAACACTTAAAGGATTATTTTTTCCTCCAAAAACTAAACCACTTTTATAAAAGAAACCAGTATGCTATGTTTGTAGGTTAACATCTTAAACTCCTACATGTCAGAGAATATAATGAAAGTTCTAATTGTTTCTTTCAGTATCTTCAGGGAACTTGTCAGAAACTCTCCAACATCTGCAGCAACCAAATACACAACTTTTCTAGCGATGTATCTGTCTATGTCATAGGACAGGCTTAAAAAAGAAGCAGCAATATTGATCTTTCAGAAATCTATACAAAAACTATTTAGGTTCATCTGTCTTGGATACAATAATTACAGAGCACAGGTCTGGCTGTAGATTGGTTGAGACATGCTGAAAGCTAGTAGTTTGACTATTTGTTTTCTTCTTCAAAGTATCTCATTGCAAACTGCCTTAAAGATGTTGAGAGAAATGCCAAAGTTTGCCTAAAGCACCCTCAGCAAGTTTGCCAATGACACCAAGCTGTATGTTGTGGTTGACACACTGGAGGGAAGGGATGTCATCCAGAGGGACCTGGACAGGCTGGAGAGGTGGACTTGTGCAAAACTCGTAAAGTTCAACCAAGCCAAGTGCAGGGGCCTGTACCTGGGACATGGCAATCCCAAACACAAATACAGGTTGGGCAGTGAATGGCTGGAGAGCAGACCTGAGGAGAACGACTTGGGAATGATGGTGAATGAGAAGCTCAACATGACCCAGCAGTGTGCACTGACAGCCCAGAAAGCCAATCACATCCTGGGCTGCACCAAAAGAAGCATGGCCAGCAGGTCACAGGAAGTCATTCTACCCCTCTACTCTGCTCTCATGAGACCCCACTTGGAGTACTGTGTCCAACTTTGGAGTCCGCAGCACAGGAAGGACATGGACCTGTTGGAATGGGTCCAGCGGAGGACCATGAACATGATCAGGGGGCTGGAGCACCTCTCCTATGAGGACGGGCTGAGAGAGCTGGAGGAGTAGAGAAGGCTGCAGGGAGACCTTATTGCAGCCTTCCAGTATCTGAAGGGAGCCTGCAGGAGAGCTGGAGAGGGACTCTGTCAGGAAGTGTAGCGACAGGACAAGGGGTAATGGGTTTAAATTGAATGAGGGGAGATTTAGATCAGATAGTAGGAAGAAATTCTTTACTGTGAGGGTGGTGAGACATTGGAAAGGGTGGCCCAGAGAAGCTGTGGAAGCCTCATCCCTGGGGGCGTTCAAGGCCAGGTTGGATGGGGCTTTGAGCAACCTGGTCTAGTGGGAGGTGTCCCTGCCCATGATATGGAGGTTGGAACTGAATGATCTTTATGGTCACTTCCAACTCTAACTATTCTGTGATTCTAATGGTTTATGAAAGTGAAAAAATCAATTTCTTAGGGGACTTTTTCTGTTCTGCAAGTTGTGTATAACAGGCAAGCTCCATTGGGGTCTGGAGGTGTTTGGGGTCTGTTGTACTGATGTAGCAACCACTGGGAAGGCATGATGGTGAAATGAACAAACAAGACAGAAGGTGCTGGGCCAGTTGACACTGTTGGTTTCCAAACTTGGGATGACACAGCTACAACTGCTGATGTGCTACTTTGTGCTACAAACCTGAGATTCTTCATTCGAGTCATTAGAGTAGCAGGAAATTCTCTTCTGCTGCATCAGCTCTCAAAAGAAAATGCCTACAACTAAAAACAAAACTAAAATGAATACAATAGAATCAGCAGGATGCACTTATGTGCAGGGTTTGGCTGGAATGGTGTGAATTTTCTTCATACAAGCCTGTATGGTGCTATGGTTTGGATCTCTGACTGAAACATTATTGATTGATTGATAGCACAAGGATGTATTAGCTTTGCCAAGCAGTGCTTACACAGCATGAAGGCTTTTGCTGTTTCTCACTATGCCTTGCCAGCGAGCAGGTTGGAGGTGCACAAGAGATTGGTAGGGGACACAGCCATGACAGCTGACCCCAACTGACCAAAGGGATATCCCACAACATACAGCATTGCCTCAATAATAAAAGCTGGGGGAAAAAAGGAGGAAGTGGGGGTCATGCAGTTATGGCATGTGTCTTCCCAAGTAACCANTGTAGAGAGTGATGAGGTCTCCCTTCAGCCTCCTCTTCCTCAAACTAAGCAACCCCAACTCTCTTAATCGATCCTCATAAGCCTTGTTCTCCAGGCCTCTCACCAGCTTCGTTGCCCTCCTCTGTACTCGCTCCAGCACCTCGATATCTCTCTTGTGCTGAGGTGCCCAGAACTGGACACAATACTCAAGGTGCGGCCTCACCAGTGCTGAGTACAGGGGGAAGCCTGCCCAGGCTAAACACCTGTCTGCTGATGGGAAGTAGTGAATTAATTCCTAATTTTGCTTTGCTTGTGCATGTAGGTTTCCTTTACCTATTAAACTCTTTATCTTGACCCACAAGTTTTGTCACTTTTGCCCTTCTGATGCTGGCCCCCATCCTGCTCCAGGGAAGTCAGTGAGTGCCTGTGTGGGGCTGAGCTGCCTACCATGCCTACCAGGATTAACCAGTAATGATTTATTCTACTATATTTTTGCTGTCCCAGTCAGCCTTGACTTCCTCTCACAGAGTTTAAGATCCCAAAGCATCATTGGTTTACTTCATATGACCTTCAATACATAGAAAGAAAGTCTAATTCACTCAGAGACTTTGACTTAGGTCAAAGATATTTGCTTGGCCAATGGTTTCTAGCATGAGGAAGAAGGGCCAGTTTAACTGGTCAAATTTGCTGCAGGGATGGCTCCTCACTTGGTTCACTGCTTCCCAGGTGCTCATCCTGGTCCTCCGCCCCTGCAACACCCACAGCTGCTCCAGATGTTCCCCACAGCACTCTCATGCATTTTGCTACACCCTGCACATCTGCTGGGTGTATTCTGCATCCTTTTGGCCTGGGTGAGCAGTTCTCCACCACCACCTTCACTTGGGCTAGGCAGGAAATACAGATGCCCAGAGCCACAGTGCAGCGTTACCTGCCACTCTCACCCTTTGCTTCCTACCCATCTAGTCACACTGTTCTTGTTTGTAAGGGGGCAGAGTCCTTGAAAACAAGATCAAGATGCTATCGTTATTTCTGTGTACATATCCTGTTTTGGTCCCTTTTTCTTTGAGGTTCTGCCCTCTCTGTGACTTCTGTATGACCTTACCACTTGCTCTGTGCGAATGCCTCTGGTTATTTTGCATCTATGCTCAGATGCCTTCCTGTTATTGCTTTACTTTGATCTGCTGTGTGTGCTCCCAGCAGACAAAATTCAAGTGGGAGAAGGCTGAAGCTGTAGTCAAAATGCATTGATTTGGAAGTATAGTATATCTATCTGAAGGACAAGGGAATGAAAAAAGACCTCAAAATCAAAAATTGCACTAGATATAAGACAGTATATTCACAGTTTCCCATTTTCTTCTGATGTAGTGCCAGTTCAGCTTACAGAGACAACCCGGGTGCTGTCCTTGACTCTGTTCAGTGAGCATTAGCTCAGAAAAGTGGCTAAACATTATAGAAACTGTTACTAGACACAACTTTGGAAAATATTCATCTAATGACCTATGGTGCCACCATTTGTTTGAATTTCTCACTCTCCATTTCACCAGCTCAAAGCCTTTGCTTTGCTGGAGGGTAGCGTGTACCTGGCTGGCTGGTGAAGCTACCTCACCCTCAATGGGACGCAGAACACAGAGAGGAGCCAGCCAGGGCAGGAGGCAGCTGTCTCCTCTGCATCAAAAACAAACTTGATTTCTGAAACATGACATGCTCTTGGGACAGTGAAATTTTTACAGTCAAGATGAAGCGCAATGCTGGAACTTTTACAGTTAGGATGGAGCTGGCAACAGAACATTTTTGGATGCTGAGCATTGACACAGGCCTTCTTCTTCATGAGAAAAGACAGTCTGAAGTCTGAGTCATTATATAAAAATAAAAATTATACACAAATATACAATCGGGGGGTATTTGCTATAAAGCTATTAACACGGTTTAAAGTTGGAATGGACCACTGTGATCATCTAATCTCCTACAGGGCATTAACTATTGGAATCCCCCTTAAATCTTGATTAAAAACAATATTTTGACAAAATTTATTACAAGCCTGTGACTAAATATCCTCCTTACTAATAAATTGTACTTTCATCAGTGAAAATTGTGATAAAATCTTGTAGTTCTATAGTGAATTTAACACAGTAAAACATTGGTTCTTTTTCTCATAAAACATAGAATTTATGGGTTAAAATTCATATCA
Organism: Jacana jacana; assembly: GCA_013400555.1. Taxonomy (NCBI): domain Eukaryota; kingdom Metazoa; phylum Chordata; class Aves; order Charadriiformes; family Jacanidae; genus Jacana; species Jacana jacana. Next base: position 90,809 of record VZTM01015625.1, on the reverse strand, counting down.
AATTGTAAAAATGTAAGTAGAGATTTTCATTGTCGTGACAGCCTTTAAAAATAGGCAAATACATATAGAGTCGGCATTATTGAAAAGCTGTGTAGAAACTGTGTTTGTATCCAAAGTCAGTTAATCTCTTTCCAAAACACATTATAAATAAGAATTGATTTGGTAACATTTTAAAATTGTATTATCAAGAAAGTCAGGTCTAAACGTACCATTTTAACTTGATTTGCCATTTCTCATTATCATTTTACTATTTATTTTGTACCATTTTTCAATTGAATGACTTAAGTATTGCCCTTGAGATGCTCCTATTTATAGCATATCTTAGAATTTATTAGGTTCACAAAAATTCAGTCGATGATGTTGACCTTTACAAGAAAGAATCACTCAGACTCCTTAATTCCATTTCACTGCATTGCAGTGGTAGCTATCTTTCTCCATTTTATCTAAATTTTACCTATTAATTTCACTCTCCAAAGGCTGCCTCAAACAGGAGGACATTTTCAAGCTTCAGTTTTTCATAGCTTCTTCATTAAATGCAAATGTTCTCCTTTTGTAGTTTTCCTTTTCAGTGAACGCTTCAGATAACAGAAAAATAAACTAAGAGAAAATAATGCTAGTTAGCGAGCTCCCATCGTAAGGTATATACTCTGCAGACAGAGAGGCCTTATCTTCCACAAGAGCACGGCCAAGTCCAGACCAGGGCTAAGAATACAACTGAAAGAATGATGACCCCAGTCACCTTAGAGTAATGTGGGTTATCTACGTCAAAATTCATAGAAAGACCAGGAGTACTAGAAATACAAGCATACAAGAAAACAATTATGCAAAACTGAATTAACTTAGTAGATTACGAAGAGGTTAAATAAAATGTCAGCAGAGGGAGGAACACACATCACTGAAAAACTTCAGCACACCAAGTAGATTGTGTGACTACTGATTCACAGAAAAAAAGGTGATGGCAGGTTAATTAACCACATTTCGTGTAACTGTAGAAAGATCACAAAAGGAGCAGAGACTCAGAAAGGGTAGTAAGAGCTGCTATATTTTAACTTTCAAAGCTGGAAATGGCATGAATTTTGTTTGCAATTGCTGTCACTAACTGCTGGCTATTTCATCCTGGCACTCAGGAGTATGTGTCCAGTGAGAATGCCTCAACACAGAGGCATTTGAAAACTCAGTTCATTTAAAAACTCAAGAGAAGCTAGAAGGAGGTGAGCCCAGACAGAATCATATTTGCTCAAGCAGAAACAAATTCAAAAGCAAAAGCTCCATGCACTGACATAACACACAGAAGAATTAGGTCTTTACCATGGTCATAAGGTGATTTTGCCACAAAGAAGGGTCAAGAGAACTCATAGTTCCAACCTTTCTTCTCACTTTCTAATGATTATGAAAAAATCAGCAAAACAGTTTTCACTGTACAAACATAACATGCTTTCTGTCTCACAGGGCATCTCTGCCACCCGGAGATCTCTGTCACCCTATAATCTTGGGTGTCCCAGCCCAGCCCCACTGAGACATCACATCACAAATGGAGTAGTGTCCAGATCCAGACCCTAGAAAATTTTCCTCCTCTGGGGTGACTTGTAACCAGTGTGTGGTACCCTGGGAGAAATACAGCAATCGTGATAATAGCAATTGCAGTACCCAGTGGTAACAGAGAATCAGGGTGCTACTATACAAAACAGGGATAAAAGATAAGGATAATTTCATTTTGTAATACAAAGATTAAAACAGAGATAAACCGCAATAGAAAAATATAAGGCAGGAATATATCCTTCTGTCTTATATTTCTTGATCAAGATGTCCCCAGTTGCTTGTGCACAAGAGCTAGCTTGCAAGGCTGGGCTATTTGCCTCCTCACTCTGAGGACAGGGGTTTTTCCAGAAAGGACACCACCTCAGCTGTTGTGGTTAGAGATGGCTGTCCCTGCCTGCCACCTTTGCCATGCTGGAAGAAGCTTCTTCTTTTCTATCAGGGTTTTCCACTTTATTTTCTGTGACAAGTCATATGGCAATGTGAAAAACTAGGTTATTATCCTTTCCATTCCTCCTTGATGTTTCCATGAGTCACAAATCCATTGGATCCCTCTGCTACTTCTCCCATGAGGGGCATTTTTAGGGGGAGGAAGGTGAAAAGGAAAGAAGCGTGAAATTTGTCATCTCATAGACAAAAGTCTCTGGAGTGTGCTATTTATGGGACACATCTACCTTCTCACTGACCTTGCCTCCTTTGCACATTTATATATCCATTAGAATTTATTAACTATGAATACATTAGGCTCCAGGTGCATAACAAAGTGTCCAGAAAACATATTTTAATAAAATATCCAAGCAGCATGTCCAGATAATGCCTGCAATGTCCCCATATGTCTCACTACACAGATCACACAATGTAGTGTGTTCTGGTAATACGACCTGCAATAGGTATCATCAACTACAGTCATTACCATTTAAGACAGGACAAAAAGGCAAACTACTACTATTGTTTTCAGTTTTCTAACTGTGCTATTTGATACTCAAGAGCATAATATTTTAATTAAGGAGGGTTTTTTTCCCATTATGGAAATAATTTTGAAGCAACTTTCCCCCTGGTTTCTTAAGGAGGTTCATTACAATGCAATGCAATTTACCCAGCTGGACAGGTCTGCAGGTGGCCAGAAACCCATTAGAGAGGTATCTACCTACTACAGGGGAAACTAATATTCAGGAGACAGGAAATCTCACAGGGACTTCGATTTTGCCAGGCATTAACACAGTTGACTGGGTAGCAGGTGGCTGGAAGCATAAATTTCCCTGTAACTTATTTATTAGGGCTCCCTTGCCTCCCTTCTTCTAGAATTATAACACGCTCTTGGCATTGATAAACTCCAGGAAGGGCACACTGTAAAGACACAAGTAGCAAAGTCTTGATGAATATTTTTTATCTATTTGACCTAAACTGTTTGAGCCAAACTGGAGTCGTACATAGATTTTTATTTTTTTTCCTGAGGAGAAAATAAAGTATTCCTATGATGCAAACCTCCTCATTTAGACATAATATATAACTTTCTGTCTTCCTGAAAAGAACAAGAGTCAAAGAGGAATTACATTCTTCTGTCACAGCTCCAAACCTCCTTTCAGCCAATTCTCTGCTTGGAAAGCTCTCCATCAACCTTTTTCCTACACCATAATCTGCTTTTCCTCTGTGGCTTTTTCCCCTCTCTATGTTTTCATGATGTTTTCATGATGTTTTCTCTCCCACTAACACCCTAGTGTCCATGCTCATTCCTGTGAAAATTGTTTGAGCCACAAAGTTCAGTTTTCATTCAACATATGCCTGTGTACTGTTTATACGTTTCGGTTATCTAGTGGCCCAAAGGACTTCAGCTACAGTTTATGCTTCCCTGGAATGAAAGCTCATCGCCACACTCACCAGCTTTAAAGAGGTTTACTTCTGTGCATAATGAGGACATAGAAAAGAAGAACATTTTCTATTTCATTCTGGGAGGAAAAGCAAAGAAAACCCTCTCGTGAGTGCTTTGGGACTAGTTACTCAAATTTCCTACAACATTCTGAAAATTTCAGCATTAAATCACAAATACCAAAGCCTGTCTGATTGTGGTGCATCACATACACAGTAGCTTGTGAACCAGAGCTCACTACACCCTCAGTTTCACAACACACCCATCTCTTCTGTTTAGAACACACCAGAAATGTTAGACTTTTAGACAATTTTTTCACGGGTCATTCGGGACAATCTCATATTCCCTTTCCAGACCCATGACCACACATGCCACATGGATGGCTGTGGATTTGTGTAGGGCGTGATGGGCTGATGAGGAGAGCCCCATTCTGGAAGGATCCTTGCTGGCTGACGCAGAGCTGCCTCAGTCCTGCCCGCTCTGTGTGCCACAGGCGTCCCGTGTCACATGATCTGACACACCAGTACCTGCCATACTGCAGAAAGAGGTCCTGGAGGCCTGGGAACATATGGAGAGCTGCGGGATCCATCTTTCAAGCCCAAAACTTTTTGGAATATGCATTGCCTTATGCAAATTAAAAAAAATATTTCTCCCTGCCCACTTCCCGTGAACACATCTTTTCCTGGAACTCGTAGTCTCCACAGCAGATCCAGAAAGTTGGTATAGTTACTGCCAGTGGTTTGGGGAATGGAAGTAGGTCTTATGTCTGCTTCTAAGAAATTTCATTAATAAGTAAACATATCCATAAATATTCCGAATAAAAAAGGGGCAAGCAAGACATGCATTTCAGCCACTTAGACTGAAGCAGGAATAGCAAGAAAGGATTTCTTTTCACAGACTTTTCCTGTAAATTGTATGGGAGAGCTGCATAAATCTTCTTTGACCTGGTTTAGTCATAGACCGTGTTTTCCTGTTAAAATATTAACATACAATTAAGTATCCACAGGCAGGTAGACAGGACCAGAGATCATGGAAATGTAGCAGGAGTCTGCCACAGACACAGACTCCTCCTCACAATACAAATTACAAAAATCTCTAAAATGCTCAATGCAAATTTAATCTGTTGAAAACTGGCTTTAACTTACTGTCATTGCCATTGTCCTTTCTCCCAAATTGTTCCAACTCTTCTTTGTTAAAGCTGGCACACAGAAAACCAATCATTACAATTCTTTTTCTTTTTCTCAGCCCTTTACCACCACACACTGTTACTAGACAAATCCTGCTGGCTTTATTCACACACATCTCATCTTAATGACAGTCTAAGGCCTTTTAAAATGAGCCGTTAAATAATAAACTCAACCACAAGTATACAACCATTGCAATAAATTCACATTAGACATTCAGACACTATGGCAATAAGAGGTTGAATGACTAGAAAGACACTCTTAAATCCACTTAAAAAACAATTACAAAGGAAATGCTATCATCTGTGTTTTCCTTTAAAAAAAAAAAATTGAACTGTTTCTTCAGCATCTTCAGTTCTTTGCTTCCTTCCACATGGAAGGGAAAAGGGCCATTTTGCAACCTCTTAACCCCAAAGAAAATGTCTCCATCAACTTTAGGAAACCCAAAATAGTTTCTTCATAGCTATGTTGTGTAAATAAGCCCCAGTTCTCCTTTGGAGTACATGGGGCAAACATGTCTTTGGAGACCTGCCCTGACCCTGCCTAACAGCGTTCAGCCATGAGAAGGCATCACCATGGTATGAATACGGACAACCTTGGGCTGGTGTTTCTTGGCACATTGGAACTGCCCATCCCAGAAGTTACCTCTGCTCAAAACACATGTCCAGGAGAACAACTTCTTTGGGCCACTTTGTGTTCAGAGACAGACCACTTGTGTTTCCTCCCAAGAGTCATATGCAGTCAGGACTCATAGCAGGTCCAAAGCCTTTCTTTTCCTCCTTCCCCTCAGTGCTGTGTGTTCCCCATTTCTGGTGGCTCTGCACAGGTAGGAGCAAGGGATAGCATGGTTTCAGACTGCCCTGGAGGCTTACATTAAAAGCACTAGCCTGGGAAGTGGTAGATGTTTCTTAGCAAATGCCCTGCTTCTGAGCAGGTAAGCAAAAGCCATCACATCCTCAGAAATTGGGTGCCCACCCTCAAAAAACCTTTGTACTCAATTCTAAATCATCAAGACACCAATTCCAACTGAAGGCAAGTGTCAAATATCTCTTCATCATCAGATACATCCTAAGATGTAGTGTTTGGTATTGGCTGGTCTCAGAGCACTTTATTTTACACGTAGGAGCCTTACATCAACCTACAAAAGAAAACAGAAAAGAAAACTAAGATCCTTATTCAAACAATTGAAAGAGCACTTCATTCTTGTGCTCTACATAGGTCTTCACTGAGTGCAGAAGCCTATGCACCTCATTTCAGCAGTCAGTTTCCCCCACCAAGACTACTCACTCACAAGGTTTTTCACTGCCTAAATAATGATGGCGGGCCATCAGAATCTGGCCTAATCCAGATGTAATTCTGGATAGGTGCATTACATCCCCCAAAATATCTTCAGCTTAATTCTCTGGTAGGAAAAACAACCTTGCTCATGATGTTGACCCTTTGTGAAGTTAATGCAAGCTATACATTTTACTTGTTCTTTCTCTAATGTGTTTTGTCTTGACTTTTTTTAAGTCTATCACTTTTTCCCCCTTTGCATTTAGGCAAAACTATTGTTTACTATCTCACTAAGCTCAACTGAGAACAATCAAAGCTCCATTAGACCACACTGACAATATATGGCTTTAATTATTTTTTCATAGAAAACTCTCACACTGGAGCAGAGTAACAGAGTGGTTGTGACATCTTGCTACAAATTCTTACGTGGGAGTGTGTGCGGTGGGAACAGGGCCTGGGGAGGGCTGACAAAGAGGTAGGAGAAGGCAGAAATATTGGTGAAATATTTCTCTATGCCACATATGCTAAAAGCACTTCCATATTTAGTGTCATCTGGTTAGAATTATACATTCAGCACACACTAAAATCTAAACCTGGTCATTAATTACTTCTTGAGATTATAATAATACTTTCATTAAAACTTTTAAGAAGTTTTGAGCTGATAGATTTCTGTAACACTTAATTTGTAAACCATATTTTGCTGATCCTGTATTTGTTGTTTAGCCTGTCTTATGGCACAGTAAAAAGCCCTGCCATCTGGCAGAACAATCATAACCTTCCAAATTAGAACATAATTCTATACTTTCTCGGTTTGTTTCCTTGGCAAAGCTTTTTTCCCAAAATATGAATACTCCTTAAAAGCTAGAAAATATTGCCTAAGATACTTAGAGCCAGAAAAACTTTGGTACTAAATGTCTCTTTTTACCAACTCATACTGCTTCTAAAAGCAGGGAAAAATAGGCCTCAACATCTTTAATGCTCTTGGCTTTCACTTCATCAAGGATCTTCGGTTGAAATATTCCATATAGTTGATATGAGAATTCTTGTGCTGGCAAGATGGTTTTCGTCTTTTGAGGGATCATAAAATAGCTTTATGCATCCAGAGGATCTTTATTCATATCCTACACAGTAGAGCTTATTCCACTGGCAAGCTTGCTGAAGTCTAAATCTCATTCTCCCTTTTCCATGTCCAAGATATTTGCCATTACTTCATCTCCAAAGAACTGTAACTTTTTTTTTCTCCAATCTCCCCTAAACATACTTAAAGAAAAGGTTTGAATTCTCCGATAAGTCAGTTTAAGGGAATATGTACAACTTTTGTACACCCGTCCAGAGAAAGCAGCAGTCTGCATGAATTCTCCGGGTGGTAGAAGGACAGCCACACTCAGCTCTCCTAGGGCAAGAAGCTGCTGCCCATGGAGGTGTAGGGTAGCTTTGCAGGGGTCCATGAAAGGCTCTTCACTCCTTCAGCTTCCTCAACATTTCCCAATATTTTTCAAAATAGCCAGCCAGGTCCTGTGAACTGGCATGAAGCCATTGACCTTCTGTCAATTTAGAGAGGACTTCAGATTCATTGTTTCCATCCCAGACTCCACTTCCTTAAAACAAATAGTTGGTGTATAATGAACGCAAAAATATGCACATGCCTCTGGAGATTTCCAAAATTGCGATTCAATGGTTCTACTGTGATCTCTGGTTCTCAGGTGCCCTCAGCCCTTATCAGTGAAACCCTGATGATGAGGAACAGATAACTTAATCACCTTGAAATTAAGGTTTCAGCCTCACTGTTACCTAGCAATACATGCATCAAAACCATTATATTTTGAAAGCCATTTGAAAGCGTGGGAAGGTTGCCAGCTATTCAAATATTGTCAGAGTTTTGATTTTTCTCCAGCTCCCCTGATAGGCACTCAGAAATGAGACCAGGTTTCCAAGGTGGGGAAACAGCCAAAATCTCCTTTTATATATCCTGAAACTTTCAAAGCAAAAAGCTGTACCTGGCTTTGGTTTGGGCATGTGGGTGCCCTCACTTCACACCAGGAAATAAGTACCTCCCTCCAACCTCTGCTGCCTGAAGGAAACTGGTCCTTATTGAATCAGATGGACAGAAGCCTTACCGACCCAACTTTTATAACAAGGACATCAGTCACAGTGTCTCTGCTATGCCTGCAAAATTGCCCTAGTGATTATACTGTGTTTACTGTGCATTTCTGCCTCCTGCTCCTCACTGTGAAGGCTTGACATCAAGGAAGATGGAAGCCCAGGAAAGAGTGGTAATCCTTAAAGAATTCACCTGAGGGCCCCAATTTATCTTCTTCACCATCCCTTCATAGATCTACCTGTCTGCTCCAGGCTTGTAACATCTCTCCAAATTAAATCCTTTCTTTCAAACATCTCTTTACTGCCACATCCACCATCCCAGCAGGGTGACTGCCAATTGGCAAAGGGCACCAGTTGTCATCTCAGCTGGTGTTCTCTACTCACTGGTTGGTTGTATATCCCTCTGCTGTGTCCTACCACTGCTTCTGCAGTCCAATCTTGCAGACTTTAGGGCAGAGCCTGTCATTTCATACTGGGGCTGCTGTGATGGGGTCCTGCTCCAAGACGGAGGCTGCTAAGCTCTAACATAATAAAAAGAAATAAATGAGACCCTGGGCAGCCTTAATCTTGCTTTGTATAACAGAGTTCAGAAGATCTTTATAAGGCTTATGAGGATCGATTGAGGGAGTTGGGATTGTTTGGTTTGAGGAAGAGGAGGCTGAGGGGAGACCTCATCACTCTCTACAACTGCTTGAAAGGGCATTGTAGGGAGGTTGGTGCTGGTCTCTTCTCACAGGCAATTAGCGACAGAACAAGAGGGAATGGCTGCAAGCTGCAGCAGGGTAGGGTTAGGCTGGACATTAGGAAAAAGTTTTTCACAGAGAGAGTGGTCAGTCACTGGAATCAGCTGCCCAGGGAGGTGGTGGAGTCACCATCCCTGACTGTGTTTAAGAGTAGATTAGATGTGGTGTTGAGGGATCTGGTGTAGGGGAGAACTGGTAGAGTGGGGCTGATACTTGGACTTGATGATCCCAAGGGTCTCTTCCAACCTAAATGATTCTATGATTCTATGTATGTTTGTCCAAGGGAGAAACTTACTTCTCATGCAAATGTGACTGGCCATGATAACTCATCCTGAGAGGTTTAGTGCTATTTTCCTTGTAAATGTTCTTCATTTTAACATCCTGCCTTCTCTTCTGTAAAAGCATCTTCAGAGCTGGACAGAATAAAACAGGAAACAAAGGATCACTGAGAATGAACAAAATGGAAGGTCAGAGGAAAGGGTAGGTAATCTCATAGACATTTACCCTTCCCCTCCTGTCCAAGCATGGAGCAGCCCCTCTCCTCAAAGTGACAACAAAACTCCTCTGTACAACCCTCTCTTCTTGACATTCTCCCTTCCACCACTGCTAACAATCCTCTAGACTCTACCTTGAAGGTCCTTATTTGAGCTAAAATTCTGTGTTTGTACTGAAACATAGAAGTAGCTCATTAAATTTTCTTAGATAAATTGTTTAGACTAAGTAATTCTCTCCTTTCCTCCCCTTGTGTTGCCAGACTATTGTTTATAGCCAGCATTCCAGGCTGTGTGTGATGAAAATGCTGATGTGTTTCCTGAATTACAGACCCAAGCTTTATCTCATCTTTCATTTAGGAAACTGGCTGCTTTATCATTTTATGCTGCTGTGTGCAATGTTTATTTTTGCCCCATTATTAACATTGTATAGGAGGATGTGCCCAGCCCCATCAGCTGTTAGTTGTATTGTGCATACCATATACATACACACACACACACACACACAAAAAGGAGAAAAAGAATACATATAGTGTAATAGTTTAGGGAAATCTATGCACACAGTTCACAGATTCCCTTTGATACTGGCCCCAGCCTCCAGGTAACAGTGTCAATGTACTGCTATGTTCTTCACACACTATAATGACTGTGGAGTTTGCCGGTATTCTCTGCAGTCTTTCACTTACATTTTTTCAATCAAAATCCACAGGATGTGGCAAGGAAAACTCCTGCCCTTTGCACAGATCTAATGATGACCACCTATTCATCTGGCGTCCTCCTAGGGAGGAATAACTCCTCCTCAGGTTTTCCTCCGTTTGAATTCCAGGAGAGAAATTTCTAAACAGTGACTCATCTGATGGATCACAAAGGCAGAAGAGGGGACTGTGGGTTTCACGTGAATCTTTGACTAGCTCTTCTGGTCAATAACAAACTAATTGGAAAAGTCAGAGACGTAGTCCATGATTTACAAAGAAGCTATATTTAAGAGAAAAGAATCCTGAATTTCCGATAGGATTTTGATTTAAATCCAAAGAATGCACAAGTGGTTAGGAAAAGGAGGCAGACATTTATTCTTTTGTCTGCAAGAGATATCTCTTGGGCTGGTTCAAGTGCATTGATTTTTTTTTAATTGATTTTTGCAAAGCCTGTTTAACTTTTTGCTTTAACTACTGAAAGAGGTAAGTACGTACTGTGAGAAAAAGGCACTACAGTATTAGAAGGAGGAACATGAGGGGTTGTAGGGGTGAAAAGCAATGGAATTAAAAGATGTAAAATTGCCTGGTTTGGGCTGTGTCCTGCTCATGAGGATAGCTTCTAAATCTGAAACATTATCACATGTGGTATTTATCAGGTATAATGGATTTATTGCATGCACAGCAGTGGATTGCCTGGATTTCTGAAGGATCCCAAAAATACAGTAATCATACACTCTTCATGTCAGGCAGTTCAATTATTTCTTAGTGATTCTATCAACTGCTGGTTTTGAACCACTTCTCTTATAATAAGCATTTTAATAATAAGCATTCTAATAATAAGCATTTTCAATCTGAACTTTAATTACAACCATAGAATACCCAGAAAAAACCCAGTCTTTCTGTCTACATTGTTTACCTACATTTGTTTATGCTGATCTTCCTCTGGAACAAATTACCTCTCCAAAATAATTGACATTTGCCTAAACTGCAACAAAGGGGCTTGATAAAAATATGGCCTGCTAAAATCTGGCCTGAACTTAGATTTGCTGCTCAGGTCTGCTTCCTTCCATCCCCACGCTCAGTGGTATTTTCTTTTTCTAATTCAACTATTTTCAGTTCCATTTAATGTGCCCCTTCTCAACACCTCACTTCCTCATTAATGCACAGAAAATGTATGGTTTCACATGTTCACCCTGTGGTCATGCACAAAACTCACATAAGCAACACCAGAGCTAAATGATGACCTCCAAGGCTTAGTTCTCTGAGACTTAGGCCACATGGATTCAATCCAAATTTCCTGAATTTTCACAGATTTTTCTTTATATTCTTGACAAATTTCAGACTACCCTGGTGTTACTGCATCCTCTGGAAGCTTCTCAGCTCTCAAACCATATTTTGTTTACACCACTTAAAATTAGTTTCTTACTAACTGTGACACCCATCTCAAGGCATTCAGTTTAGTTATTTTTGGACCTATAAAAACAGACATACTGGAAGTGAGACATACTAAACCGGAAAAGTTTATAAAGATGAAGTATGTACAGCACTCTTGTTGTGAGGGTGGTAGCTCCTGTAGAACCCCTGGACACGAGGCCCATGCAGTACCGAAACAGGATCTGAACTGCACAGAATCTATATTCAGATTTACACCATATCCAGCTGCGGCACAGGGACTTTCAGTTCATTTGCTTTAAGCCAAATTTCTGTTCTTCAAGTTCAGGGTCTGTCACAGCATTAATGTGATCCTTGTTATATTCTAGTGTATCCTGCAGGTGATATTTAAATCTACCTATAATATGAAAGAACTGATTTAGTGCTCTCCCCTCCCACCATTCTTTCTTCCTCCCCTTCCCCAGCCGTGGTGCCAGCAGCACAGAGGGCAACAAGGCTCCACGGCCTCACACCTTGCAAGTGTTAAGCACAGGAGGAAAGATGACCGATGGTCTTACAAACTCCGGACTTGGGACATCCCTCCCGTGGGAACCCAGGCAATCCTCCTCAGAAAGTCTGCTTCATACAAGGAACACTAGATGGCACACAACAACCACTGTATTGCTTCTTTTTTGGTTCAGAAACCAAAAATTGGTTTCAAAGCATCGGCCTGGAATGTGACTGAAGAAGAGAGAGCAAAACATGAATCTAAGTCCACGATAAAAACCCACTGGGAAGATAACCTTTCCAATAAAACCTCACCCCGCTTCCTCCATTGGAATTATTTTTCTATTTATAACTGCCTAACTTGGTGGCTTCAGAAAGTAAACACAGATTTTATTTAGAGGGTTGTTGGGAAGCAAGGGAATACTGTCATTTCAGTAGAATAAAAGATAATAGAGTGGTATGCAAAGTAAAGCCCACTTGGCTCAGCAGCCTTTACAATTCAAAAGACAACTGCTGGAACAAGATTCGAGTGATATAATAACCGACCACATGGATTCTGTTAAAGGATCTGTGCTTCACTTTGTAAGTAAAATAAAGTACTCACTTCCACAGCAATTAGCATTTTTTGACTGTCCTAAGAGATCTAAAAGCTCAGGGAAACATACATTTTGCTATTCCAAGTCCTTATGCTTTATTGTATCACTGCTTAGCATGGATCTGTTTTAATTCGGGGGTGGGGGAACCACCCAATAAACATTCTTTTGGTCAAAAGAATCCTTTACATTCTGCTGTTCACAATAACATATAACAAGGTAAAGCATTTACAGGACTCTTCACACTTCATTTCCAGAACATTGAAGCAATCAGTTCCTGGTGCCACTTCATAGATTCCTCCCATCAGCATAAAGTGGTGCAACTTCTGTGCATGGGTCAGGTTATGATTTAACTTAAAAGATGTGAACTTTCAACTTCCTGCAAACTGCTAGTAATTGGCACGACATCTTTGGAAAACAGAACCATGTCCATGATTACCTGATAGAGGTCCAACCCTAAACTCACCAAAGCAGGAAGCTGTAAACACCGATTTACTGGCAGAAGGGTGTATATCCTTCCTTGCTTCTATTAATATGGACTAGCTGGTGTAGGCATGGAAATTCCTCTCCTCCTCAGAAGCAGGAGAGAAAGAGACGTAGTGGAACCGTGGGAGGGGACTCAGTGAAAATAACCTCAAGTTGCAGAGTTAAGACCAGTGTATTAAAGAATAAGACTAAGAATGGCTTGAAGGTTTGCTTGACATAGCTAGGCTGCTCTTGTCCTAAGTATGAGTTAGCAAATATTGTGGTTTTGTGTCTTTGACTTGGCTGACCACAAACAGGGGCCTACCCCCGGCAACTATGGTAAGTAGCAAGACAGGAAGGCACCTATGCCTTCAGCAGCAATCATGTTGGCCAGCACAAGGTTATCTTTGTAGGATGGGGAGCTCCAAGAGGGAGGCAGCATATGGTAATGACTTACTGGAAAGTAATGAATATGTTAATTAGTTCGTGCATATGTATGACTGGTGTGCATATATGTTGTTAAACTAACTTTGTCTGACACGCAAATTTCGAGGAGCAATCCCACATGCATCCAGTGCTGCAATAAAGGGTACCTGCTTAATAGTCATCCCGACTACTGAGTCCTGATTTCATCTTTCACAGCGTCACCAGTATAAAGCACCCACGAGGTTGAGAAATGACTCATCGAGAGCGAAAGGACCGCCAGTGGAAACCAGTCTCTGGGAGAGGCGAGTCTTGGGTTTTCTTGGTTTCATTTTAATTTCCATTCACTTGCATTTCATGTTACCTGTTTTCAACTGTTTACATAAGTAGTTTTATATGGTTTCAATTTATTCTGGTTTGTGTCAAGAATAATTTCTGAGTAGCTGGCTGAACCTTACAGCATCCAGTCCTCCAGAACAGTAATCCTAAAAAAACAGGGTCTTGGACATCTCACCCCTGCTTTTCCTTTTTGCCTCATATAATAATGCATTTTCCACATAGTTATAGGGGACATCTCTCCCCTGCTTTTCCTCTTTGCTCCATATAATAATGCATTTTCCACATAGTTACAGGGATCAATCTGAGATGGAAAAGCAGATGCCTTGGGAAAAGAATTTATGCCTGCAAGTATCATTAACCTAGAAAATTCTCCAGCACTAGGTAAAAAAGAGGGAGAGGGAGCACAGAAGAATTCATGAGATTTTTAAAGGACATGTAATAGTAATTACTGATAACTTATTTTTCAGTTTTAAATTAAACTCCTTTCCTACCAAACACTCATGTCAGTTTGAGTTAAGTAATATCAGTTCCAATGATGCCATGGTAAGAAAACTGATGAAAAATGTATAGTACTGTGTAAAGCCACATTCTGGCTTACAGGAAACGTACTTCCAAAAATACTCTGCAAAGTTGTGAGTGTGTGTTGACAATTTGCTGTAACAGCTGCATATAATTAAGGCATGGAAAGGAGCTGAGTATATGTAAACACTTGTCCCATCTTTTGTAAAGAGCCATAAATTTTTATGTTACTTGGAACTGTAGTTGCTAGTTCTATGTTTGTTGCTTGAAATAAATGGCATTTTTATTGGATCAGTTATTTATCAAAGAGATTTTGTGCAAGCTATTAGCAAAAGTTAAGCCACCTACATTACTACTTCCTCTGTATTTCTTTCACCTCAACAAAGGCTACAAACTCATTTCATGAAATCCTCAGTTCTTCAGAAACAGATTTTTAATGGCAACACATGGAAACTTAAGATCAGCAAATTAATGTGATTAAAGTGATTGCAAGCTTCCTAACAGTACGGGAACAACTGAACACAGCTGTCCAAGGCACAAGGACAGTGAGAAACAACCTCAGGGGCCGGCGTCCTGCGCTTGGACCAGTTGATAATCCAGCTCCACCACTATCAGAGCTACACTCATTCATCCACATGATGTTGACCTGTTCCAGCTGTACTTGACTGATGGGAAAAAAGTGAAATAACAAATAGACATTCCTTTACAGGGGCATCAAAGTCTCAGAGTCAGTTTCAGACCAGCCCTCTGAAAATGCCCTTGGGGTATACCTGCATCATTAACATATACAGACCTAAATGATTTTCATTAACATTCTATGATAATACTTGAAAATTCATCTTAGGACCCTAGGAACATATATTTTAATAAAACCACACAGAAATTAAATGTTAATATTTTTACTACTATTTTCTCTAAACATATCCTACCATTCTACTCTATGTTTTGTTTTGTGTTCTGTCTACTGCACAGGAAAAAGTAAAAATGTGACTTGGTCACAGTTCAGAGGAAATGAGCAGATTGGAAACAGGAGTGCTGTGATCTAGTCCGCAAACCAGCAGCAGGCTTCAAGCTGTAAATTGCAAACACTAAAGGAATATACAAGGGCTGTGGTGGATTCCCCATCGGTTGAGGGTTTCAAGCAAAGAGTGAAAAGCCCTCTGAAAGATATGCTTTATTCAAACAGGCATTTATGCAAGGCTTGTGTTATGCAGAAGATAAACTAGATGATCTCAAGGATCCCCTATGGCTGTACAGTCTATGAATAAAGAGTGTCTTTCACTGTAACAGACTCAGTATTTCAGCTACTTCAGACCCAACATGGTGTTAGCAAGACTGCTACAAAGCAGGAATTGTGTCAGAGACTTCTAATGCTGTGAAGGCCCCTGCAGAACACAATGGGGGACAAGTGTGTGAAAGAAGTTCTTTCAGTGTCCCATCAGGTCAGTTGTTTGAGCACAAAGCAGTGCTGAGCAAAGAATTACAGTACCTTTGTTCTATTCTCATATTATGAATCCCTTTCATTGACATACCCGTGGACCCATTAAATGTGATATTATGGCTGCACAAACATGAAGTCTTCCAAGATTGCCAAGAGTTACATAGGTCTTCTGGATTGGCATTTCATGTCATCATTACTGTTTGGGGGAGGAAGGGGGAATTCAGAACAGAGTTGAACTTGGTTTACAAGAGAATCTTTCAGACTCAAAAGTTGATCAGAAAAGTGATTTGTTTTTTAAAGGGTAAAAGAGAAATACAGACAGGTTGTCCTCTTTGAATTCCAAATGAGAGAAAAATCCCTTCAATAATACAAGCTAACAGGTATTAGTGTCTAGACAGCAGAAGAGCTGAGTTATAAAAAAAAAAAAAAAAGATCACATCCAGCAAAAAAGACACATTATAAAAATGAAAACAATTTCATAAATGTAATCTGCAACAACTTGATTTCAGGAAGCACTTGTAACCACAACTATGATATTTTAAACGGTGAATGCATGTTTTCTTGAGGAAACCCCAGATATGGCTTGACTGTATCTTCTGCAGTATTTTTGGCTAAAATGCAGATATATGTAAACTAGACCTTCCCTATCTACTCTCTAATTCATATATCACAAGGAACATAACCATGACACCAGAAACTTCAACTCCTTGTAACCACAGAGCCTTCCTAGGTGTGTACTACAAACCATTCTAAGTTTCATTGGGCCATTTCTATAGAGATATTGGTGATCATGCCAGCTCAGATCACTTTTGATTTAAACACTAGGTAACAGCACTCACTGAAACAAAGGCATACTCAGAGTGGCTGGGGATGAAATACAAAAATAATTCTGAACAAAATATATCTGAGCTGGAAGAGAGAAGAGTACATGTCCAACAGGAAAACTGTTACAAGTCTTATTTAAAATACTTACTAAAGATTTAGAAGAGGGAGAAACAGTACATTTATAAATTAAAATTATACTAATTTAGAACAGGTTGCATATCTACAGCTCAGATAAATCACCAGTTATTTCTGGAATGTAAAAAATATTTCAAGCAGAAATATTTGCTCTCACAATTCATTCTCAAAACCCAAATTCATCTTGTCTACCAGAGTAAACTTCAGTTCAAAGGTTACTTCTTGATGTGCTTCAGAAAAAAGCATATTAGATATGTCCTTCTCAGTGTACCTTAGCTTTATGGGTGTTCGGTTTTCTCCTGTTCATTAGCATTAATAAGGAGCCAAAGTCCTCCATTTAGCAAGGCAAAAGCTAGGGAGAAGCAGAAGGGGAACGCTCCAAGTTCAGGCTGGATTTAAAGCACGCATGTTCTTTCTCCCTTCACCACTTTTTTTCCCTGTCTTGCCAACAGTGCCACACCATTTCATGAGTAAGAGCTTCCTCTTTGCTACTGCACCCTCATTTCCTGGTGCTTCTATCCTGCAAGCCTCCTTCAGGATTTTCAAAGTATTTTTCCACTCAGGCTTGGAGAAAGCATTGAACTGAACAGATGGTGGGGGAGACGATGTTAAAGAAGAAATAGAAGAGGAGGACATAAGAGAGAAAGAGATGAGGAGATATGGAAACAGAAATGGCAGGTATAAATAAATTAAGAAAATGGGGAGCAATTACACAAATAAAAAGAATGAGCAGAGTGGTGAACAGCAAAATAGAAGCAAAAGGGAGGTCCTGCTGCTTCCCATCATTTCTAAAAGCTGGTTCTACAGAAAAGAAATGAAAAGAAATGAAATTAAAAGAAAACAAAAACACTCTAATACCCATTATTGGTAAGAAAATTAAAAGAGGTAATTTCTCCAAAATTTATCTGAGCTGGCAGTGTCATATCATGCCAATTCTTCCAAACCCTGATGCTACATTGGCAGTTAAGCAAGAAAAACTGTCCCTCTGCATGCAAAAGTTCTAAGGTGGATTTAATGAGTAACTAAGGAGTACAGTGAGTGCAGGTCCTAAGAAGGGCTCATACTACACAATGTCTTAAAAATAGATAAATTTATAGTGTACATTTCTGATCCCTCAATGAAAAAATCGAATGGTTACCTGTACCACAATTCATGCAAGACTGTCTTAGAAAGCAGGACAGAGGACAGAAATTGCTACTGATCTCACATCTTCACCTCAATAGTGCAGTCTTCATGCAGCTTCAAGTATGTTCCCTGAATAAGGTATGGGGTGGAGATATTCCAGTTCCATTTTTTAAAAATAGAAAACCCACACTTTCTGTACATGAGAAAGGAAATGTCCAAAACTACAATAATATGCCCCCAAGCTGTTTTCTGTACAGCCTCCGTATGTAACTCACATAATAAGATAGCAAACATGGGTTTGGGGTTTGTTTTGTGCTGTTCTGTAATCATCTGGTTTGAGAAGGCTTCTCATTTTCCTAGAAAGGGACCAGGAGGCCAAGCCACAAACATTTTCAAAAGTCAACCTTTTTCAGGCAAGTTACTCAAAAAAATTCAGGGGAAGGGCAGTTTCTTCTCACAGATCAGGTTAGTCAGGCGGACAAGTCCATTCTAGTACAACGTAAGGATGCCTGAACATGCACTAGAACCCTGTGTCCTGAATTCTGGGCTGGTAAGCATTCTTCAGAACTTTGCCATGCCTCTCTCTTTCACCAGGATTTAAAGAAAAGTACAAGGCAATATCTCTGCAACTTTTTGGAGGAGGACAAGTTGAAGCTGATGGGTGTTTTCCACCAGCAGTTAAGCCTCCCAGAGATCCAGATAAACCATCTGAAGACCAGGGTTGTGCTACCTACATGCCTACTCACTGGGTACAAGCTGAAGCTGGCTCTTTTCACACAGTTGTTAGTCTGCAGACAGATCTGCAGCTCTGCAGGGCCCTCCAGGCTCTGGATTTCCACTGCGTTGTGCCTCCAGGGCCCACCCCTACAGATACAGCTGCAGGATTGGAGCCTTAGGCTGTAATTTTCTCAGGGCATGGATGGCGCCGTCCTTTCAATCTTATTTTCTGTCTTTAGACTGCCATCACATAAGTGACACCAATAACAAATTTGTTTCTTCCTAGAGAATTTTAGTCATGGCTCTTGGGTCACCTTTTCCATTCTTCCACTGCACGCTTCCACCCAGAGTATTCCAGAGGACTCTGTAAATGATGAAGCATAAGGGTTTTATTTCTGGAGTCTCTTCTAAAAAGCAGAAAACCTGGGAAATCTTTTCCTTGTACCAGTCCAAAAATATTTTTTTTTTGCTGTATTTTATTTATTCTTGATTCTAGTATAAGCTCTTGAGTACTCCTAGAAAATTCCTTTCCCTCCTTGAATACTTGTAGGCATTAATCCTCCTCCTTCCATTTTCTAGCCAAATTCTGCAGATTTCAATTGTTTAATTTTCTTTCTAGTTTGTAACAAAAGCTTAACAGAGGGACATAAGTGTCTTCAGAAAATTAAGATCAACTGATGTCCTGGTGGACAGCAGAAAATGTATTTGGAAGCAAATCTACAGGAAGAGGGAACATATTATTCCTTGACAGTTGAAGAGGCTTCAACAAGGCTTTGTCCTGGTGTACCCATAAATGTAAGAATGATTACACCACAGCCACTTAATCAATTGCTGTGTCTCCAGCAATGATCAATAGCCTCAGGAAGAACTAGAGTGAACAGATACTGCCACTTCCCCACACAGCTGTGGAGCTGTGTGGCCCATGGTCACAGTTCCTGTTCCTACTGCTGCCAGGGAAAGGATACTGGCAAGCTCCAGTGAGCCAATACCTGTATCACAATTTTTATGACAGGACAGAACAGCAAAACTCTGCTTACAAGCTCTATTAAAAATGTTATTTAAGATAAAATTTGCCCAAGGTTATGTTAAAAGATAGTATCTCCCATCTCCATGTGTGGTGCCATAGCAAAAGCAAAGGAATTTAAGCTAAGGCTAAGTAAGCTTACTTCTGCAACCAAGTTTTGTCAAAAAAAGCTGCATTGTTGAATGTGAAATTGTCTATCTGGACTAGCTTTTAACTGGCAGGCCTTTGCCAAAGCCAGTGTTTCTGAGGAAGGCCTGTGGATGTGGGCAGGAGAACCCGAGGCAGCTGTCAGGTACAAGCTCTGAGCCGGGAGACAGGGAGCTCCAGCAACTTCTGGCTCACCAAAATGTTTTCAAACTAAACTGGAAAAATCTGTATATTTTTTAATAGATGTGATGCAAATGGAAAGTCTTCTTTTTAATCAGTTGCAGTAAACTCAGTTGATGCTATCTCAGGACTGATGTACATCTCTCCACTACTGGCCTCAATTTAGTGCAGTGGTGAAGAATACTAGAGTTTCAGGTCTGTTGGCACTATTTCAAATTTCAGAAAACTATGGGAGGAACATTCTTCCTTTCATCCTGCCCAAGAAAATAAGAGACAGGAGGCAAGCCTGCTGCCACCCAGCCCTACTCTCCAGTAGAGGATTAGTGTCTCTGTATTCTGTTTTATTTCTCTTTAAAAAGTTGTTACCTCTTTTTTTTGTAATTATTTGTGCATGAAGAATTCTGACTTGTTTTAATGAAATCCAATTCTGAAAATATTTTGGCAACATTTTGTGGAAAAAAAAATCATAGCATAACCACTCACTTAACAGTGTTAAAATGAGACAATCCCATATGAAGCAATGCTGCCCTGCCTTGCAGAATTACTACCCAGAGGTAGTAACATAACATTAAAAAAAAGAATATTATTAAAATAGAAAAATAAAACAAAATAGAACAGAAAATAGTTATTTAAAGTATCAGGAAAAAATCTGTTTTGCCATGTGAAATACTATATCTATAATATATATATAATACAGAACGAGTTTCTTATTTTTTACGTTACACACTTGCATAGCTAGTGAAAGAAAACAGCACCCTAAAGGTCCCATCAGAGGCTTCTGGAGGTAGAAAATGCACAATAGGTGCAGTGTGCCTTTCCTCTGGGTTGCATAGTCTCTGAATTTTCCATTTTGTGTTCTTTATACCCCTATTACATTAAAAATTTACTCTGGCAAAGATGCCAAACCTCGCAGGGAACTCTAGTTTTAGGAGCACAGAAGATGAGCCCAGTATTTGCAAAGACAACTGCTCAAGTTATCTTGCAAAACCAAAACTATGTTTGATTTTGACTGATTTCCCTTTTCAGTACTGCAATTTAAGTCAGTCTACGAGGCCAAAGGACTCCAATCTACAGGGGTTTACCCAACTATTACAACCAAACTGGCAATTCCTGATAGTCATCCATTCTGGTTAAAGTTCATGGACTTGTAAAGGACCTAAAAAAATGCTCTGCACAGTAGAAATGTGAAGGGAAAGACTTGGAAGTCTGTCAGGGAGGAAAACGCTGGATCTACACTTTAATAGATCCAATGGTTACAACAGAGATGTGGATGAGGACAACAGCTGGAAACAGAGCTGACACCCCCTCAGTTTCCATAGAGTTTCCACCAAGTCCTATTATTTATTCAGAAGCTATTTTCTGGGAAAACAGCCAGCCAGCCTGCAAAAGTGTTTTTGAGAAAATATTTTTCTAAGGATGGTAGAACAATAGAATATGTCGAATTAAAAAAAAAGGATATATGCAATATTTCTACTCTGTATGCCCAAAACATACTTCTACACTATTTCCTCAACTTTTAGCCCAGTTAAATATTGAAAGATTTTTCATCCCATCACTAGAAACAGGTGTATGCATGTGTGCACCATTGCATTTGGACCCTTCAGTGCATTTCTAACAAAGGCCAAAAGACATAGACATGAATAATTTTGGTTGCCTGAGGAATACTTTTTAAAGAAGAATGTATCTTTGAACTACCAAATGGCTTTTCTCTTTCTTTGTAAGAAGTGTCTTTCTTTCTTTCTTCACTGCCCTCAGATCTACTCAGACTACTCAGATAGATTTTGAGTTACAACTGCTTCTGTCCAGTGTTGTGAAAGCCTTGCCCAAAGCCATAAGTTGAATAGGGAAAGGCACAGCACAAGAGCAGACATTCAGGAGACATGAGATTTGGCCAGCAGCACCAGTAGCCAAAAAGATGGTGGTAACTGAGTGCACGGTGGCAGAGGCATAATGCTTTGGGCCATCAGAGATGGACCGAGGCTGATGGCTGCCAGCCTGGGACAAAGGTTTGTGTGGATGCTGACCTGGGGTGGAGAAAGGTTTGGGTGCTGTCCTTCCTTCGTGCTGTCAGAAATAGGGCACTGCAACCATAAATATATCAGTCTGCCTGCTGCTGCCCAAAGACCCCATGGGAAAAGGGAAGAACAATTTAATTGCTCAATACATATTGATATCAAATTGAAATGTTACCATACCTCATTTAAAAAGCAAGGAAACCATGAGGATGAAAACAGCAGAACAGTCTTCAGTGGTTTCTCACAAACTCACGTGCTCACTAAGGTTCATGTTTGGTTTAGAAAAATCATGAGTAACAGTGGCATCCAAGGGGCATATGGTAGCAGTTATCTATCCAAAATCCAGTGTGACCAATCTTGTTTATTTCTAGCAGTAACAGGAACACCAGTGGGGTATGAAACACAGGAACCTAAACACTGATATGAGACATGTCACTCTTCTCAGAGAATGTTGTAACAACTCTGCTAAAGAAAAGGCAAGTAGAACTATTTTTGTCCCAAATTTATCCCATAAGGTTTAGCCTGTACAGTTTCAAGAAATCATTAAATAACTACTTCTTTTAGATGAGTTATTTTAGTGTTCTGAATCAATACTAAAAGCAGATAATATAGACAGTTACCACTCTGATACCATTTAAAAAAGAGGGGGGGTTTAATGCAAAAGAGGAACTGGTTGCTACCTAGAAGAGGGTGAGAGCAGAAAACATGAAAATCTTTATAAATCATATATATACACACACATATATACATGTTTCTATATGCATGTATGCATATATATAAACATAAACAGGTCAAGATATGGATTCCATTCACACAATAATCAATCTACTTCTCTTCCCTCACTTCAAGAAATGTAAAACTAGAAAATTTTATCTTTTATTTATCAGCACTGGAAAGAAAGGTAGCTGACAGGGTTAAAATTTAAGAAGTCAGATACAAGAATTCACATTCCTTCCTCACCCAGGAAAGCGCTCTGTGCCACTGGGGGGACACTCTGTCACTGGATATTAAACTTTAAATACCACATGCTGTCAGAAGCCAGTCAATGTACTCCTATATGAAATTAAGTGCATATTGTGTAGTGTGGTTGATGAAACCTCCTCTGTCACATAGCAGATCATTTAATACAACAGTCCTGGGATCTTCCTTTAGACATAAATTATGTCTAAAGAGGTGCCTAAGCGCTATTTTGCTTCTTGCACCAGTCTATGCATCATTCTTCCTCCTCCGGTCATCAAAAGACTAAATCAAATTTCAGAGTACTGCAGAGTCAAACTTTTTTTAGTGTCAAAAATATGCAATGATCTCATAATTGAGCATTTATTTTACTAGGTGATTCAATAATTTCTGAAAAAAAAAAGAGAAAATTATAAAAACGATGTAGCAGGGAAAAAAATCTATTGTTAGCTTTTTTTTTCTGTATTAGAGGAAAAAACTTAAACATAAATACTACAGTGCTCTTAAGGTAGTAAGTCCAATAAGAAAAAGAGAGCAAGGTGATGGTATATGGATTTATCAGTGCTGTGTCATTTGGTTGTTCTCCAGCAACTGATTCAGACTTTCTGTTGATGAAGTGTCACAACGATGTCTGGACCTTTTCCCACAGGTGAATCAAGTTCCTGTTTGCAACTTGGAAGTCAAGGCTGTTCCCAAGAGTATGACTGAAAAGAAAATGTCTTAACGAGAATGTCAACCATCATTTTCACTTCAGTCTTGTCCTTTCCCAACAAAAAAAGAAAAAACCTGCACACAAACAATAC
The DNA here is from genome assembly GCA_013400555.1 of Jacana jacana. Lineage (NCBI taxonomy): Eukaryota > Metazoa > Chordata > Aves > Charadriiformes > Jacanidae > Jacana > Jacana jacana. The sequence goes on along the minus strand of VZTM01015625.1, from coordinate 67,332 downwards.
ACTCCTTGCATTCAGTTCATCGCTACTGGAAAGGTTACAGAAATATACAAGGGCTGCCTCATATAAAATTAAATTTTAAATAAGGGAGAATAAACAAGTCACTTGAAAGCCTGAAACATTTGTATAAATAACCTGTGATGTTATCCAGAATCAGCTGAGCTGTAGGCATCATCTGCTCCAACCGTGAGTCAGCTTCAGTCAGTTCAGTGTACTTTTATGGTACTATCATAGTCAGAAAATACAGCTCTCAGCAGCACAAAAGAAGTGTCTGAAATATGGAACAAGTATTTGGTGGGAAGGTATTCTCTACTAGAGGCTGGCAATGAAATTGGTGGAATAAATAAAATGCCAGCATACTTAACATTTCTCTTTATTTTTAGCACAAACAAGGCACTGAAATCAAGGCATAAAATCACGTGCTCTTAAGGCTGAATAATATAAACCCCTTTGTGAACTGCTTCTTCTGCACAGCAATTCTCTGACTGTGCAAAGACGTGCTATGGCAATATGGATTCAGCAAACAGGGAACGCTTCCAGCTGTTTGCGTTCCTCCCGCTCCCAGTATGCATAACATCCTGGCCGAGAGAAGTTATATTTGTGTTTAAACATGATAAGACTGGTTTGTATTAGAGGAATGCTTCTGATCAATCATTCGTGCTGAATAGCCAGTGACTAAGTGGGAATGCTTCACAGAGAGCACTGCCGAGTAAGAACTAAGAAGTTTATAAAACTTCAGGACGTGGCCAACAGTTACTAATCTACTCAGCAGACAGCATGCAACTTCCTGTAACCGCTTAAACTGGGTGCTCACACACTTCCCCCAGTACCCAGAAGAGTCCCAGGATTGGTAATTATGGAACATAAAAGGTAGGGAGGGTCCACCGCACTTCACTTTGCCAATGAAAAGTTAGCTGCCAAATACAAACTGATTATTACAGTCAACAGAGAGAGATAGGAGACTTTTCACGCACTTATCTTCAGGCAGCATGAATCACTCTGTTCACGGACTTTGGTATCAGCCTAAAAACTAATTATTGGCTGCCTTTGGGTGAGATAGATCCCACCGAAAGTTTTGTGCTGTCTGCTTGTAGGATGGATCATCAGCTGATGTTCTTCGTCAAACTGTCAGTAGCTATGGGTCCAGTGGAACTACGGAAACCAGCAGAGGCAAGATCTGCTCCTACGTCTTTGCCAAATTTGCAACCCAGTGACCCAAGTACAATCAATCTGCTCTTGAGGACTCGTTGCAGAACAGTATAATAAATAATATAATGCACAAATAAATATTTACACCAGCAAAAAACTTCTCCTTTGATATTTGAAAAATAATAAAAGAAAAATAATAAAAGATTGAATATAAAATAAAGTGTTAGTCTTTTAGGATGTTTTCATAAAGAGCTTAAAAGAAGGAGGGGTTGGGACAAAAAGGCTACACTATTTTTTAAAGGACCTGCGCTGTCAGAATCACAGAATCATAGAATCATAGAATCATAGAATCATAGAATGGCTGAGGTTAGAGGGAACCTTAAAGATCATCAAGTTCCAACCCCCCTTCCATGGGCAGGGACACCTCCCACTGGACCAGGTTACTCAAAGCCCCATCCAGCCTGGTCTTGAACACTTCCAGGGATGGGGCATCCACAACTTCCCTGGGCAACCTGTTACAGTTTCTCACCACCCCCATAGCAAAGAATTTCTTTCTAGTATCTAATCTAAATCTCCCCTCTTTCAATTAAAAACCATTACCCCTCGTCCTATTACTACACTCCCTGATGAAGAGGTGCTCACCATAGGTGCTCTCCTGTAGGCTCCCTTTAGCTACTGGAAGGTTACTATAAGGTCTCCCTAGAGCCTTCTCTTCTCCAGGCTGACCAACACCAACTCTCTCAGCCTGTCTTTATAGCTCCAGCCCTCTGATCACTTCAGTAATGTCAGAGGATGTTAAATTATCAAAATGGATATGTTTCAAAGCTAGTTTAATATTTCTTATTAATCATGGTTTTAAAATTTAATATTGGATCTGCTTAGACAATGAAATGACCCAGGCCAATTTTAATTTAGAGTTCGCATGTTATCTCAGTGCTATGGAATCTGAGAGATTTTTTTTTAAATTGAATAGTATCTTTGTTTTATGGCCTTTAATAATATTACAGCTGCAGTACTTTGTTTTAAGGTACTAGGAAATTTATTAATGTCACCTCAGCAATGTCCCTGTAAACCCACAAAACTAACATGTAAGTATTACGGCATTCAATCAAAACCAAATTTGTGTTTATAAGCCCCTTTTTTCTATTATACAGCTTTGCTATATTTATGCATGAGGCTGAAGACATCTAAGAAAATCATCTTCCTGAAGTTGTACGTTTTACTTTTGAAAGCAAAAACAGACCTGGCATAACCAATAGCGTAAAACTAAAACATACAAAAAAATAAGGAAAATAATTCCTGCAACCTCCCATTCTTGGGACAAAGTTGCAATGTTCTGCACTCAGCTGGTCTTTGAGCTATTTGGGGTATCCATGGCCTTTCTCATCACAGTTTAGTAGATCAGGCTACTGTATGAAACTGAACTATCTCAGTTCACATGCATTTGATTGAAAATTATTTGCATTTCACATTTTCCAAAGCTTTGTCTATAGCAATCACACTGCAGTTTGGAAAGACAGCAGAAGGGCAGGGTTTTCTTGGAACCTGCTGGTCCATCTTCAGAGGACGTATGTGACACAACTGCCCTTGAAATTCATCTTTCCTGAAGGGGAACGGGGAACAGGTCAGAACAGCTAGAAGTGTGGCTGGTGAGAAGGAGTGGGGGGACAAGAGGACTACTCAAAGCAGATAAGGAGATGTGGAGGGTCACAGAGGAAAACAGGGATATGGAAAAGGAAAGACAGGACAAGATGGAAGATGGGTCATAGAGAGAACAAGTTTTTCTGTGGCGTTTGCACTAGCCAAGCAAAGAGAATTAAGATATACATTTACTAGGTAGAAGAGAGTTTAATTTTAGCTAAACCTCAGCTACAGCAGAAGAGCAGTGCCACATTTTGTGAGTGTTGATCTGTTTGAGGGCAAGGATGCTCTACAAAGGGACTTGATAGACTGGATAGATGGGCCAATGTT
>VZTM01015625.1:23467-53045 GCA_013400555.1 Jacana jacana | reverse complement strand
TTTTTTTTTTTTAATTTATCCTGCGTAGACGTGGCCCACTAACCTTAATTGTTAGAACTGTGAGTCAGGATAAATTTATGACAGGATCTGCCTTTAAACTTTCTTCTCTCCCACCGTGTGGGTTAGTAGTGTAACCACCAGAACTATATACAGCTTCATTGCAAGAAATCCTCATGTGCTTCAGCTGTGCTTGGAACAGGGTGTATGAGTTCCTAACAATTTAAGATTTGTGTAGGTTTGCTGATTAGGTTGTTTTGGGAATGTCACACAGAGAAAATGAGAATTCTAACCTCTATGAATGAAAAATGAGACACTGGACATCTTGTTATGCATCATGAAATAATACAGTTGTCTCTTTCAGTACTAAGGGTGCTCACTTTAGCAGAATGTTGTTATTCAACATTCTGTATTTTTATAGTAACCAGCATCTTCTACTTTTTTATTCTTGGAGTAATCAGAGTGGTTAGTGGACTTCCTAGGCTATCATAGTCTTCAATTGACAGATTGAAGATATTCATGGAGATGGTATAGTTACTGCATCAGTACAGAAGTTGTACATAACCAAGCATATGGTAGGGAAAGTAGCTGGACAAGACTATAATAGTAATGTTTTCATTTGGGAAAGGTAATGGGATTCCTACCTGACCTATAAGCCTCTTCGGGATGTCATTGAGTAAAGGCTCTTTAATATATTACAGTGATCTGTTTATTGTTGTTTTCTCTAAACTTACAATTTGTAAGACTGTGTTTAAGTGCAGATTCTTCTCAAAATGCTCATAAATTATAACAAATTCCATATCCAGTGCCAATATTTTCTTCCTCAAAAAGATCAACATGATATTTGCAGTTCATTTATTTCTGATTTATGTTTTGTACAAGATCATTCACGCTTAACTTAGTCCTAGTTTTAACTTAGCTTAGTTTTAAGTTTTCCCTGTGATACATTCTAGTACATAAGCAGGAAGGAGAGCCATTGTTTATGTGGATTTGTATTATATTAAGCTATAAATATGTGTAGTATATATGCTACATAAGAGTACTCTTATGTAGTTATTTTTTCTGCTATGGCTATTAAAAAATACATTTTTTTTACGTTTAGAGCTGCTCTACTACAGGCACTTTTGTTGTGGAAACTGAACAGGAAAGGTGAAAGCTTTCTTCTTCTTTTTTGATCCTTTGTGGTAGAATGAAAAAAAATATTTATAATTAGGCTAAACTGAAACACTGAAGTTACCCTCGTGTAAAGTTGACTGATTTATGATTATTTAAAAAAGAAGAAAAATAATTGTGTTAGATTAGAAATAGTGAGTTTAGGAAATGGTGATATTATGAGTCAAAGGTAGTATCTTGAATATTAACACATACTTTGTCCCTGAGGTTGTGGTTTTGAAAAACAAACCTGAGACCAGGATGTCTGGTTTGGCATAACCTTGACCTTGAAGTAAGTAAATGAGATAAGGATGTGAGGGCCATTCCCTTCTGCAAGGGAGAAAGGAGGCTAAGCTGTCACTGTAGGGTTTGTCCATTTTCTTTGGTGTAGCTGTAGTTTAGGGTGTTTTAATCCAGTGCTAACTTTGGGCCTTGGGACTGAGAGTTGTGTCTGCCCTCTGTGCAGCTGCCTGCTCCATGGAGCTGTTGGATCTGTCCTCTGCTCTGCCTCTTTGTAGGCACCACAGGGAATCACCTGTGGCTTTGTGCTGCTGTAAAGCAGATGATCACAGGATGGTCTCTCCCTGTGAGCTGTGGGGTAACCTGGGTGTCAGGAGCGTACTGGGGCTGTAGGAAGATGTTGGAAGGACCTGGTGTTCTAGTAGCTTGGCTGGCATCCTCTGCAGATTCAGTCACTCAACTATTAAATTGGGCAACGTCCAAGCTCTGCTTAGACCCGCAGTTGTCTCATTTTCCAGATCTTAGGTGACAGGGTTTTGTGTGAAGGTGAGCGCAGCTAAAAGGAAAGCCTGTTTCTGAAGTGGAGATAAATACAAAAGAATGTAAGCTTTTTGATAAATAAAAAGCACTCTGACAGGGATCAGAGGATGACATGTGTTAGTAGTTGGTTATAATCAAATTGGAATTAAATTTTGCATCGGGGTGACTTCTCATATTGCCATGTCAGTGACAGCAGAGTGGCTGAAGACATTGTGCTTGTCCAGTCAGCAAGCGAAACGCTTCCTCTTCTGATAATAAAAAGGAGAAATGAGGAGGTCTTTGGTACCATCATCCATGAGGTTGACAAGGGTAAGCAAGGTTGATTATGTGTTGGCTGGTGTGTTCTGGCTGGGTTTTTTTCTTACTACACCAAGGTTTTATTTTTCAGTTTTGGCAGGCGTAGGATAAAGTCAGGATTTACCTTCTCTGAGGTTCCTTTTGTATGTTTGCAAGGTTGTATGTAATGGATGTTACTGTGCCCACTCTCTGGTGCTAGCTAAAGATTGTCCCGATGCTGGAAGGTGTACTACTGGCCATCTGCACAAAACACAAGGCTGGACCAGTTTTGAAATGTCGCTTTGCTGGTTTTTGTATCAGAATGACTAAAAGTCTGTCTTTCGGTTGTGTGTGAATGTAACCTATGTACATTTCCAAAACATATCTAAGTGTAACATTTTAGGAGATAGCATTCTCTCTTGGCTTTTACTGCACAGTTCAAAAATGGGGAATAAAGTTTTCTGCCTTTTTTTTGTCATTTCTATGCAAACACAAGTCTGTGTGAGACACGAGTGTTCGAGAATTTTAGTGTAATTTTTCCTGGGTGTGGACTTGAGTATAAAAAAAGGAAATGGCAAATATCCTTTTTTGGAAGAACATACAACACATATAGGCTATAGGTTGTTTAAAATGCAGCACAAAATCGATAAGCAGCGATAAACACTGTTTTTTCTGTGTAGGTGTTACCTCCCTCCACTACAGATGTCATTTACATAACTTTTCAAAGGCTAGACTGAAACGTTACACAGCGGTGTTGCTGATATGGCCAGTCTCACTGAAAAACTCAACTTTTGCATTAAGGAGTATCTATAGTAGGTAAGGTTGCTGACAGCAGTTTTATCTCAGCCAGCTGGCCAATCCAGAGAGCGGTTAGATAGTAAAACAAAAAAAAAAAGTCTTGCACAGACACCAGCTCTTTTTGGCACATAGTTCACAATGCAGTTTCACTTCCCAAATGACTAATGTCTCTGTTTAATGTGATTAACACTTGCTTATAGCTGGAAGCAATTTTAATACTATGTCTCTGCAGAGGTTAAGAAAACAAAAGCAAGCTCACTCCGTAGCGGTAACTGAAAACTCCACAGCGGACAAGTGGTTTCCAGATTTACCTGAATTTCATATTTCATAAAATGTTCCAGTGGCCCTTGAACCATGAATTCAACTAAAAATGTGTTTTATTTTTGTAGGAACGTGGCTGGGCAGCGATTTATACCAGTGTAGATCTTACCTGTCCCGTCTACCTGTAGCTGTGCAGTCTTGCCATCCTCCTTGCATCTCATCAAGCCCTACATTAAGTCATTGGAGTAGCTGAGCTAGTTGAAAAAAAAACTTGGCAAAACCCCAATTTTCAGCTGTGTGACCACATATGTTACGAGTGACACGCTTCAGACCAAGGCAGGGAGGAATAGGAAAATGTACAGCTCATAGCGAGAGCAGTGTGGTAGGCCAGAGTTGGCATAAACTGGGCACCTCACAGCCCCTGCTTGTGTGAGCTTCAGTACGTTTGTGACTTGAGTAATCTCTGTGAGCTTGCTAGATCAGGTGAGAAGTAACCAAGCTACTGCTCAGCTTGTTCCACTGTCTCATTTAAGAGGTGAAAGTATTGTCTGCAGTTATTGCTTTGCCAACCCAGCAAGCGGGAATGGCTTGGCACAGTGCTGGGTCATGTCCAAGGGGTGAGAGCACAGGGGTCTTTTTGGGGGATGAGGATGCTTTAGCACTGCTGTTCCTTTCTGCAGCGGTTCGCTTTCTTCTTCGCTTTGGTTACTGAAACTACCCTGAGCGTTAATGATAACTACTCGTGGGTGAGCGCTGCCATATAGCAACCGAGTTTCCGCCGAGCCAGTGTGCCAGTTTCTGTCTTCCTGCAGCAGTGGCCAGCCAGACATTTGCAACTGTGTTCTCTTGCCGAAATAGATGAGCCAGACACTGTGTTAACTGGAATTCTTGAGCTTTTTGCTTAAGAATGTACATGCTTCTCAGTTCTGCTTTTCCTTTGAAAGAAAAGGTTGGATTAAAGTAAGTTTAGCCAGATGTTGTGAGAGTGGTGGACAGTTCTAAGACAGCACAGCCTCAGAAGCATCAGTCAGCGTCTAAGGGCTATAGTTTTTTATACATTTAACTAAACTTTTTGTTTCCCCCTGTGTGGATGAATGTGAGGTTTAAGTTGCACAAAATTAAATAGTCTCTTTGTGGGAGTAGTAAGTGATGCAGAGTGTGTGGGAATTTAATACTACCACAAGGAACAGACACCCGTGTTTTCTACTAGAATGGCTTAAATCATGATGTGGCATTCCTAATTGTAGTTTGTCGGAGATGGAAATTCTAAACTTAGCCAAGAAGTCTTGTAGACTAGCAAGACCTTGTAAACAAGCTAAATGCTCAATTCACACTCTCTCCCACCACAAAAAAGTATCACATTTAGGAAAGAGGAGAAATGAAATTATCATGGCAAAAATGCCTGATGGGTTTAAAAGCGTTTGAGAAGTGATGAAACGAGATTTGTTTTCTTTTTTTTCCCCTCTGTTTTGATCACAATTGTCTAAAGACAATTGTAATAACAAAACCACTGAAATACTTGCCATGGAAAAATGCCTACTGATAGCAGTGAGATTAGGAACAGTGAGAATTTGTACAAATTCATGGAGACAATGTGCTTTGAGTCACTAAGGCTGTGATGGACTTGAACTGATGGAAACTTCTCTTAACAAGGGTATGGAAACAGATATTTTTGACAGTGGTAGTTTTAAATGGAAGGTGGGAAACGAGATGTTTTGTTTCTTAACACTTACTTGCCCTCATTATATATTTATCCTTAAAGAGGAAGCTTTCAAGGTGCACATGTAAAGAAGCTGCTGTAGATAGAGAAAACAGTGGTTTCAACTACAGTATCAGTACCCACGGGCTTGGTGTGTTAGCTGTTTAGCCATGGAGAGGTGCAGACTTTGTGGTGTACTTGCATGCTGGCATAAGCAGCCCATGAATAGGTTTTATTATTTTATCCTTGCTTAAAGTTCCAGGAGCTTTATAATGTCCTTGCAGGGATCCCAGCTTTCTGTGGGCGAGATGTACTGACATGAGACTTCTTAGCCAAAGAGAAGAGCGCAGGTGTGTGGTGATGGGGTGTTCTTCTTCAGTATGTGCTTTAGTAAGCACAACAGTTTGGGCAGTGTAGAGTAGCAAGAAGTAGTCACAAATTTGCATCTTTTTCTGAAAAGCCACTATTTTAGTTGAAACTGGGTATAAGCCATAGGTAATAAACAGCAAAAGAATGTTGCTGGTGTTTTAATTAGATGTAGCTGCAGGCTTCTGCCTGCTCCATTTGAGAATAGGCAAAGTTGTATCTCTCCGAATTTACAGTGAACATTAAGCACAATATGCCTCTTTGTTAGTCTAGCTTTCCAAAATACAGTTGTCATGTGGGTAATTGCCTGTTAAAAATATCTAAATAAACCTATGTGGAAAAAATAACATTCTCATGAGAAAGAGCACTTCAGTTGAGTCTTAAATGGTTTCCTTTATGTGGTCACCGTACACAGGTTGCTTGTTGACATGAGCTGTGTGTAACCATTATTTACCTTTCAATCATCAAGATGCTTTCCAAAGCAACTCCTAAACTGTGGAATCTTGACTTCAAATTAGGATTCAACAGGTCAAGAAAACATAATACAAATAATCTCTTTGTCAGCATTAGGACCAAGCTAGGGATGAGAATTGTTAATACAGCAAATATGTGTTCTTAAGTTAATAATTATTGGGTTTATGTAGTATCAAGGAGATCTGGGCATGAATTATAAACCTTCTGTGTGTGGTGGTATGTACGTGCATCATTTGAAAAAAGGTCCCTACTTCAGAAGTGGTGCTGAGTAACCAGTGTTAGTCCTGCCCACACCACAGTGCCCTCCGGAAGACATCAGAACAAAGGGAGGAGATCGAGATTGCACTTGGGGTTTTCTGACTTCACACGTGAGGGCTCTTTGTTAGTAGCAGCGTCTTCATGTTGTCCCTGAGCATCTTTTTTGCATTCTTTTACTTTCTGTCACTGTTGTCAGCATGAAATCTGAACTCTTGTGACTCCAACAGAAATATGTTACGAAGAGACAAATTCAGTAGGCTTTAGCAGTGTTAGTATTCTTTACAATGTACTACACAACTTGGTTTTGCTTGTGATGAGTATTATTGAAGTTTGAGGCCAGTTGCAATAGTTTATGAAATGATCAATGGAGCTTGCTAATGAAAACATGCAGAGAAATACAGTGCCATGAAGTAAGCCGCGATATGTAATCTGTCCTGCTTAAATAGCTTTGCTATGTTCCACAGAAGTCTAAATTGAGGAGGTTGTTTTAACTTACCAAAAGCTGCTTGGCTGCTTTAGGTGTTAGTTGAAAGGATAAGCATTTACTTTAACTCTTTTATGTTCACAGAGAAATCTGCATAGTTCAAATTGGTCAGTTCTGCAATTCAAAAGGCATTTCAGCTCAGTTTGCACCAGTGATATAGTCGTACGTGCTATGACAAGGAGGCTTGCAGTCCAGGCCCTCTTCTGTGCCTGAGTGAGAACATACATCTGTTTCCTTTCACTTTCTTACAGGTTGGGGCATTTCATGAGAAAGTGATGAATCTCATACTCGAAGTCATGTTCCTAAGACTCCCTTTACTTCTATCCATTAACAATGTGCTGGAAAATCTTTGTATACATATATATATATATATATTAGAGGGAACAGGATCTGGAACCCCACTTACATCTTTGTTCTACCTCTTGCCATCTGAGTGCTTCAGTAAATAAACAAGAGTCAAAACTTTATCAGCTTGTTTTCTGTCCCTGTGCCTTTTGGTTTTGGTTGCATAGCAGCTTTGCTTTAGTGAGTGGAGGAGAGTGCTCTTACTACTGCATCCTCTAGGCTGATGGGGCTTTCCCAGGAGATGGGAATTCAAACCCTTTGGAGCCCAGTTATTGTACGTCTTGGCTGTGCCTCAGTGCTGTAAAATACCTGGGAACCGTTGCCACCCTCTGTCACCTGAACTGTATCACAACTGAATTTACTGCATTTTCTCAAGGTGGAGGGATGTCAAATATCAGAAGACTTTATCATCTACAGCTATTCTAAAATCACTACATCTCTTCTGATTATAGAGGAAATCTATGTGTTCTATGAAAAAAAAATCTCCATCCTCACCCCCCTCGCTGCAGCCAGGCACCTAGCTTGGCTGGGTTTCCACCCAAGTGGATAGACATTACTGAGTGCATTACTGAGAGCTGTAAGTGTGAATAAACTATGGGTAGTAATGCACTGTAACCCAGAGTCTTAAACCAGTGGGGCTAGCCTGTACCTCTTGTTTTCTTGAGCATGGGAGGTTGGGGCACAGAAGTTTCCTGGCAGCATCTGCACAATTGTGATAGGTTTCCCTGCCCTTCTGGCACACAGAAATCTGTATTCACTTCTTTTCTTGGACTCCCACCTGTGCAGGGAGATCTTCTGAACTCAGCAGTGATGTACACTAATTGTGGCAGATAATCTCAGATAACCATATTGGAGCAGCTGGTTTCCCTAATCTAAGCAGAAAATCAGGTTTTTGTCCAAACTGGCTGCTTACATATTTTACCAGATGATACCCTACTAAACCAGAGTGCTTATGGAAGTGTTTACCATGAGTGCTTGGTGACAGTGCTTGTTTTATTCCATTAACTTTTAGAGATAATAACTGACAGAGAGAAATGAAGTCCCATGTGAAGTTCTGATTCTTTTATCCTGTACTGTCGCAGTAGCTGAAGTGGTTATCCTTAAAGCTTTTTCAGGGCACAATTTGAGTAAGCAGTCACAATATGATGAATTTTTTTGTGTGACAGCTGTTTCAACGCTAAAGAATTTTTTATTTTGCACATTAGTCGGGATTATCATCCCCTTCTTTCCATACTGCTGCAAGGAGTTCAGAATCTGCTCCACTAATGTCTGTGAAGTTGCCAGGGGGAGGAAGAACATTGCAGTCCTGACGAGCCATGCTGTAGGTAAGTTAAGGGATAGATCAGCTGTGAACGCAAGCTCGCTTCTAGCATTGTGGTTTGGATTGGGGTACTGCAAAGTTTGCTTTTGAGACTGTACTTTCATTGTCCAGCTTGGCTGTTCCCATCAAGTTCATGTCCCCTACGTGGGGATACTCCATGAGCTCATCTCTCTGCGTGCAAGAGCGGGAGCTGGACCCCTCTGAAGGGCAGCAATCATAGGGCTGATCCTCACTCAGGGAACAAATAGTTTCACAGGGTGAGCTAAGGTTTTGGTTCTTCAATTCAAATTTATTGCTTTTCAACCATCTGCGTTTACCCAAAATCTGCACTCCCATGAAGACGAATATGTCAAGTAGTTTCTTGATCTGGTGGTCCTGGAATTTCCTGTACAAGCAGTGTATCCGAGCTGTTATTCAGTGTTGCAGTAACACTTAGGTTGATTAAATAGGTAAGGTAGCTCTTGAGGTCACAAATGAAAAATTACCTATTTAAGATTCATTGGAAAATCTACGGCACAAACTTGGAAGTTTTAATTAAAAGTACGTCCTTGGTGTGAAGCATTTTAATTTCAATACCTGTGCCTTTGAGCAAATGTATTTTTTATCTCAGAGCACCACTTAGTTTTATAGTGAATTGCTGCTTTGCAGTGGATTGATGTACAAGCAGACATGCTTAGAGCTGTTGTGTGTCCGAGCAGATTTGGGTTTGTAATTAACGGTGTTTGTTGTGGGAGTTCTGGCTGTCAGGAGTGCTTACAGAGGTGTGGGTTGTTGCTAGAGGTCTGTAGTGTCCGTGTAATTGCTGTCCCATGTCACTGGGGTTGTTTGGTTTCTCCAGTTAATACAAATGGTGTCATTATTATTGTTGTTGTTATTATTATTATTTCTTCCCCTCTCCTTTTTTTTTTTCCACAGATGTGAATGGAATTGATCTTGCCAGTCCATAAAATTCATGCTGAAAAGCGTGGCCTCAGCTAAATCCAGCAAACCTTCTGGAGTGAGGGAAGAAGGAACTTTTTTAGCAGGGTAGCCATTAAGTCCTGAAACAGGCATCTCCAGGGACTATTTAATTCTGCTTATTTTAGAAACATGTCTCTTCCTGCCCTTTTTATAGCCAGAGCCTTGATGACTGGGGGTGGGGGCTGACTGTGTGACCGGTGTGGTCCAGCATATGGGTACAGGCTGAGAAGCTGTCATTTGCCATTGGGTTTTTTTGGTTTGGGTTTTTTTTTTCTTCAGTTCTTTTTTTGTTGTTTTTTTTGTTGTTGTTTTCCTTCTCTATCTCCATCCCCATCTCCTCACCTCTGCTGTGCCGGGTACAAGCATTTTTGTACTCCAGGTGGCTGAAAGTAGCCACTTTCTTTGTAGGATTAGTGTTTCAGCTAGGCTTCAGGGAGACCTTATTACAGCCTTCCAGTATCTGATGGGGGCCTGCAGGAGAGCTGGAGAAGGGACTCTGTCAGGGAGCATAGTGACAGGACAAGGGGTAATGGCTTTAAATTGGAAGAAGGGAGATTTAGATTAGATACTAGAAAGAAATTCTTTACTATGAGGGTGGTGAGACACTGGAACAGGTTGCCCAGGGATGTTATGGCTGCTCCATCCCTGGAAGTGTTTAAGGCCAGGCTGGACCTGGGAGTCTAGTGGGAGGTGTCTCTGCCCATGGCAGGGGGGTTGGAACTTAATGATCTTCAAGGTCCCTTCCAACTCTAACCATTCTATGATTCTCCTTGCTCCAGTGTTCCTCAGTGGCTGCACAGATGGTAGCACTGGTCAGAAAGGAAAACAGTAAGAATAGTCAACCAGAAGGTTGATGAACAAGGGTTAGTAATCAACAAGGAGGATGGGGCAGGTCTCTTTAGTGGCTTTCCATCTTTTACATTAGGTGAAAGTGGATGTGAACATCATCTTGGGTCTAGGAGGGATCACTTCCATACAATGTTTCTGAATCAGGCTTTAAACCCATGAAAACACAGCTGATGCAGAGGTGTCAGTCTGCAGGAAGCGTGAACGCTAGTTAGAAGCATGAGTTGCTTATTCATTTCTAGGTTTGTAAGAGTAGAGTGGGTGTGTGTGTGTGTGAATAAGTAGGCTGTCTGGTAGTTGCTTAAAAAAAGGTGGCTTCTGCACAGCAGCTCAACTTTTACTGTATATTGAAGTAGTTCCCTGTGGTCTGAAGTGTGGTTGTGTATTTCAGCAGAAAGCCTTGCAGTGAGGCTGTGCTCCAGTGTTTACCCCAGGCAGATGCCATGTAGTGCTTTGCTCGGCGTTGGCTTCATGAGTACTGGGGTGGAGGAGGACGGAGGAGCTGCTCAGTGGTGGCCAAAAAACTTGGTGCCAACATTGCCTTGGTATTGGTGTAAACTGTGGCCTGTGCCAGGCAGGGTGAAAAGCTGAGCTGAGGAGCGGTGAGAGGAGAGCCGCGTACCCATCCGTATTTGATTTCAAAGGAATTAGTGTTACTGCAACCCCTCTCCTTTTCTTTTGATCCCATTTGCCCAGTTAATTTTCTGTACAGATGCTATTGCTGTTCTGATCAATACACGTAAAAAGCTGCAAAAGGCTTTAGTGCTGTGGATGTGTAAATTTTTAATTCCTAAGTATCTTGGTGATTAGCAGAATACAAAAGTGCTAAATTCAAAATTAGTCTCACTCTGGAAAAGAAATCATTCCTTTTTCCTGTTGTCAGTGAGTCTCTCACTTCAAACTAGAAGCTCCAGAGATTTCCATCAAAGCTGATATTATAAAGAAAAAATTCTCTTCAAGCATTAATGTTTGTAGAGACAGTTAGCAAAAATACTTGGAAAGCAAGGAGTCCAGACATTGAAGGTTATATCCATTTCTGTCCTCCTAAAATATTTATCAAAAATAGACTACAGTTCACAAAGGTGCAAAAATAATTTTAAAATTGGTTTTTCAGCAGCTCCCCATTGGCAGCCTTTTAAAAAGGATCCAACTGGTGGATAGAGTTGTTAAAGGGGCTCTGGTTTTTGTCAAGCTTACCATTTGTAAGCTTTGAGATGGTATGCTTTTTCACGGGGGATAGAAACACTTTTGCAAGGATACTGAGATATTTTTCAAGGATTTAATTAAAAAGAGGCAAACCAGTATAACAGAAAATATGTACATGTGGCACAAAAAAAATCCATTATTTCTTGTAACAATGAGTTCTTCTCTGTTCCCATTGTCTGTGGCTGAACACTGAACAGGGGGGTTTGTTCCTGCTGCAGCAGAGGTTTCCTGGCTGGCTGGTGGAGCTAGCTGGGGTGGGGTTGGGTTGGGTTTATTCCCTTTGTAGAAAGATCTGCAGGAGGGCAACGCACGGCACTGACCGGTGACTCGGCAGGAGGGTGCATTGGAGGCTGCTGGGAGCCGGGCTGGAGCACCAGGGTTGCGCCGGGCTTCGCTTGCATTAAAGAACAATCGGAATCGAATCCAAATCAGCAAATCTTTATCGAGTTTGTTTTTTTTTCCAAACCTCAGCAGATGGAAAAGCTCTTAGGCAGTGGAGGTAAAGGAAGGGAGCTCGCTGTGGCGGCGGGCGGGCGGCTCTGGGAGAGGCATTGCCTCAGCCATATATGGAAGAGGACATTTTCCCTGTTAACTTTACGGGGAATCAGTGCCCAGAAGTACATTCATCATGTGGATGCATTTCCACAGGAACGCTTCTCTTCCAAATGGACTTAGTCATAGTTTTAGCACTGTGTCACAGCTTTGCTGACTTATTTATATAGTCTGCGTGGGCTTGCTGTGCATCCACTGCTACTCTGCCCTAAAAAGGTGAACTGTTTATAATTCTCTCATTTTAGCTGACAGAAAAGACAGTACTAAACCGAAGCCAGCAGCTTGGGCTTTTCTCTTACTGAAAAGCCCACCCTGTTCTGGACTGTACATAAGCAAAACTTCTAGAGGAATAAAACATCCCTTTGTTTGCGGGAAGTAAGGCTTGTTAAGCACAGAACATGTGCTATAGAAATGGAAAAGAAGGAACCTAGAATTTGAGCAATGTGGTGAGGTTTTCCCTTCCAGACTCCTACCCCAAAAGGTGTGCTCCTATGCCACGTAACCACTCTCTTCCTCTAACCTCCATTCAGTCCCTCTGTCTGTCTTCCACCTACTTGCACTTGTTGGGTCATGGTTCCCCTCTGATCAAGGTTCGTGGCTGGTGCGAGTTTGGTTTAGGTGGTTGCCTGCAGGGGGGACTTAATACAAGAGTGTTCACAAAAGAGCGGTTTTTGAATGAAAGACCGATCGCTTCTGTAGAGATGGGCAGAGGGGAAAATTGGAGTAAGATATGTGCAATAAGTAATGCTCAAAAGTTAAGTAAGGTATAATTGACAGTTCAATTTTTCTTTTGTTTTTTGATCAGTAATTTCTTATGCACATANCCTCAGCCTCCTCTTCCTCAAACTAAACAGTCCCAGCTCCCTCAATCGTTCCTCGTAAGATTTATTCTCGAGGCCTTTCACCAGTCATTCCACAGCAAATTCTCTTAATTCTCCGATGTCTAAGCTCCCTCCCCACACCCACTGGCTACAGCATCCACTACAGAGAAGACTGGACCAAAATGATTTATCATAAAAACGTGAACCATCTAGTACAGTTGTTGGATACAATTTATTTGGCTCCTATTTGAAACCTTCTCCACTGAATTTTAGAGCAGCTCTCCCTTCTTTGTTAGGTCAGGCTGGATGCGCAAAGTAACAATTATGAATGACCCTAAATCAGAGTGGGAAAAAGAAAACTCAATTCTTGCGGTAATTTAAGCATTGCTCACTCTGCTGATCATTTATATGAATAATAGCACATCTTCTAGAAAATGACAGGTTCGTTTTAAGACTTTGCCAAATTCAGTTTTCCTTGGCTATCTTACATGGTATTTTTTAGAACAAAAGGGTATTAAAAATATTGATGTTTCCAGGATGACTAGAAAGGCTTTAATTAGCAATAACATTTTAGGGTGACCAAGGAAGTTGGCAGCGAGGTTCCAAGTGCTCAGAATTCTTATAATGAATGAGAGAGAAATGGAATTTAAAATAGAACCAAAATTTCAAAGATGTGACAACTGCCTCTGGCTGACTACCTGCTATTAGAGAAGAAAACTTGGAAAAAAATAGTCTATTTGAAACCTATTTCTAGAATATAATCCTAATTCTGGAGTATTAAGTAAAGTCTTAGCACTAACTAGGGTAAAAAACAGGTCAGTAACCCCAAATTGGGGTTTATAAGCATTCAAATCTTGTCCCATAAAACATATAGATTATGTAGTTTGGATGTATTTCTTTTTTTGCCAAACTTTCATCAAGATCTGCAGCAGTGAACAAAGGGTAGAGTGGGTTTTTTTTTCTTTAATAGGAGTGGAACCCATTAATTTTCTCTTGTCGGCAGAAGAAAACAAACGGTGCAGGGGGAGGGCTGAGTTGATATCAAAGATGCTTTGTGTTACTATTGTGAGATTAAATTTCTAATTTGGGATAAAAGGTGTAAAGTTAGGCTGTCAACTACCCTTTGAAGGTGCTGAGGAAAGTGTTTTGGAAAGGACCTTGAAGTTTATCTTAAAACAGACCTGAATAGAGAAGCTCCGCTTCCGTCTCATTATTTCTGTGGTATCTTGGTTTCTCGCTGATAACATTCAGAGCAAACTTCTTTTTTTTTTTTTTTTTTTAAATAAGTTGTTAGCAGAATGTTAATGTATAGATTTGGGTTCTTCTCCCCCGCCTCTCCTCCCAGCTGAGCAGCGTTTCCCAAGTTCTCATAGCTTGCTGGGTTACCTAACATAAGGGTATTTCAAAATAATGTCCGTTTGATATCTTCTAAATACAAAGTTTGCCTAGAACGTGGTTGTATCAGAGCAAAACTCTCCGCTGGTACAACTGAGATCATTTGATTTGCATCTGCTCCGTGTTCCTTGTCTCCTCTGAAACACAGTTACCTCTGCTGTTTCATGCAACCTTTTTGTTTGTGTACTGATTATGATTATATAATTTGGTTTTTTCGCTTGTGTCTTTCAGACTAATTTAAAGTTGCTCATATGGGCTGGCATCCTCTCCTGCTTGATATGGAATGGATTTGCTCAGCAAGGTGAGTCACTTGATTTCATTGCAGTAGTTTAATGTTGCTATGAAACTATACTCAGCAGTTACTTATGTGGACAAAAGTTTCATTGTTAGACAAGTACTTATGGCAGTGCCTCAATTATATCACGTTAATAACCTGTTTGCAGATGGAAATTAGTTTTCAAAGCTAGAATGAAACAAGCTAACGCTCGGTTACTAGCAGCGTTTTATAAATGAAGTGACTGATCTGTATTCTTCCCTAGGTGGAAGTGACTGCATAAAAGCTAATGCAAAATCATGTGGTGAATGTATACAAGCAGGACCAAATTGTGGTTGGTGTAAAAAAACAGTAAGTCTTGCTAAATTCCTTTTATGGTTTGTTTAATTTCCCTTTGGTTTCAAATTTTAGTAAAGACTTAATGTGTTGAAATATCTATTTTCATTAATACTGGTTTCGTGTAGCTCTTCAGTTTGATACTTATTTGTACTTAAAAATGCAGATACTACAATTTTCCTGATGTCCTGGTTTGAGTAGAATGGCTTTTCACAATGGGTTTATTTCTCCCCTTTTGAAATCTTAAGTGTATAGAGGCTGTCTCATAGTTATTTAAAATCATTCCAGTATGGAATCTGTCTGGGTATGCTTAATTATATTCTTCCAGTGACATTGGAGTAAGAGGTAATTTTAGGCATAGGTGGAGTAGGAAAAGAGGTTGATGGCTTTCTTTTATAAAAGAGATGTTGAAAATCTAGTTTTCTGTTGTTGGTAGACTTGAGGGGGTAGGAGATTGGTTTGTGTGGTTGGGCTGTTTGTTTCAGTATGAAGCAGAGTGCTTTCTTATGCAATTAAAAATTAAATTCGGGAAATACAAAATGTAAAATGATCTTGAATTGTGTGGCTTAACCAGTGTGTGCTCCAGCACTTCCTTGGTTGTTAATGAATGCTGGGAAATTTTCCCGTTTCTTGCCAGAAGATGGTAATGTATATTTATTTCCACACAGTACCTACCTGCTGTCCCCCAAACCAGCTGATAAATTTTAAACTTGTAATTAAACTGGTTAACTTGAAAATTTGGCCTTAAGCTGTCAGATTCATTGTAGATCCTAGTTATCAAGAATGCTCAAGCTTTTAGATTTATTTATCTGCATATTTGGTGGGGATTCTAATTTCTGAATTAGAAACAGTATTTAATTGTTTGAAGGTAGAGCTTTCTTTAGGTTTGAGGTAATGGTGATTTGTTGTTCAGGGCAAAGTTCCATATGGATCTTACCTTCAGCATTCAATTTCCCCCAAATAAAAGAGCTGTAGAGTTCTCATCTGTTCTTCCCCTGCTGTGTCAGCAAGTTGCCGTTATGTTGTTGTGGAATGCCAGGGTATGCTTACATAATCTTTAATTAAAGCCTTTCAAAAGAAAAAGGAAAGAAAAAAGAAGAGAGTGTAGTTGCCAAGTAGGCTGTACAAAGACATTCACGTTACTGACAGCGAAGTGAAGGTGAGAGCTTTTTCCATCTGCGGTCACTTTTAGAAAAGCTGATTTAAAAGGGCGTCATCCTCTTTCTGTCAGAGGTGACACCGGGCGTTTTTATCTTTCATCTTCCATTTTATACAGATGAGTTGAGTAGATACAAACTTCTGGACTGAGTAGCAGTCACTGATTTATTTACTCAGCGTGTTTCAGGATGGTGTTTTTTATTAGTAAACTTAAAACAACAAAAAAAAGATAAGAGTAGCTGTAAAAAGTGTTATTGTGGGAAGAGTACAATAAAGTGCAAAACTGGAAACTTTGATACTCTTTTGCCTGTTTCCTAGGACTTTTTGCAAGAAGGAGAACCGACATCTGCCCGATGTGATGACTTGGCAGCTCTGAAGAGCAAAGGCTGTCCCATGAAAGATATAGAAAATCCCAGAGGTAGCAAACAGGTGCTTGAAGACAGAGAAGTGACGAATCGTAAGAAAGGTGCTGCAGAGAAGCTGAAGCCAGAGGCCATTACGCAGATCCAGCCACAGAAACTAGTCCTGAAACTAAGAGTCGGTAAGGATAGTCTTGTTCTAGTCTTCACATCTGCATTTTTTAAGTGTGGTAGCCATTCTGTTAGAGGAACTGCTATTGCTCAGATAATCTGAATGAAAGTGGAGCCATTCAGTCGGCCCCAGGTTTAGGTACTCCAAATACTGTTTTATTTTTATGAGAGGTTTAGATACAATATTTTTATCACTTTTCCCCAATATAACTTCTGAGAAAGTAGACACAGCATGGATTTATAGATCAACCAGAAAGATAAAATGGTTTCGTTTCCCCTTGATTTTTTGTGTGTGGCTTCTTAGAATGAGAGTAGAGGAGTGTGCAGAAGTTAGGTGAGCGTTTCCTTTCCGTGAAGCACTGCTGTCACCTAACGCCCGCATGGCAGAACTGGGTGGGTTTGTAGTTACGTGGCGAGATTTTTGGGTTGTTCTGTAAAATACTTAGTTTCCAGAGGGTAAGAATGTGGACACAGGACTACAATAATGAGAATAAAGTAGTTGTGTACCATTTCCAGCCCCTAATTTAATTCAAATGAGGAGAAAAAAACAGGGCAGGTAGCCCATACGGTGCTTGAGGATACTGGAGGTTGTCCTTAAGGAGAGTTCCCAGGTACTGCAGATGTATTCAGCAGCTACCTTGTATTTACCTGGAACAAGAGCCCCTACTTGGGGTCAGCTGCTTGGTGGTGATTGCCTTAATGAATGCAAGATGATCTAGAGAAGTGTAGCACAATAAGCAGAGGGAAGTAAAGCAAAAGAAAGTAAGTTATTTTGCAATTTCAGTATTGCTTCTCTTTGTTTCTCATGTGGCCCTTTCAGTTTCAAACTGTCAGCACAGAATTGTGTTCATCGAAACATACAAGGGATCTGGGCAATGAGAGCCAAACCACCCAAAAGATTATTGCTCTGTTTATAAGCACTTCTCTTAGTGACACCTTCTCTGACAAGGGACAGTGTGCTTGCAGAGGGGAATATTTGCTTTCTGTGGAGGCTCCTTGAAACACTAGCTAAGGAAAATCTAAAGCTTTTAGCTTTTGTGTGTGTGTGAAAGCCATGCTGCATAGCTGTGTGATCCGTAGACAATTCGCTTTGTCCATCTACTGGTTTCCCCAGTTGCTGGTTTTTCTCATATTAAGCAAATATTTGTGAATTATGAAGCCGACTGTAAGCAGCAGCAATATCACCCTTTAGCTTTAGTGACTGAAGGGAGTGGGGGGGAAAAACCTTCTAATTCTAATTCCTTGTTTCATGTATAATAGACAAAAGACTACTTTTCCATTTTATGAGATGGGTAATTCTTCTGCAGTGTCTTTCAACATCAGAGTGAAGACTACGTGCTTCTGTTGGCAAAGCTCAGGGTTTGGGCTTACACTTTCAATAATTAGTAACTTGCCATCATCTCCCTGCCTTTGCTGTGCTGTCAGCCTGTGTTTGATGCAAAGTATCTTGAAATATTCTGTTCAGAACTGATTTTCCATTTATAAGCCCATTTAAACACTGGTTTAAAAAAAAACCAACAACTCAGTGCTGATAATTTGGGGAGTCATCTGGGATGCAAATAGATATGGGAAAATTATGCTATTAACAAGGTTTGTATAAGATTGAAAATTATTGCAAGTATCAAGATTTGAAATTGCAGCAACTGAGAGGCTTTATTTTGGCAAAGCAGTATTTTTTGTGAGGAGATAAAATACCTTGGAAGTATGAAGAAATACTACTTGAGAATTTTTTTCATCGTACTTTGATGTTAAGCATTTCAATTAACAAGAGCAAAAAGATCACTCTCCTTGAGTTCAAACCATCCATCAGGATTTCATAGACTTTCCTAATGAGGCCTTTTTCTTGTCAGGGTAGTTGGAGAATTTTGAATGGCTTCTTCTGTTTGTTGTTTCATCTCTGACACAGGGGAACCCCAAACAATTTCATTAAAATTTAAGAGAGCTGAAGACTACCCCATTGACCTTTATTATCTCATGGACCTCTCCTACTCTATGAAAGATGACTTAGAAAATGTGAAAAGTCTCGGAACGGCTCTGATGGTGGAAATGGGAAAAATAACGTCAGACTTTCGAATTGGTAAGGAGGGTTTGCCTGTTCTAAAAAAAAAAATCAGTTTTCCTTCTTGATGTTTTCCATATGATTACGTACAAAGAGTAATTAATTTAAACTAGCAGTCTTATGGCAGATACTCTAATACATAGAACCTATTGAGGAACTTGGTTTTGATGAAGAAGGTGGAATGCAAACAGGTATGAGAGCTACTTCTGATGTCAGTTCTGCTGTAGAACATCTGTATTCTATTGTCTCGTGATACAAATAAGGGAATTCTGTTCTTCAGCTGACAGGTGTTTTTTATTCTTCTGTCTTAGGCTTTGGCTCTTTTGTGGAGAAAACTGTGATGCCATATATAAGCACAACACCAGCCAAACTCAGAAACCCTTGTACAGGTGACCAGAACTGTACAAGTCCATTTAGCTATAAAAATGTCCTCAGCCTCACCAGTGAAGGAAATAAGTTCAATGAGCTTGTAGGTAAACAGCACATCTCTGGGAATTTAGATTCTCCTGAAGGTGGATTTGACGCGATAATGCAGGTTGCAGTTTGTGGGGTGAGTGTGTATCGATCTTCTTTACTGCTAGATGAAATCATTTGAAAAATGCCTTAGTGTTTTGTGATGGCAGACATTTGAACAGGTCATCTCAGGCTGGCCAGCACGACAGGGTAGACTGGGCAGGCAGACTGCATGGATACAGGCATTTGTCTTTTGCAGAGACCTCTAGTGAGCAAATGAAACTGGGAAGTGTGGAGGTCATGTTCACAGCAGAGTTAGGTTCCAAAGACAGTGTTTTTAAGGGCTGCTACGAAAGAAGGGTCAAATTCTGCACACGTGTATGAAATCCCAAATAAGCAACTGCTCTCTAATTATTTCAAAGCTTTATTTGCTGCTTCTAAGTTGCTGTTTCAGAGTAGCTTAGTGGATTGTGACTTTGACCTTCTCAAACAGAAGTAGGTGGAAACCTGTTTTTTGCTTATTTTTGAAGATCTAAGCTAGACACTGCATTCTTCTTTGTTTCCACAGTCTGATGGATCATTCTGTGTACTTACACATGGATTCCCCAAAATTTCATATCCAAGTTCAGTGGTAACATTATTATGCTGTTGAGCAATGGACTTCCTGAAACAATCTAGATTCTTACTTTTGAACTACAGTGTCAAACATAAGCCTTCGGGGGTTTTTTGTTTATTTTTTGTGTTAACTGGTATTCGTGTGACCTTTTTATATGGCCCTTCGCTTCAACTCTGGAAAGAGGAAAGGGCAGGTTACAGAATTAGGTCGTGGGTTGAGATGCTCATGGAACAGCAGAGAAGGGCAGTCCTGTGGCAAGCTCTGGACTAGATTGGCAAAGCGCTATGAGTCTGCAGAGCCCAACACCGGGCCAGCCGTAACCTTCAAATTCAACATTGCAGCAACGATCTACACACTAATGCTGTCCTCTGTGCTTGGGCTGCGTGGTGTGACCTACAAGAGGACTTGGGAGCATTAAAGAGCCAGACTGATGTGGCCAGTTTCTAAAACCCTCTTGCTCTCTGGATACTCTGAGAACTGAACAAACCAAAGTACATCTCAAAAAGAACGTTTCTTGCCTTCGGTGAAGGTCCTACAGCAGATGTTTCAGAGCAGGCGCTTAACTAAATGCAAGTGCTTTTAATGTTTGAGTGAATTATGATTTCCAGGGTGACACTGTTGCAGTATGGCTTTTAAGTCAGTCTGTTTTTTCCTACATTTATCCCTCGAGCTCTGGTCCCATTGCTATGGAATAAATCAGTGCAAAATACCAAAAATCCATTTGTTTCTTTCCCCAGGAACAAATTGGCTGGAGAAACGTTACAAGACTATTAGTGTTTTCCACAGACGCTGGATTCCACTTTGCAGGAGATGGTAAACTTGGTGGAATTGTTTTACCAAATGATGGGAAGTGTCACCTGGAAAACAATATGTACACTATGAGCCACTATTATGTAAGTCTTTACATCCTCTTCTGGAGAAATTAGTGTTTTGTGATGCTTAAGCTCAAAAAAGTAAAACCCCAACCAACCTCATGAGGTCATCTGGTATAGCTTCAGACTGTGGCATCTTTTCAAAGCCAGGCACTTGCCTGCTCTACACCAAGTAACTTCAGCTTAACTAAAGCAAACGGGCAAGAATTAATCCAGTCCTGGTTGGAAAATTTTGATCAATGTCAGCTTTCACACTATGATTAGTGGTTTTTGATTTTAACCCCATTAAAAATTAATAATCTGCATGACCACTGGTGAACTGTGTTGGCCATGCCCCGTTATTGTATCTTTTCACTAATTTTTTGCCTTCAGAAGTATTTTACTACTGGTGAAAGATAATGTAAAACAGAGAGCTCCTTGTCAGGTTTTTAATGCTACTTGAAATCTTAAGATGCAAAATTCATGACAAAAGTGTGCTTCACAGCACTGACTTCCAGGTTCCTTGGTAAGTAGATCAGACAAAAGGTCAGAGTCATTTATGGGGTGGGGCAAACACAATAAGCTTTACAAATTTTCTGTGTTCGTATATTCCTAAAATGTGAGTGTTGCTCAATAAAAACCTATAATTAATTCAGCTTTATTTCGCCTTTTCTTTGTGAAATAGTGCAGAAGGTGGTGGTTTTCACTGAGATAAGTCAGTCATCTGGAAAACTACCAAAGGTAATTTTCTGAGCACGTTGAGATGAGGGATTTAACCTGGAGAGTTTGAATGGCAGGGAATACAATAGTGGTCTGGAAGAAACCACCTGCCTTCATGGGGCACATACGGAACCTTCAGTGTGTGCTTGTTTTCAGGGGTTGTTGTGATTTAGAATGTGACACAGGCTGGCTAGTGTGAAAGTTGTAGCTCTATTTCTAAAGGTGGTTTGTGTTTACAATGTTGAAATCTTTCTGATTATTTTCTAGCAAAAAATGTCCCAAATACGAATTCCATTTTATGTTTGATTTTTTTATAGGATTATCCCTCTATTGCTCACCTGGTTCAGAAGCTCAGTGAGAACAACATTCAGACCATCTTTGCTGTTACTGAAGAGTTTCAGGCAGTTTATAAGGTAACGATAAATAACACTTATTTCTGGTCTCTGTATGTTTTTCCCTCAAACACAAAGACTGACTCAGATTTGCTCTGAAACAATGAAAACTGCTTTATTTGAAATTAAAGTGAGTATGGAAGCAAGTGATCATGGGCATAATATTTTGCTATTCCTGTTTTCATTATGAAGCCTTTTTCACTTGTTCAAATGAATACTGGCTGTGCCTGTAATTTCCAAGGAAACTGGAAGTGCCAGCTCCAGGTGCCCCTCTCCTTGCCCCTCTTTATGGGCAGGAGGGGAGAGGAGAAGGTATTTACAGTGCTACTGTTTATGAGCACTTTTACAGCAAAATAGCTGAGGGAGGTGTGGACACAGGATCAAGAAACACAGTTATGAAAGAGCATATTTTGTCCGTTGTGGTCTGTTTATATTCCTGATGTTTAAAATGAACTGAACTGCTGGATGTGATTGTGAAATAGGAAATGACTCTGTAAAGGAGATGCAGGTTTGTTTTTTTTTTCCTAGTTTTAACCTAACAAGGTATTTTTCTTTTTTTAGCAATATCCAAATTGTAGCTTTTTTTTCTTTTGGAGATAATCTTTTAGCTGCCTTTAATTATTGCACTGGAAGTGTGCTGGTGCTTCTTTAAGATCTTGAAAATAAATTGTATGTGATCAACTTGTTGCAAGAGAAGGTCTTAGTATTCTGTTACCAAATTTAACATGAAAATGTGGAGGACAAGAAAAGGCTGGATACTTGTTTACACTTGCAGTGCTGTGTATAACCTCAAGAGTCCTCAAGGTCACTGGCAGCACTTTAGTCATGTTTTTTGAAGTACTTGATGTTGACTAGTTAATCCTTTAAAGAATTATACCACCACACAGATACTTGTACTATAAGTTATACTTTGTTTGTTAGTAAGACTGTAATTTTCTTTTTACTTTTGTAAATATTGAAAGGAATTAAAAAATCTGATACCGAAGTCAGCAGTGGGAACGTTGTCTTCAAACTCCAGCAACGTGATTCAGTTGATTGTTGATGCATACAATGTAAGTTCAGGTTTTATTTGGGTTTTCTTTGGGGTTTTTTATGCTTTTAAGTTATGAGTTTTTCAGACAGATACTCCAATGTAAATTTTATTTCTTTCTACAAAACAGGAAGTTGGTACACAAAAGTAACTGTAAATATACCACCATTGCAGTAAAACCACATTAAACATGTAGACAGTGGCAATAAGAGGTTAGACCAGAAAGATGCACTTGTAAAGCCACTTGAAACAAAACTACAAAAAGTTACCATCCACATTTTCCCTTTAAAAAAATAAAACCCACAACCAGAATGCTGATGTTTCTTCAGCACCTTCAGTTCTTCCCTTCTCTCCACGTGGAAGAGAAAAGGCCCATTTTTGCAGCCTCTTGACTCCCAAGAAAATGTCTGCATCAACTTCAGGGTCTCCTGGGTTTGGCCCCAAAATATTTTCTTTATAGCTGTGTTGTGTGGATGAGCCCCACTTCCCCTTTGGAGCACATGGGGCAAACAGGTGCCTCCAGTGTCTATAGACACCTGTCCTGGCCCTGCCTAACTGGGCTCAGCCATGAGAAGGGGTCACCACAGCGTGATAATGGGCACCCCTGGGCTGGTGTTTCTCAACACATTGGAACTTAAATGTGCCCATGGGGTTGGTGCTTAGACTGTGTGTAGTTGTATAATGCCCTCAGGAAAATGCTTATGAGACTTAACTCAGTTATCTAACAACTGTTATTTCAGTCCCTTTCTTCAGAGGTTATCCTGGAAAACACTAAGCTACCAAAAGGAGTGATGATCAGTTACAAGTCTTTCTGCAAGAACGGAGTGAACGACACACAAGAAGATGGAAGGAAATGTTCTAACATTTCAATTGGAGATGAGGTAACTTAGGATATATCTGCTCCTAATAACATGTAAAATTCACTTAAAATGTCCAACACCCTGTAATTTTTTTTCTAATTCAAAGCTCCTTTCATTAACGTGAACTCCATTTATTTCTCTTTGCAGGTTAGATTTGAGATTAATGTAACAGCTAATGAATGTCCAAAGAAAGGACAAAATGAAACAATTAAAATCAAACCACTGGGATTCACTGAAGAAGTGGAAATTAATCTCCAGTTCATCTGTGAATGTCAGTGCCAAAGTGAAGGAGAACCCAACAGTCCAGCCTGCCACGAAGGGAACGGCACATTCGAGTGTGGGGCATGCAGGTAAACAGAAAAAGACATTTTGTTTATTTTTGCAAAAGAGAAACATGAGCAAGACTTTTGTTTCTTTAATTAAGTTTCCTATTTCTTTATTGTAGTGGAAAGACACAAATAGCTGTCACAGACCATATGCTTTTATGGTAATTTGATACACTGCCTTCTCTCTGCAAATAATCCCTAGGCTGGAATTCACATTATTGGTCATTAGATTGGTGCTGTTGTACAAGTCAGAATGCAAATCTGGCCTTGAGTTAGGCCTTTCAAGAGTATAAGACTTACTGCTTTCTCTGTTCCGTTATTTCATTTTGAGGTCTTTGTGATACAGCAAAACTATGGATTTATGGGACAAAATGAGTGGTGTCACTTTGTGATGTTTTTGCAAGTATTGATACTGATCTGACTGTGTCCCTCTCGTGTGAGGTCTGTTGATTTAGAGAAAATCAAAGGCTTCCTGGTGTGTTGGTAGGAGCCTCCTACCCAGATTGGCATCAGTTCTCTCATAGCAGGAAAGAATAAAAAGTCAGAAAAGAACCCCCTTTTAGTTTGGATGCCATCCTAGTCCCTTCTTCCTGCTTTATTTCTAACCTCTTGGGTCTTGCTAAAATGTTCCTTCTAATCTGTAAATCTTTCGGAGTACATGTAACTCCTTGTGCACTGATGCCTTTGAAACGTCTGTTATTGCACATCACAGGGATTAGACGGCACGTGAGCTCCTTACTACACATTTGAAAATGAAGTAAAATGATACTGGACTTTCTGGAGTTACACACAGTGATCACAGAGCAACATCTTAGAGTGTCAGTGGAGTCTGGTTGAAGATCAGTCTGGGAAGTCATGGTTCAGAAACTGCAGGAAAAATGAAAACAGTTTCCTCTTGGAAACCCTTGAGACAAGAGTGGTCAGAGCAGAGGAATTTTTGTCTCCTCTAGGAAAACAAGATGCCCAGGACTTCAGAAAACAATATTGGTTCCCACTCAGTGAACTGGAATGAAACGTAGAATTCTCATTCCTTGTGGTTTGATATGTGACTTATTAAAAATAAGGCAAAAGATACTGACTTTGCTCTTAGAGGACTTTTGGTGTAGGGTAGACTAACTGCCTCATGTAGTTGTTGGTGGTTAATGGGTGTTTGAAGGACTGAGGTCTGACCCCCTAACTGCTTGGTACACTCTCAGTTGTGGAATAAAGCACTCAGGATCCAGGATTTACGATCCATTTCTCCTTTTTGCAGCCAGTTTTTGATGTTCTTTTTATATAAGGAGAACAGATTTTCCCATCTTTGCATAGAAAGACTTCTTAGGTCTGGTATTGCTGTCACTGGTGACCCCATGATTTCACATGGAGGAGAACAGACCGGTGGGTAAGAACAGTCCTTGGCTTTTGTAACAACAGCAGTTTCCTGATGCAACCATTGCCTCTGACTGGTGCCCCACAGCGGT
The DNA here is from genome assembly GCA_013400555.1 of Jacana jacana. Classification (NCBI taxonomy): domain Eukaryota; kingdom Metazoa; phylum Chordata; class Aves; order Charadriiformes; family Jacanidae; genus Jacana; species Jacana jacana. The sequence continues at coordinate 27,989 of VZTM01015625.1, read as the reverse complement.
TTGTCAATCACTGCTGGGAACAAGAGCCTTCATTTGTTCATTGATACTTCAGCCTTGGTAATGAGAAGTGCTGATCCCCAAAGGTTTCGGCTCAGCAGCTTTGAAGATCATCTACTCTCCTGCCTAATTGCTTTCCTTGAAAGATGACAGCAGCTACGGTGAACAGTCACTGTCACTTAAAAACAACTATTATTCTGTCACAGGAGAGAGGGATTACTAGAGGTTATGTGGCAATTTAGTTAGAAGCAGTGAGAGTTTCTCACCTAGAACAATTGGCATAGGAGCAGAATGGACTCAGTTGCTCCAGTGGCTTCAAGAAATGGCTACATAGACCTCAGCTGGAAATCTCATTTGAAGTTTAATTTGGAATGTTCCTTGAGAGAGTAGTCACTTTAGCTCCTGTTCTTTGAGCTATTTATGTGATCTTTTTATGATATGACTCCTAAGTTGGTATTGTCACTTGTTTCTCCCTCGCAGATGTAACGAAGGACGCATTGGAAGACTGTGTGAATGTAGCACAGACGAGGTAAACAGTGAGGATATGGATGCTTACTGCCGGAGGGAGAACAGCACCGAAATATGCAGTAACAACGGGGAGTGCATTTGTGGACAGTGTGTGTGCAAGAAAAGAGAAAACACCAATGAAGTGTATTCTGGCAAATACTGTGAATGTGACAACTTCAACTGCGATCGATCCAATGGTTTGATTTGTGGAGGTGAGGAAGCTACTGCAGAGCTTTCTGCAGGAAAAACTGGCCAGCAGTTTACAAGCCTTTCAGCTCTCTTTCATCTAACTGAGGACCCTTACAATGTAGTGATACTTACCTTATAGATCATTCTGATAAGGCTATTTGATAAGAGATGAGATTATTCACAGAACTAGTGACTGAAAAAGGTCTGTTAATAAAACAGCTCTCTGACCGTGAACATACAGTGTATTAATACACATTACACCTTCCTTGAATCTCAGCTGCAAGAAGGGCATACAGTGAACTTGGCCTGTGCTGTTTGTTTCTGAATTAGCCCCTGTGTTACAGTACAGAGTGCTGAGACTGTAACCTTATACCCGCTCAGTGGTCGGTAAAAAGAGGCGCTGACCTGAGCTGGCTTGTGATAGTGAGCGCTTCTCTCGGTGCTTGACAAGATACTGGTGAGATGCTGTCACGAGCCTGTTCTGAAAGGTAAGTGAAGATTAGAATATACAAGATCCAGAAAAACACCTTAAGTGCTTGAAACAAGATCTGGTGGCAGTTAATCCCTGAAATGAAAAGCAATTTAGAAACTCCTCCAGCAGCCAGTCCCTAAATTATTTTGCTGCATCTGTTTTTGTCCTATAGTTTCCCTGTGCTGCTTTGTGCATGGAGATACCTGGTAGGAGCGTAACCACTACCTCAATTTTGACTGTGATACAAAGATAAAACAGAAAAGCCCCCAAGCTTAAAGTGAATTTTGAGAATGTCCTATCTGATCAGCTCAGAGTAGACTATTGCTCACCAGCTCCACAAAGGATAGGAGCAGTGGTGGTGGTGGTCAAAATACATGGTGGCAGGTAAGTATTGACCTAAACACTTTATTCTCAATGGAGAAGGAGAGGTGTTGCCAAGAATCTTTCCCTTTCATCCAGATCACCCTTCTGGAGATACAGGCACCCTGTTTCCTGTGTAGGGAGCATAAGGAGCATGAAGTTTGGTTGGATGAGGTCAGAAATACAACAGCTGAATGTTCTAGGGAGCCAAAGGAGTTTTGGTTTTCTGTGTGGTGAAGTCTAAGTTACCGTGTTCCTCATCTTTTAGGTCTGGCTTTATAAATTTACGTAGTGATTAATGCATCTCTGTACATAGAAGGTTGTGAACTGCAGCATCTCTGTAATGCTCTCCACACAGCAGAGGCTCCACCAGGTTACATGGGGCTTGATCAGCTTTCCCTGGGCTTGTTTTCTTGTTTACGAAAGGAAATCTAAATCTAGGAGAATGGGGAAGGGGGAGAAACACCTGTAAGTAGTTTTTCCAAGGAGCTAAAATTTATTTTGTAGTTCTTAATGTATCGGTGTTTTGATTATCTCACCACCGGGGTTTTCTTTTCCATGTATTTATCCCGAGATGGTGAAGGTTTATTCCTTACTGTTCCAAATGTGATGTATTATATTAGGCATCATTTAACTGTGATGTGTTTTCAATGTACAGGAAACGGGATCTGCAAATGCAGGGTGTGTGAGTGTTTCCCCAACTTCACTGGCAGCGCCTGCGATTGCTCTTTGGATACTTCACCCTGTATGGCGTCCAACGGGCAGATCTGCAACGGAAGAGGAACCTGCGAGTGCGGGACCTGCAATTGCACAGACCCCAAGTTCCAAGGCCCCACGTGTGAGATGTGTCAGACTTGCCTCGGTGTCTGTGCAGAGCACAAGTACGTACCTAGAAAACCAAGTCACAGCTCCGGTGCGTTTGCGTTGGTGGTGTTTCCAGGTGCAGAATTTTATAAATTAGGCTTTTGATGCTGTGCTTCATTCTGCCCTGAAATGTAGGGGCGTCGTAGCACGTCATCCCTTCAGATGATCTGTAACAGTGAAAGTTGTTGGGGGAGAATGGATAATTACAAAGGAAATAGTAATGTGGTATTTTGATTGCTTCTAGGCGGGCTAATTATTTCTTGAATTCTTTCCCTCCCCGTTTTTCTCAAGCAGAGAAATGCATACGTTGTGTTCAGTCAGGTTTAGCAATCCAGGTTGACTTGGGCAGGTGACGGCTTTCCCTGCTCTGTGTGTGAGCGCAGGCGGCCTCCCGCAGAGCCGCGGGGACCAGTGCTCTGTCGGGTGACAGACTGAAGTCCCGTCATCGTGCCCTTTGGGAATTAATGTAACAGAAGAGTCAGAACTTCAGCTAAGCTGCTTGCTTAAAATGCTCATCTGAAACGCTGTTGAAAAAGCCCAACGATCCTGGCAGTGGAAAACTAAACCTAGATTTGTGGGGGACAATGGGGTTTTCATCCCGGCCTGTTTTTGCGTGGAGACCTTTAAATAAGTTGATTTAAAGGAAATAAGTTGACGGAGATCGGTGTGGGGCTGGTTCCTGGTGCTGTGCAGCTGACTTTGAGGTTTTCTCTCAACACAGTCTTTTTAGTATAAAAATCCTGCTTGGTCTGCTTTTCTCGGTGGTTTATTCGGGGTGATATTCTGTAAAGCTTGTCACTCGGTTTGTTCTTTTCAACCTGTCTCTCGTGTGCTGTTTCACTGCAAATACTCTGTTCCCACACTGAGAGAGCATTTGTTTTCCAGGTGGAGGTGTTGAAAAAGTTTTAGCCTTATTTCCTTTGGGAGATTTAGGTCTGTTTCGGTTGGTTTGGATTTTTGGGGTGTTTTTCTGTCCTTGAATCTTGTGGGTCACCCAGGGAAAAAAGACCTTACTAAAGGGGGCTTCTGTTAATCACCAGGTGCATAAATGTTCTGACTGATGAAAAGCTGTGCCTTGCTTGATTTTTTTTTATTTTTTTTTTCCTGGCCTTTATGACAAAAGGATTGGTTTTGTTGGAGGCTTTTTCCTCATTTTCTCCTTTATGTTTCCTTTAGATTAAATACTAGAAATCTTCTTCTATCAACATATTAAAAGACGTGCTTCTGACTTGTACTTCCACAGGGACTGTGTTCAGTGCAGAGCTTTTGAAAAGGGAGAGAAGAAGGAAACGTGCTCTCAGGAATGTATGCACTTCAACATGACACGGGTCGAAAGTCGGGACAAGCTGCCACAGCCCGGGCAGCCGGATCCGCTGTCTCACTGCAAAGAGAAGGACGTTGATGACTGCTGGTTCTACTTCACCTATTCTGTCAACTCAAACGGCGAAGCCAACGTCCACGTGGTAGAGACTCCAGGTACGAACACGGTGTTGCCTGCTCTCCCTCTGTCTGCCTGGGTAACTCCTGCAGCTGTTGTGTACAGCGAAGCAGCTCCGGTCCATTTGATGCGTTTGGAAGTAGGTCTCTGTTCCCCAGGCGAGAGTTGGGGATGTCTGGAACCTGAGCAGCTTCAGAAAAACAGAAGTCTCTCTAGATCTACTTTTCTCACACCTTTAGGCTGACAGAAGCAGGGTTTGGTTTTTAGAAACAGTAAGTCGATCAGATACTCATATTTGTTGCAGCATTTCATGTTTCCACTCGACATACTCTGCTGACGTTCTGCCTGTCCTGTACCCAGTCAGAGATACCAAAATTGATTTTGTTTGACTGGGCTTCTCCTTCAGCTTGGAGACAGTGGGATCTCTGGGGTTTTCTTGCATTGGTGGTTTTTTTTTCTCTTTTTTGAATAATATGGGACCAGTCATGTGTGCTGTCCTGCAAACAAATTATGTCAACCTGGGAGCCTTTGCTTTCACCTAACTGAGGTACCTTCAAGACGTGGTCCAAGCATAGAGGAGGACCTTGAGCCCTATCTTCTTTTAGGACAAGTTAACACATGCCTGACACTTTTTTGGTGTGTGACCTTCTCTTTGTGGATGAACTTCTGTTGCCTTAGTTAAGGGCTGAATCAAG
>VZTM01015625.1:0-23413 GCA_013400555.1 Jacana jacana | reverse complement strand
TAAACATGCCCAGTTCCCTCAGCCACTCCTCATATGACTTGTTCTCTAGACCCCTCACCAGGTTGGTAGCTCTCCTCTGGACACTCTCCAGCACTTCAGTGTCCTTGTAGTGAGGAGCCCCGAACTGAACACAGCACTCAAGGTGAGGCCTCATCAGTGCCAAGTACAGAGGCGCAATCACTTCCCTACTCCTGCTCGTCATGCTACTCCTGACACAGGCCAGGATGCTGTTGGGTTTCTTGGCCACCTGGGCACACTGCTGGATCCTGTCAAGCCAGCTGTCCACCAGCACCCCCAGGTCCTTTCTGCTGGGCAGCTTTCCAGCCACTCTTCCCTGAGCCTGTAGCGTTGCTTGGGGTTGTGACCAAAATGCAGGACCTGGCACTTGGCCTTATTGAACCCCATACAATTGGCCTTGGCCCGTCAATCCAACCTATCCAGGTTGATTGTCTCTTTGCCTCTGTAGAGCCTTCCTACCAACAACTCCAACAACACCAACTCTAGTTTGATGTCATCTGCAAATGTACTGAGTGCACTCAATCCCCTCATCCAGATCATTGATAAAGATAGGAAACAAGACTGGCCCCAAAACTGAACCCGGAAGGACACCACTGGTGACCTTCCACCAACGAGATTTCACCTCATTAATCACAACTCTGTTGTGCCATACGAGTGCTGTAGGAACAAGTCCTGTTGGGCAGAACTGTACTTGGTGGAACAGACACTTGTTCCTTACTGGTTCCCAAGGAATTCCTGTTGTCCCTTCCCACTCCCCTCACTCCTGCAGAGGCAGCTGCCAAGAAGATGAGTCTGCAGTTTGGGGCAAGCAGTGTTCTATTGACAGCAGAGGACCTGCATTCGTGTGCTTCTGCCTCTGACATTTTGTGCAGGGAGCTCTGCCAAAGCCCGTGCTCAGTTTGTCATTACTGAGAGTTGGATTTTGGGGGATTATTATTTCGGTGTCAGTTGCCTTAAATCATTCTGCATCTGTATTACTCTTTCCAAACGTGTGCTCTACTTATTTTGAAAGTACGTGATATTTTTATCCAAAGATGTGCCTTTATATTTTATTCCAGCAGAGATCAATTCCAAAGTTAAGGAAATATCCTTAAAAAAAAAAAAAGAGTGTTGGAAGCAAAGTCCTTAGATATCTCTATCTGTTTAGCCAGTAACAGTAACAGCTATTTGAGGTGAGGTGGGGGACACCCTATTTCTGTTACCCTGTTGCTAGAGTAGGTGGGGACTGTTTTGCTGACCTGTTTGCACTCCTGCTGTTGGTCGCCCCAGCGCCACGCTGCCTGGGAGCTCTGGGGTATTTAAATCACAGCTGCCAGTTACGTTACTCCAGTACCCCCCCTTACTCCAGAGCAGCGTAAGGGGGTCAGCAGCGGGTAGGCTTCACCGTCAGAACGGGAATTGTTCTACTGCTGGAGGATGAAAATCAGATGGAATGTTACAGGGTGTATGTTTTCCAAAACTTCCATTATTTGAAGGGAAAACAGTACTGGCAGATCTCCAATATTCAAAATACTGGCTGCGGTACAAAATGAAATTGGAGCAGCATCTGGTTATGCGTCCCCTCCTGTAAAACCACGCTTCCTTTGCTCTGTTCCCTAGAATGCCCCAGCGGCCCTGACATCATTCCCATTGTAGCTGGTGTGGTTGCTGGAATTGTTCTCATTGGACTTGCGTTATTATTGATTTGGAAACTGCTAATGATCATTCATGACAGAAGAGAATTTGCTAAATTTGAAAAGGAGAAGATGAATGCCAAGTGGGATACGGTAAGTCAAGAGGATTTTAAGCTGACTTTAAAATATGTTATGTGTTACCACTAGCAAAAAAAAACCCGGAGAAACAAGAAGAAAACAGCCAAAACCCCAGCTCTTGGATTAGAGAAGCCAATTTCTGAGCAAAACTACGAAGGTGGCAGGATAGTTCAGCTTTGTGGTTCTGCCAGGCTTCACAGCGTACTATTCAGTGTTTGATAGAAGAGGAGAGTCACTTTTGTATAAAATGAAGAGGAAAATTTTAAACTCATGAAAGAGATCTTGTAAATACTCATACTGGTTTAGTTGGGAGATTTCAACAGCTGGTCACAAAATAGGGGCTGGCTCTGGTTTGCTGAAATCTTCTCAACCCCTTGTCATCGGAAAAGAGCAAGAAAGGCAAGGCTGTGGTCTGTAGGGTCACTGCCTCTGGGAAGCGCCAGGAGTGCTCATCAAACCCCACAGGACAGTTGTGTAGAAGTCAGTGCCCACCTGTGCTTGGTGAGAGAATAATGTTTTTAAAAATCTGGTTAGAAGTCTTTTGGTGGTGTTATTTAAGAAAAATAATTAATTCTAAGCTGGGAAGAAGCCAGTACTAACCCTTTCCTTTACGTATAGCATGATGATATTTCAATAGCTGAGAACGTTACTCTTTGTTTTTCTTTTCTCCTCTTGAATTATTCGCCACTGACCATTTCTTTTACTTCAGCAAGAAAACCCCATATACAAGAGCCCTATTAACAATTTCAAGAACCCAAACTATGGACGTAAAGCTGGTCTCTAAGTCTCAGTTTGTATCTTCTTTCATTTTCTTCCTTTTGTTTTCCCTTTGCATGTCACTTCAACCTCACGGTGTGTCACAGTCAGTTAACCCCAGTTTGAATCTTGCCTGGTTGATCTAGCACGGCTTTGGTTCTGGGGGTTTAAAGAGTGCAGCTTGAAATTTCTTAACTTGTTTTGACAGCAAGATTGCTTGCCTGCTAATACCACCCATGCTGCCCTGAACTATTCAACAAGTGATTCTTTTTGGGGAGGGGGGAAGTTGCCTCTTTCCTGTGGGCTGTGGGAGGATGAGTGTGTGAGTATAGAATAGAAAAGCTGTTAGGATTGGAGAAGCTCTTTAGATCTTGGAGAGACACAGTGTTTAGGGGAGGGTTTGTCTTCTGTTTCCTCAAATCAGCAGTCAGTTTGCTTAAAGTGGATCTGTTTGCAAAGCTAGTTCAGATATTCCTCAGATGTCCCAGCCTATAAATACCACTGACTTCTTTAGGATAACTGGGAACGTTCAGAGCAGCCTTACAGATGTTGGTTATTTTAACGGCTTTGCCCTATTAACCTAGGATAGAACTAGCTTGTTTTTAAAGTGTGACGTGCATATTTCTGCTGATTTGATAACTGAATATTCATCTCGAGGGTTTATTCATCCTTATTTTTGGAACTGGGTATATCATAGTCCTTGTAGCCTGGGGGGTCATCATAGAAAAAAAAAAAAAACCCAAAACCATTACTAAGAGATGAGGAGATGTCCTTGTCCCCTCCAGATGCGTTTTCCCCCAGTTCCTTGGTCTTTCCTAAACTCTGCCTGAACACCTCCCCTCTCTTTGGAAACGCCAGCTTCAGAAACAGCGGTGTCTGGAAGAGCGAGTCAGCAAACCAGAAGTGATGGGTATCTTCTGTAGACTTTGAGGTTGCTCTTCTTTGAATGTTTTAGGAGATCTCTTCCTTTCCTGAGATCCTGAGCTGCTGGCAAAGGAGTGACAAAGGGAGGATGAGGTGGGGGAGGTTGAGAGATAAACAGAGAGATCAGATTAGAGAGAGGGGAATGGAGAAGTCTGGAAGGCAGCACATCCCTTTAAATACCCAGGGGCTTTTTTTAGGAGCCAGTGGAAGGGAAAGATCTGAACCCCTAATGTCGTTCTGTTTGCTGCCTCCCTTTTGCAGTGCTGCGCTCAAAAGATTTTGTACAGCAAATGCAAGGGGAGAAAGCAGGAATTAGAGTATTTCAGCTCTTATCTGTCCTCCCTGTGACACTTTCAAATACTTGGTCTAGCGTTCTGAGCGCTTCCTTGATGAAATAGACTTTCCTTCTCTCTTTGCAGTCATTTCATTTTTCATTGTGTCTAAAATGGACTGTAAAAACATTCATTTTGCTTGCCCCACTGACCACATTCACCACCTTCCCATTTTTCTTCTCGGAGTTGGTTATTCTGGGCAGGAAGTGGCAGTTCTTGTTCCTTTCTAACATTTCACATAAACCATCTGGTTGTCGCTGTTACCTTCTCTGCTGTTCACTGGTGTACTTTGTTGCATGCAGGACAAGTGTCTAACAAACCATAGGGTGTGTGACTTCCATTCTCTGCTCTCCTTCTCTACCTCAGTCCTCAGTGCTGTCCTGTCTCCTCAAAATGTACTTCTTGCAGAAAGCTTTCTTCTACTGTAAATGAAGGGATTCACTTTTGTTTTTTCCAGGCACTGCAAAGATTAGAAGTATGAAAGTGTGGGGAAAAGTATGAACTGACTGTTTATTTTGGTATTCATGGAAATATCCAAACTTTGGGGAGGGAGGGAGGTGGGTTTAGCTTTATTGGCCACCAAAAGGGAGGAAATCAGAATTGGCTGAAATACAACTCCAAGAAGGAAGAAAATCCTCCTTTCTCCTATAACTAAGATTTTCAGGACTCTTTAGATTGCTGGAGTAACCTTTCATTCAGGTGAAAAAGAGTTGTCTCATTGCCAAGGCAAGAAAGTCATCTGAAATCCCATTACAAGGAAATCATGCAGCAGTGGGTCCCCCCCAGGTGTACCCCTGTGCAGTGACACAACCTGCCTGCAGTTTGTGTGACCGTCCCCTCTTCCACAGTGGTCACACACACACACACACACACACNGCACACACACACACACACACACACACACACACACACACACACACACGTGGCTTCGGTTACTGCAGTGAGTTAACTGCAACACCATGAAGTTTGCCATGGACCAGGTGCCCAAATACTTCCCTAGTCATGGTCCATGATGTTGTGAAGGACTTGCCTCCACAGTGTCCCTGCTCAGGCCAGCTGGGGTGAACCAGCTTCCATTTGTCCCTGGCCTGCAGCCAAGGTGCTCCTGTCTCGGTGGCCTTGCTGTCCCCCCTGCCTGTGTGGTTTAGATCAGTGCCATTAAGAAAGTATGTACTTAATAGTAGGTGAGCTGCTTTCCTCCAGTCTTCTAATTGTGGTAGATGATGCCCTCTGTTGTCTTTAACCTTGGCCGTTGCTTCATCCTCTGACACAACTGCCACATTTATGGGTTGACAGTTTGCTTGGTTTATGTCACTGTAAAATGACGACAGATGTTGTGAGAGATGAAAATAGTAAGAACCAGCTCTTGCTGGTTGGGGATGATTTAAATATTCTAGAGTGCAGTTTCTTGGAGTGACTTGAGACTTAAACCCATTACAAAGGTAGCGTAGGTGACTGTTGAAACAGTAGGTCTGTGGGGAAAAAAGGAATGTGAAGGTTAATCAAACGTCCTGTGAAATAGGTGTGTCTTTAGGCAACGTCAGGCTGAACTGTTACCTTCTGAACAGCCCAGCCTGGCTGAAAATGGGTACTGTTGCAAGAACACAGCTCTTTCTTCTCTCCTGAAGGTGAGTGTAAATAAATATCCATCTTTATTTTTATGTATTTTACCCAATCTTGTATGTAGTTATCGTTTGTTGATCTTTATTTTGGTTTAAATGTGCATGGTGGTTTCATTTCTAGGGGCATGTGGCAAACCTGTTTTCCCTAACTTTGCATGCTTCAACCCAGTGTATTCTCTGCAGTGGTGTGTGAAGAAAACAGGTTTATTTAAACCAGTAGTACTGGCCTAAGACAGCGGGTTTGGAATACAGTGTTTCAGTGGCCGTTTCTGCTGATCTCTGAAAGCTCGTGCCGTGTGCCAGCTGTGAGGGGCCCTAAGCATGGGCAGAGCCCAGAGAATGCTGGATTAGTGGGCATTCATTCACCACACCCACGTTAGCTTTAAGGATAAGGATAAGGTGTGTGTAGCGGCCCCAGCAGAGCCGGGCTGGGAGGCGGTGATGGAGTGTGGCTGGGAGGGGCAGGGCTGTCACTGCCTGTCCATCAGGAGACAGCAGGGCAGGAATTGACCATCCATTGGGCAGTAGAGCCTGCAGAGCCATTGGGCAGGTCAAAAGCAAGGTTGGGTTAAGGTGAACAGCTCTCTGTGTTGATGAAATCCCCATTATTTGTAATGGGAACGGAGGTGCTTGCCTGAGACAGGGAGACACCTACTTCAGTGCCTTATTCAGTGACCTCAGTCCTGCTGTGCACTTCTCAGAGTTCTTGGAAGGGTAAAGTGCAAGTACAAGGGACGACAGTACAGTGTTTCTGTTCCTTTGTCAATTGGGCTCATGCTAAATGAAGAGCATGAGTTTCAAATTCTTATTTCCCTTGGAAAAAGATTATAGTAAAAAATGTACAACTTTATTATGCAAATTGCATTTTCAACCTGATCCCAAATTTGGATTTATTGTTTGAACAGCACTCTGCAGATTTCTGAGGTTTGCTCCTAACCTCTAGACAGATCCCTACACTATCTGATAGAAGTTCTCTCTCTTTTACCAACCAGAGAACATAAACATGCGCTTCCCTCTTTGTGCTGGGGGTAGTCTGCTCTGTAAAACGGGACGGGTACAAGCACAGTAGAGGAGGTATTACCCAATGCCTTGCTGTCCAAAGCTGGCCAGTGTCTGGTAGTCTGCATGTCAGCCAGCCTGTGAAGCTCAGAGATTTTCTCTGCATCATAAGCTTCACTGATTTATATTTTGAAGAATTCTCCATTAAACCTTGTCAGGGAAACAAACAACATACATTGCCAAGAACCTTGAGGCATGATGAGATACTTCGGTTACAGTTTAAATCTCTCATCCCTGGATGTTTTTCTGGATTCATTTACATCTTGCCATTGCAAAGCTTTTTATGAAACATATTGGGAAAGGGGGAGATTTTTCACTGATTATTCTATATGGCTGAGAACTACATGCACATTGAATACAACACTGTATTCCCATGATTAAAAATAAATCAAAAAAAACCCACCTTAATTCCCCATGCCTTTCAAACCTTCAAACCAGTAGCTGATACACCTTTAACCAAGACAGAGTTGGCCTGTGAACTGGTTGAAGGGTCTTTTGCTGTTACTATGAATTTATGGAGTGTAGCCAGCACTGGACCCCTAGTCCCTCCTTCACCTCCAGCCAGATGATACTGACTCAGATCTTGAGAAGATTGAGCAGAGAACCTTGACTTCCATTGTCCAGTAATCCCAGTTCTGGCTGGACTTGGAAGAAGGTGGGCTGGATTCTCCCCAGTCTAGGAGAAATTGGATGTACCTCATTGCTCTCTGCATGCAGAAGAGCTGGCTTTAAGGAGAACCCCCCTTTTTCCTCTGAAATGAGCTGTGACAAAAGGCAGTACTCCAGTTACATGGTCTGTGATTCCTTGGCAGCAGCTACTGTTGCTGGGGTAGACCGGTTACTTGCCCCATACTAGGTCTTGCAAGTAGAAGGCAACAAACTTCCAGGAACTGTGATAAAGAAATCTCACACCAAGTCAGTTCCTTGCTTGCCTTGTCACCCTTTGGCACGTCCTGTGATATTCCCAACTGATTTTCCAGGTTCATGACTCTACAAACAGACGCACCTGGTGTTTGTGTGTCATGGGGGAGGATTTCCTTTAATTGACTGTAGGAAAAGTTGTTTTAACCTGGAATATTTTAAATGCTATGTAATTTAATAATCAGTATGGTTATATAAGCCATCTCAGGTCAGGGGGAACTCCAAAGGGAGGGAGGTTCCCTTGCTGCTGTTGAAGGCCAGGTGGGGCTCTGGCCAGGACGGCATTTGGGCTGACATCTGCTCTCTACCGGTGTGTACAGAGAAGGGCTTCCTACCTGTGAACAGCGGGCATTTAGGTTGAAGTGCAGGTTGTGGTGAGACACAGAACTGCAGATCCACGCTGTCCCAGTAGAAGCCCAGCGGTAGCCTGCTCTCCTACTAAGGTGTAGCTGTTAATTGTAAGTCCAAGCTGTTTCTCTTAGGTGTGCAAGGACACCATAAATGGAGTGACATTTATTGAGGTAAAAGGAAACCTGGGAACAAAGGAAACGATTTAAGTGTAATTTAGAGCCTCTCAAATCTTAGCAGGACAGATGAAAGTGGTTGTAGGCATTTCTTAGGCATTTCTGGTAGCGGTCGAAATAAAGCCTTTCTTACAGCATTTGCACCAGTGCAGAAGTTGTGTAGTTTTAACTGTGCTTTTTGTGCCAATGGGAGTCAGTGGGGACCTGCAGGAATGAAAGGAGAGAACCAGTACTGAATGGTGAAAGAAATAGTGAATGTCTAGTCTCAGATCATTACCAGCCTTCCCGCTTTGTTTCTAGACTTCAGTGATAGCGCAAGAGAAGCTACTAAAACGCCAAGTGTGGTAGAACGGGGTCGGTCAGGGTTTCAAACAATGTTGTCTGCAGTTCTGTTCTTCAAAAACTTCCCGTGGGCTGCAGCCCCCTGAGTGGCCGGCTCAGCCCTAAGGCGACGACATGAGGCTCATTCAGGCGGCCTGAAGGAGCTCGGTGGTGCCAACTGAACCCTAACCCTTTGCTTTGTAGCTGCGCATGCCTTTGTCCCAGCTGCTAGAGGGAAAACTGGTTTAACTGAAACTGTTTGTGTGTACCAACAAATACTACAATTTCTCAAGCTAATTTGGTGGGCTAATTCTTACACTTCTCACAAGCACACTGCTTCGTTCTTCTCTCTAAATGTTAATAGAAATATTTTTCTCTTTCTAGGGTGAAAATCCTATTTACAAGAGTGCAGTGACAACTGTGGTCAATCCTAAGTACGAGGGAAAATGAACACTGCTTGTATAACTTCACGACACTGTATGCAGCATAGCAATTTTTGTAGTCACAGTAAGATAGATTTAGGGCAAACTGCAGTGATTTTACTAATTCATTACATATAGGTTTGTTTTCCTGTGCAGGTTTTGAAAATGTACCATATGTAATTTTTTTATTTTCGTTGTGTTTTTGCAAATAAAAGTAATCAGTGCCAGGGGTCTGACAAAAGAAAAAAAACTTGAGACTGTGTAGCCTACTCAGCTAAGGTCACATGGTGCCTTTTTGACCTTTTCCACTCCCGTGCTGTGAATCCAGGTCTTCTGCAGGGTGCGGTACTGCTGCGGCGTGACTGGGAGGGAAATGGTTAAAGCAATCAGCATGAGGGCTCTGCCTAGCCGTTTAGTATTATTAAACTTTTGTAGCTTTACAGGGAAATCAGGGCTTGAGTTTGCAGATACAATTAAGCTCATGTAGCATGGAGCTGCTGGTTAATTGGTCTTCTACTTGCTAGTATGATTAAGTACCTGGTAAGTTGGGTAAGTTGGAGGTGAGCAGTGTAAGCGACTGAAAAGCGTGTGCATACTTTTTTTAATTTTTAAATTGCTTATTGCCTGGTTATGGTGAAAATGAAAGAGTTTGAGAAGAATGTTAAGAAAGAAAAAAAAATAGCTTTAAACCACGTGCCATTACTGAAAAAGTTGCTGACTGGTAACTTGCTTGGTTTTCCTTTGTAAATTCAAGCCCTGGGTGGCAGTACCATGAAGTACCTTACCAAGACATCCTCAAAACACATAAGGGCCTTACGTCATACCGTGTCTTTCTTCTGTAATGTTTCCTTGGTTTAAAGCCTGGTGCTTTGTCACCCTTCGAATCTTTTTAACCTATTTGGTTCCATTCTTTTTGTAATATTTTTGTATCAACACAAGCTTCCCCCACCCCACCCCCCCCCTTAGGGCAGTCTTAGCTGTAAATTTGCCTTTACCCCGTAGCTAAGATTGCATAGTTTGTCATGTGACTTGAGTCACACTTCATTCTTGACATGTGCCATGTATATTTGCCTTTGACCATTCAAACTGCATCATAGTCATATTCTTGTTTTAAGTGCCTTTTTATTTTAACAGATGTTCACTTTTTACAGTGCTATTACTGAAGTTATTTATTAAATAAAAGTACCTTAAAATACTTAAATCTTGTCTCTTTTTCTTGTAGACGTTTATAGTATTAAAAAAAACTGAGACCTGTGTTTGAGTAAGCAGTAGTAGGCATTGTAATCGTCAAAAATACATCATTAAGAGCCACTCTGAGACAAGTGCAGCAGAGGTGACCTTGGGTGACAAAGGCTGGCTGCAGTGCAAAAGGCACAGAGGCCAGGGGCAGCACAGGGTGCTCCGTGTTACCTACAGTGACCGTCGATGTAAAGCCCCGGAGTCTAATGCGTGTGCGCTGAGGGAGTCCTGCCGGTTAACCACTGCTCCAGCGGAAGGGCTCTCTGGTTAGTGGTGTTTCACAACCCAGGACAGATGTCGAAAGCTTGCTGCGTTTTGTAGCAAAAGGAAGTCTGCCAATTTGTTTAAAGGTATAATGTTGCAGACAAATTCTCAAACCCACTTTGTAATTCGATGCATCCCTAAAGCGTATTCGTGGAATCTGTTTGATTCTGGGATTTTTTAACTGCTGGTACTTCAAGATACCCGGGGAAGCTACAGGGATGTGTTCTAACCTTTAACCTCCATCAGAGGGCAGAAGGAGCCTGGTTCCCATGAAGTAGGAGGGGGGCACCAGCAGGAGAGGTTGGGCTGTGTGTCTGTCTCCATCTCTCCATGAGGGAGGCAATGGGATACAGGGGGATCTAAGGGCCAATTATGAGGCAGACAGGGTTGTCTAAGGCTGGCTGCTGGAGGGATCTGTGGTGGGTTGGGCTGGGGGGATGTTGGTGTGTGCAAGGGGGAGGTTTGCAGCTGGAGTAGCGCAGGTGTGAGTGGCAGCAGCTGGGGAGAGCAGAGATGCAGGGGGCAGCGGCTGGATAGACTAAATGCTCGAGTCCAGCTGCAAGAGGGATGGGCACTGTAGGTGCGTCTGGATTTCCCACTAAGGGGCCTCCATTCTCACCAGCTGGGGAGGGGAAGGTAAGGAGGCCGTTGGTCCAGTTTGCATTTCCGCCAGTGCTGCTTTCTATGCTACTCTGTGTACGAGCATGTGCTTACTGGGAATACATACTTAGGTTCACTGCAGGTTGGACCTGGAGACATGGAGCTGCTGCAGCCTTGCTTTTCTTGAGCTATTGGATTTGGCAACAGGTACGTTTTCTGCTGGTTGGTGCAAGTCCTTCATAGCAAAGTCCACAGCACCGCTCTGGATTGGTTCACATGGTGAATGCGCTTTCTTGCCTTGCCTTTCCAACTAAGGGAACCAAGCCAGCCTGAGAATGCCATCTGACCAGAGCATGAGGTAGGAAACCTGTACGTGCAGCTCATGTTCATGGTTCCTATTGATACTGACTCTACAGAATTCTGACTTGACCGTGGCCACAGTGGATGAGATTTTGGTTTGGACACTTGAGTACTTACCTTTCTTCCTACGGCTTTGGTCACTTCCCCAACGATACTGAGGATTTTCAGTAGCTCCATAAGAAATGATGCAGACATTTCTTCTGAACACGTTCTGTGTTGTCCATGAAAAATATCTTAATTGGACAAAAGACAGGTTAAAAAGAAAGGATCATTTCTGACCTTTATGGCTGTTGGTTTTTCAGTATTCTAGAAAGATTAAGCCCAATTTTCTCTTTCAGACCATACCGTGAAGTCCCCTTTCAGATCTGTCTTTTTACCCCTCAGTCTTTCCCAGACTGCACAGAACACTGGCATCCTGAACCAACCAGAATTGGTGTCATACAGCTAGTGGGATGCTGAACTTTAAGAACCCTGGAAAGTGTTACCAGTCCTCCTAAATTAATTAAATTTTTAATTACAAGTGCTTTAGCCTAGTTCTTTCCACTTATCAATGTTACATCGATGTTACGTGTTCTGCCATTTCCTTAACAGGTCTTGTTTCCGAATGCTGTAAGGGGTTGGTAGATGACTTTTTCACAGAGAAAAGCTCCTGAAGGCTTTGAATTCAAGTGGCCCGTTATGGAGAGCTTTTTTTAAATCCTTGTTTAAACTGGGTTTCTAGTAGCCACTTCCAGCCAGATGGAAACTGCTTTATATCTCCAAGTGAACAGTTGCTTAAATGAGAGAGAGCAGCTGCCATCCCACAGTATCACATCCAAGATACCGTAAGTGTCACAGGATGTCTGATTTGCTGTAAAGCAGGATTAGATGTTCTAGCTAAGAGGGATACTGTACTTCAAATATGGTAAAATTTCAGTGCTGGGAAACAAGTAGTTGTGAATCCTTCCTGGCTTTATAAATACCGGCCTCAGCTACTTACCCTGAATTCTGCAAGTTGGTGAAGCAGTGAAGTCACAGACACAAAGACTCTCATCCCACAGAAGCCAGACGTAAGGTCCCAGCAGTATACCTGTTTTAAAAGAACTGCAGTTAGTATAGCCATAGTTTAGCTATGGATAATCCATCAATTTCTCCAGTTCTGGTCCAGTAACGAAAGTTAAGACAGAATTGCTTTATGGAAGTTTTTAATAAAAAGAAAGTCTCTTCTCCTGGGTCAAAACAGCAAGAGTACAAGGCTGCTAAAGGAAATAGTCCTCTGTAGTGGTGTAGTTTATTCAGTAACATCCATGAACTAGTTTTGCCACAGTATGTTGAGCCGCTTGCCTTAAACTAGGATAGAGCATGAACTGAAACAGCCTCTTGGCACAGTCCTGAGCACCTGCAGGGGAAGAACTACATCTAGACTGAGCAATACAGACTTCCTATGGGATTCTGCTGGTTTTCTTTCCTTTTCTGCAGAATTGCACTGCTATACAGTGTGACCGGTTTTTCTTTTCCATAAGAAACACAAATTCATTCTCAGAAGAGCACAGAATGTGAACGGGGGAAAAAAAAAACCAAACCACCAACCAGCCTGCTACTTTTTAGTGTAAAACTTCTATTTGCTAAAGCTTTGGCATTGGCCAAGTTGGTTGACAAGCAGTTGGATGTGAGCCAGCAGTGTGCCCAGGTGGCCAAGAAGGCCAATGGCATCCTGGCTTATATTAGAAATAGTGTGACCAGCAGAAGTAGGGAGGTGATTGTCCCCCTGTACTCAGCACTGGTGAGGCCACACCTTGAGTATTGTGTCCAGTTCTGGGCACCTCAACACAAGAGAGATATCAAGGTGCTGGAGCGAGTACAGAGGAGGGCAATGAAGCTGGTGAGAGGCCTGGAGAATAAGGCTTATGAGGATCGATTGAGGGAGTTGGGATTGTTTAGTTTGAGGAAGAGGAGGCTGAGGGGAGACCTCATCACTCTCTACAACTGCTTGAAAGGGCATTGTAGAGAGGTTGGTGCTGGTCTCTTTTCAAGGGCAATTACCAATAGAATAAGAGGGAATGGCTGCAAGCTGCAGTAGGGTAGGGTTAGGCTGGACATTAGGAAAGAATTCTTCAGAGAAAGAGTGGTCAGACCCTGGAATGGGCTGCCCAGGGAGGTGGTGGAGTCACCATCCCTGACTGTTTAAGAGTCCATTAGATGTGGTGTTGAGGGATATGGTGTAGGGGAGAACTTTGCAGAGTAGGGCTGATGGTTGGATTGGGTGATCCCAAGGGTCTCTTCCAACCTCAATGATTCTATGATTCTAAGCAGAAGCAGTGAAAGGGCATGCTCTAGCTACAAGGTTCTACTATTTAGAGGGTGTTGTCCAAGCACTTCTGTTTTTCTATTTAAAAAATGAGAAATGCTTCCAAAACAGTTACTTAGCAGAAAGAAAATATTTATAAGCAACTGTGAATATTAGTTCCAGAACACAGAGTGTTGCAAAATAATTCAAGTGAATGTTCATTAGTGATGGTAAATGGATAAATTGCAGTCAGAAAAAAAAAACCACTCTAGGGTGTAATTTTAAATAACTTGAGAATATTTGACTTAACTATTAATTTTAAATGCATTTTTAATGCAGTTTTTTTAAAAAAAAAAAACATACTGTCAATGAGTTTCATACAGATCGATGTAAGAAATAGCTTCTAAAATACAAAGAAATAAAAAAAATCTAATACTGTCAATGGAAAATGATGAGAAATACTGTATTTGCTTATTCTTCATAGGATAATTCTATGAACTCTCTCCCCTTGCTTTAACTACATTTACAAAACCCATAAAACAGCTGTTTTTATCCACAGGAGATTTAAAGGTACTATATTGCAGATTTTCTGCTATGTGAAATTTCCAACTCTTGGTTTCCATCCTAACTTTACCTACATGGTTAGGATTGCCAAAGCAGACATTAATACACACTGAAAATTTAATCTTACTGGTTTGGTAAGTGCTTTAAAGATCAAGGATTCTGTTTTCAATGTCTTGCACTTCAACTTATTGAAAAATTTTTTACACATATAATGGTTCTTTAGCTATTTGAAAGTTCCAAACTGCATCTTCTTATCAAGATGCTCATTACCAGCTGAAGATACCTCACTGTGAAGAATGAGCCAGCGCTGCAGACGAAAGCAGAGGCGATTCTTCATATACACTAGGTATTGTGGATCAGCCTCCACTGCATCTATTGACCACAACCTGCTTTTCTCCTTTGCTTTCTGAGGACACGATGTACCAAAGGAGGGGATGGTGCTAGGACACAACACTGCTGGCAGCAGGGGGTGTTGGCCAGTGCTTGTAATGGGGTGAATGTCCAGGAGTGACGTTTCGGAGTACAGAATGAAGGTGAGGATCTGGAGAATGCAGAGGCAGAGGAGCAGCCGGCAGGGGAGGAAAGGTAGGCACAGGAAGGAACAGCCAGTGCACATGCGAAAGAAAGGGAAATCCACCAGTTTTCCCAAAGCCACCCACGCTCCTCCATCTACATGTTCGCTCTCATACCATTTAACTGAGTTATTTGCTCTGTAATTACCAATGAATCTGTGATTAGATGGCTTGTTACCACATTCTCAACTTTTTGCAAGCTCCTCAGATTTACTTCTATTTCAGCAATCAAAATTTCTCCTTTCCCAATGATAACACTGTGAGTTCCCCTATAGAGAGATGATTTTGATACATGTCTTAGACAAAAAATTACAGAACAGCTCTATAAAATGAAAACTGAGATACAGAGTATGGGAAAGAAATGTTTGTATTTCCTCAACAAAACTGTCACGGCAACACAAACAGGCAGAGATTGCATTTCATTAGATAAAGTAATCATGTGTTGTAAAAAAAATTGAAAATGAGTAAAATGTTGTATTTTTCTTATTTATTTACCTTTTAGGTTAGCATAAGGCAAAGACAAGTAAAACAATGCAAAATAAGTATCTATCTGAAGTGCCATCGATTTTACTCTAGAACTATTTCCTAACCAAAGCACAGCCCTAAGGATAATCAGTCACACAGTCATGGCTTTTCTCTGAGTGAGGAGCACAGACTCCAGGATCAAGGCCTACTTCAGATTCCCATATAAAAAAAAGGTGTAAAACTCAGTAAATCAGATCAAATGCACCCATTCATCTAAACATGGGGTAGTCTAAGTAGTAACACAGGGCAAGGGGTAGAATCCAGGCTTTTAATGAAGGTACTGACATAGCATAATAGGTGTATCAGAAACTCTGAAAGGGTGATGTGATAGGGTATTATAATTGCAAGACCGGTAAAAAGCAAAACATCTACTACACTAACACCTAATTTCAAAAGTGATAATATGAAAAATAAAGGAGTAGCTAAACATGTGTGGAGGGGAACACCAAATTTTTCTTGGGCACCAGAGAACCTGCTCCAGACAGACTTCAGAAAGAGCACACAAAGAGAAGGACAGATTAAACAGCCAGAGAAAGAAGCTGATCAAAGTAAGAAGATGTCCCTGAAAAAACTGAATTGCATTTAAACGCAGAAAATAAACTCAGAAAATTAATCATTAAAAGCATACTAAAGATGATTTAGTGCCTCACAGAAGGCATAAAAACTAATAAATACACTAGAAATGAAGCCTGACACTGAGATATAAGGACAGTTGGACTAGAGAAATAATGGAATATGTAAACTCATTCTTTGCTTCTATATTTACTCTGGAGGAGTTTTATGAGAGTGTCAACCTAAAATTCCCATCCCGGCACAAATACCAGAGACATTATTCACAATGAAGTGTCAACAAAATATTGTAGAGATAAATCAACAAAAGGAACAAGAACAAACTGCCAAGAGCCAACGCTAATCATTTAAGAAAGCTTAAGGAAGACAAAGACGGTACCAGATCTCATGGCCATACAAATGGGAAATGGCTAATGTACATAGTTTCAAAAAAGGGTTTCTGAGAGTTCAAAAAAATAATACAGAAGCATTATCTAGAAGTCTCTGCCACTATCTGGTAGAAACAATATGAAGTGCATGCATGGATAAGTATACCATGTTGTGGAAGAGCTGATATGGGCAGAAGGAAATCATACCTCACAAATCTACCAGACTTCTTTGAGGGAGTCAGTAAAATGCTGACAAAGAGAGAGTATCTCATGAACCGACTTCTTAAGGACTTCCAACAATGCTTTTTTGTCAAAGACTCTAAAGAAACTTCCAGGGAATGTGCAGAAAATCAAATAAATAAAGACAGAAAACACAGCACAGAAATTACCAGTTTTCTAATTTGAGATGTCTCCGTTTTCTAATTTGATGGAGTCTTTGACCTGCTGGCAACACTCCTTTTAACACAGTCCAGGATACCATTAGACTTCTTTGCCATGAAGGCACTGACTATGTACAGTGAGCAATGGAGAAAGCAAGTAGGAGAAGACCAAGGAGTTATCAGACAAAGATGGTTCCAGGCTTAAAATAAACATACTTTTTTCCTATAGCCCACAATGAAATTGTAAAATACTCTGACATACTGTGGATACTATGAATTTTAAACTTAGTAGATGATTCACAAAAGCACCATTCATCATGGGATATAAGCTACAGAATATAGCAAATATGGCTGTTGGAAACTGGAGAGTTTTTTTGAAAGAATCATGTGCTGCTCTATACACATCTGCTTTTGAACAGAGATGGAGACAGGGCAGTGGATTATATAGACCTTTAATCTGATTCAAGGTGGTGAGAAGCCCTTATGTTCTTTAGTATTTTCCATTCATGCCATGAAGATGGTGAGCTGCAAGAGCCTGAGCTTGTGGCAGACCTTTCCAGTTTGATTCCAAGAAGTAATAGACTTGTTTCCCGGAGGGTGTCTAGTCTGCTACTTTGTGTCACACTAAAGGGCAGGTCAAAACCTTGTCCTACCCAGAACAGGAAGCAACAAATTCTCAAGAATATTTCAAGACCATCCACTGATGTGAAACTAGACTCCTTTTCCATAAGCCTCTCAACCAGCAATAAGAAAACTGTATGTCAAGAGCTCTGGGAGCTGTTGCAGAAGAGCTGAAACACACTTTACATTAATACACCAGAAAACAAAATGTGCTGGCACTTAGCCGTACATGACTGGATTCCACCAGTCAGCTCCTTTATATTCTGGTCTTTCACATGATACACAAATTCTGTTACCTGAAGATTGGGTGTCATTTATAGAGTCTGTGATTGTCAAAGCCACCTATAACTTGGAAGCATCCAAAATCCATCTACATTTCTATATGAACCAGTGTTTTAGTGAAGTGAACCAGCACCAACTAATTTAATCCACAAACTAAAGTGTGATGATTCTGATTGAAACATTATCTGCAGATGGCAAATAAGACATACTACAAATAAAGTTTTCTGCCAATTATTGGCTTTCACTGGCACTTTAGGGGCATCTTCATCCATTCAGGATCCAGAGCACTGAGCCCTCCCCTGGATGTGAGCAAGTGCAATACAATTCAGTGGCTGGAGTAAACTATCAAATAACGGAGTTGTACTGGACTCCATTCCTTGTTGAAACTGGGCCACTGTGCAGTCAGAAACCTAGAAATCTTTTCTTTTGGACGGTTGACAACCAGGAAGGCATGATACTGTATAACAGGTAATTCAATCCATTCAGCTTCAGCTGAACTGCTCTCTTTGACCTGGGTGCCTCAGTTCTTCATGAAACACCTTTTCTTAAGTGCCACAGTAAGTAAGGGATGACTTTTGCATTGAAGTCACTCTCCTATATAACACCAGTCATCAGATCTTTATGAATTAATTTATTTTGAGATAAAAAAAAAATAAATGAAAATAGCAGCCCATTTTTATTTTCGACTGGTAAGGAACAGATGACAAAGCTGACAAGTATGCAGCTGGATTAGATTTGACACAACAGATAATTTCATATTAATCTGATTTCATAATAAAAATGTATTTCTGCAAAGATGTAGAGACTTGTAGATCTCAGCTTTGCCAACATTATAACTGCTATTAATCAATAGCTTAACTTAACACTGCTCAAAAAATATGAAGTGGGTTTGCATGTCATCTTCCATAAACCAATACAAAACAGGTATGCTTCCTTCCTGTAGCTTTCTCTTAATATAATCCTCCTAAATTATTCTATTCAAGACCAATGTCAAGCTGATATTGTCCCATATGGCCTTGTAGAACACTAGCCCAGCAGTAGCTCCATTGCAGTTTACTGGAAATTTTCCAGTGTCTCAAGAATTACTATAAATTAATATTAACTGTCCAGACAGCTCCTTGATCGGCTCATTTATTCAGTACATTTATGAGACAGTCTTCAGCTCACAAAGATGTAATCAGCTAATATATATGCAGACTGGAACTCTGCCTATGCCCCAGTGGTACAAAATTTTCAGCCTAAGAAGCTTAATATTTAGTTCCCTTATAAAGTATGTTTTCTGAAATACCCCATCAGTTCCATTAGAGCTTAACAGAACCTGATAATCTGACACAAATTAGTAAAAAAGAAAAAAGCTTTTCTGAACCAAGCTTTTCCTGCTTTTAGAAAATCTTTCAAAGTTTAAATAATTTCCAAAGATATTCTCAGAATTTAAAGTCTCACTATCAATAACTTTATACCAAAATGGTTTCTTATAGCTACAACGTTATGTTCTTAACTTTTCATAGTAAGTTTATAAATTAAAATTGCACTATTCCCTTAACAATGGCAGATAGTTATTAACTTAAGACTTGTACTTAGATATAAAACATATTATAGTTGACACCTTAAACCATATCACTGTTCTTCAGAGGCTTGTGAAAACAAGATAGCTGCAGCAGAACAGAGAAGGTGAATTTCTCCTGTAAGTACTCTGCAGCTTCAGTAGAGCCACAAGACAGTGATGGTTACAGGTAAAGGACACTAAGCAAATACACTAAAGAACAAGTCTATGTAAATTAGCACTCCCTTCTGTGCTTTAGAACATTGGTCCTCAAGGAACTTGGCTGCAACATCACAACATTATATTTTAAAACTTTAAGATAAATGTTATTAACATTAGAATTACACAAATATATATTTGGATCATTGGCTATTTTTCAGTTCTATTAATTATCATAGAATCATAGAACTTGGGCAGAAAAAGATTGAGAGATCTGTCAAAAAAGAATTTACAATCTTCTGTTTGTGTATCTTGATAGAGCAGAAGACTCAAGGCTAATTATCATTTATAATGGCTAGATCAGTTCAGAGTATTTGTTCGCATTTCTTCTATGACTAAGAAATATGATCATCTAACACATTCCAAATCAGACACAGATGATAACAATACATATTTTCAGTACAAAATTAGCTATTTATGCATCCATCCCAGGACTATCTACCAAAGCTGTAATTTTTACTCTTTGTACACAGGGGCTCACCCTCAGATCCACATATGCCACAGCTGATCTGCTTCTACAGAGGTCTCCACTTCCCACAAGTCTTTCAATTTTGCTTCCAGACTTGCAGTTAAAATCCATTTTAGTTCATATCCTCTCCTCTCTATAGCAAATGACAGATGTATTAGTCAATTATAAGTTTTACAAGCTCTAGTAATAAAAGATTTTAAGCTACAGTGTTTATTGTCAAGAAGTTGCCTTTGCATTCTCACAGTAAATAAGCTATAGTAAATATCACACACAGTACTTACTCAAAGGTGGATTTTTTTAATATTTAAATTGAAGAATGAAACCGTTCTAGAAACTATTATGGAATATGACACAAGATATAATACAGGTATGTAACACTCTCTCCATACAGTGTAAAGAATAAAAGTAATGCCTGTCTGCTGAAGCCTACATCTTTGATAACATTTTCCTATTATAGTGACAATCTAGTATTGCAGACACGGACCAGGAGGATATTTGTATGCATATTCGACTATTACACTCTTGAATTATCAGTCACTTAAAAAGGTAATTTCTTTAGAAGTTATAGCATTCAGTCAACCTAAAATATCATGCCCCAACGTCAGAACTTGAGTCAATGGTCATTTTCACCTATGTGCAAATAGATATTCCCTTCCACTTCTGACTTATTTTACATTAGTTCTCAAGCAAAAGAATTCTAAAAATTAAAATCTGCTAAAATAATTTCCATGTTTATAAAAAGCCGGTCCTGTACTCTTACTCCTGGAAGATACAAATGTCTCAGTGATTCTACTCTGTGGCTTGTTTGTGAATAAATAATATGGTATCAGAGTTCAGCTGTGTGCTTACCATTCCTGCTGCCTGTTTGGCCAGTGGTTCCTACAGGACTTGCAGTTTTGATTCTAAACTTGTAAGAAGCCTTCCTTCTCTGGTTTGGTAACTCATTTAGCCTATTATCTGCAGTAGGTGCAAAATATCAGTCATTGGTTAGGAAATTACATTTATGTAATTTTAAAAAGTAAAATCCTATCAGATGGACCTTGAACTTAAAGTTTACTTTATATTGGAAATAACATACACAATATACTAAATAGCATATACTTTGAGCAATGTTTAAAATTAATTGCTAAACCTTGAAAAACATTGTCATTTGCTCATATTTAAGCACTACCAGAATTTAAAAGTACATAAAGAATGAAAAACAATGGCACTTTTATTATCTTGCTCACCTCGTCCTGAACGCCTTGTGTTTTAGATACTTTCCTTTTGTTTGTATCACAATGTAACTTTGGCTTTCATTCTTGCCTCTGGTCCATAGTGTCTTCTCATCTTACACACTACAATAGCAAGAAGGAATCATGGTCAGACATAGGACTCGGAACGAGTTCCTGAGCCTAATTAAACCAATCACAAAATTCTCATCAGCTGCATTGGAGTCCCCCATAAGTCATTTAATAGTATTAATCACCTGGACCTTGAGTGCCACCTGTCTGCCCCTCCTAGGGGCTCAGCTGCCTGTGATCAGGGACAGCTCTGGTATGATGCAGCTTGGTAACCTCGGGAGAAGACCGCTTTGAAAACAGCTGTGTGACAATTGGTTGTGAGAGGAAGTGCTCTTCTTGGCTTGGGAGCTGTGAGAGTTTTCAGGTCCCTGTCTGATCTGGACTGATCCTAACTAACATAGCCAGACCAACTCTGCTTGCCTTGCCCAGCTACTGTGGGATTGTGCCCTCCTCAATGAAGATACTGCCCCCGACTGTCTTCCTGTCCTTGCCATCTCTCAGACAGCCTTCCCTTGTGGAGCAGCCTATTCTCGCTGCTCCCTGATAGACATAATCTCACTGTCCTTCCTCTCCCATCTTGTCTTTCTCTCTTGCTGCCTTCTGATTTTTGATACCATTGATCATTCTTGCCTTCCTGGCATTTTATGCACACTAGGCTTGAAAATTGGTGGGGTTTTTGCTCCAGTTCTTTTTCAGGCTGTTCTTTTACTTCATCTTTTGATGAGCCTTTTTACTCTTTCCCTACTCTCTCATTACTCCCCAGGGCAGTCTCTATAACTTTTTGCCCATTTTACATTATGTTCTCTCTCCAAGCAATTTCATCAGCTGAAACATCTTCAGGTCTCGTCTCCATGCTGATGACTACCGAATCAAGCTCAGCGTCATTAATTGTTCTTATAGGAATACTCTCCATCTGTTCTTCTCTCAAATGATGTCATTTCAAGGTTTTAGCAGACTGAACTAAACTTGTGAAAAAGGGCTAATATCTTCCTTTCCAAAAACTTTCTCTCTTTATTTTACAAAACTAAACTTGTGAGTACTCACCTGAGCATAATCTCAGGATACTGCCAAGTTTTCCCTCACATTGGTGTGCCATTTTGGGATCCTGCTCTACTCAACTCCCTCTTTCCCTATTTGTCCAAACAGAAGTGGCCTCCTTTCAGTCCTTATAAAATGTTATGAAAACCCTTATAAAGAACCTTTCAATTTGTTAATGTAATATCCTTGCCTCAGCACTGGCACATCTGAATTCTTTCACCAGCTCCCGGTTCTCTTTGACATCAAATTTACATTTTCCAGAATTGCATTTAAGTGCTCATGTAACATATAAATCTACATTAGGTAAAATATTCCTAGTTACCAAGTTGAAGAAATATCTGTGCTAGTTTAAAATTAGCCAGCTATGGACAGAAGTTAATTAGCACTAGTGAAATATCACCAGCAACAGTGGCACTGAGCTTCTTGGCAGGGTAGATTAGCTCATGCACAACTTTATGCATTTGTGGATAAATATTCTCCTCGCTCCCTGACAACGTATTCTTTCATTAAGCTTTATGCTTACTTACATTTTGTACATTCTGCCAGTATTCCCAGTCTCATTCAATATATTTGACAGTCTGACATCTATACATCAAAAAATGTGAAGTCTTTTAGCCTATCTGCATGTAAGTTACTCTTAAAATAATTTTTCACGGTGTCTCCAGTAACTTTCACTAATACCAGTTTCTTCATTTTGGGACTGGGAGTTGCCAAAGCAGTAACACTTCTTGAATAAGTGCATATGAGATGTTAGGGGGATTTAAACAAGGACCTGGATTTACCAGTATTTCTCTTTATTTCCCTGTCTTCAAGAGCTTCTTTATCTTTCAGATCTTCTGTACCTGATGACAGCTTAGCAAGCACACTTTGCAAAGCTCAACTGTTCCTATCCCTCCCTAAAGATAAAAGCTACTCAGAAAGATGTTCAATAGACAAAACATCTAAACAGTGTCTGATGTTTTTCCTCTAGAAACTGGAACACGGTATTCTCTAAGAAGAATGAAGTCAATATGATATAACTCTAACAATCAGACTTCATTGCATCCCTTGCTACAGACACGTATGTTCCACGTGGCTTCATTCAGCAATGAAGGCAATGTGTGCTCTACTCCAGGAACAGGCATTCTGGCCCGCTTTGGAAAGCTCGTGAGTAACATAGGTGTAGGTAGCTTTGTCCCCATGTGAAGATTGTAGATTTTGCTGCAGAATATCTTTACCTCATCCTTTATTATATCATCTTTATTAGTGTCCTGGTTTGAGGTAAAACAAACCAATTTTCTGTTCAGCAGTTTTACTTTTTTAGCTGGGCCTCTTCTAACTAATTAAAGTCTGAAATTAACAGCACATTGTTCANTTTTTCTTTTTATTGTTTATTATATTACTGTTATTGATAATTCATTAAAGTAGTTTAGTTTTTATCTAAACTCCTGAATCTCTTAATCCTTTCCTCTCCTCTCTTTTCCTTAGAGGGGGGGGGAGGAGGGGTCATCATCTGTCCAATTGGTCAAAACCACGACAATTAGCTATTTTATACAGCTAGATGAAGAACTGACACAAACAAAAATTTTATGAGCTGGTCACTGTAATAACAGTTGGGGGG
>VZTM01015623.1:0-10396 GCA_013400555.1 Jacana jacana | reverse complement strand
GGGGAACCTTATCAATGTGCATAAATACCTGAAGGAAGGGTGCAAAGATGAGAGCACCAGGCTTTTTTCAGTAGTACCCAGTGATAAGACCAGAGAAAATGGGCATAAACTGAGGTGCTGTCTGAACAATAGGGAACACTTTTTTACTGAGCAAGTGACCAAGCAATGGCACAAGTTGCCCAAAGAGGTTCTGAAGCTTCTACCCTTGGAGATATTAGAAAGTCATCTAGACACAGTCCTGGACTGTGATTCATTCTGTGATTTTGTGATTCAAGAGCTTCTCCCAAAAACTGTAATCTCCAGTCCTTTGTTTTCATTTGCAGCTTGAAAAGGTCAATACAGTCATAAACAGAAATGTAAAATTATGAAAATTCATTAGTGATTAAACTTCAAAGATAAAGGATGTAAATTAAGAAACATTTCGTCTTTTGCTTGTTCCTGTGTCAATATTGCACAACACCTCTCCCATCTTAACCCCCAACTGCAGAATTCTCAGTAAACTAAGTTGGAGAAATAGCTACAAAAGACTGTCATTCAGCAATGCCTTNTAAACACTGATTTGAAAATGCAAAAAGCTGCATAAGTGCTAATTATTATTATGAGATACACACATGCCAACAGAAGTGATCAGACTAACAAAGCACATTCCCCTAATACGGTGCTGCTTCCCACCAGAAAAATCTTGTGTCAGAAAACGAAACCAATCTTTCGTTGGCACCTGTGCCTGGTTGAAACTGGTACACCATATTGTGAGTGGGCATTGTGCCACTCTAACAGATGGGACAAAATTGTAAGCTTGCCAAAGAAACAGAGTACTTGCTTCCTTTTTTTTTTTTTTAAGCTAGAAAAATATAGTGTTTCTATACAAAATCAAAGAGTTGCTCAGATGGTCCTTCTTTAGGAGTACGTTAAGTCTGAAAGTTGAACACATTCAATGAAATACCTATACAAATCATAAACAAGCCATGAGGGCTCCTCCATTTAGATTGTTAGACTTAGGCATAAGCACTCATAGAGCTAGGATGCATAAACAAAGTCTTTAACAGCATGGAATTGACTGATCCTAAATTTACGAGTACTATATTGACGATACACCTCAACTTTCCGCCTAGAGACTAATCCTATTTCAAGAGACTTTACTTTGCAGTGTCCTGATCCACAAGTCAATGAAGACAAATTCCTTACTAGTTACGGATATGAAGAAAATACTACACTTGGAGCACTTAGATTAAAAGTCGAGCTAACAATAGCCCACTTATTACCAATTCAGACATTTAGGCATCCAGCATCTCATTCTTCAGGGCTAATTGAGCAACTTAAGGCTCTTAAACTGGACAGCCTGGACCTGTTTAAGAAGTCACCATCTTCAGGTGGGACCCAGTAATTGATTCTGTGAAAGCACCTACTTCTTTGAAATTTAAAGCAAAGGAAGTCATATTGAACTTCTTTTAGAAGTTTTAATTTTTAAGTGAAATAGATCACAAATGCTCATATATTCTATTGATGTGCCTGGCCTATGGGGATGGCATCTTCCAACTAAACTAGTACAAATACTCATCTAGCCAAGCTCTAAGATTTCCCTGCTTGTGAATCGCTAAGCAAAGGGAGAAGAATTAAATAGTCTTAGAGCATCACATAAGAATCCACTGCTAGAATTAACTCAAGCCTGAGATCTCCTTGTGTGTTTCCAAATGTACATACTACTGCAGCTCAGCTCAGTGTTTCACTTAATAATGAAATTACAACAGAATGTCACTTGCTATTCTGAACATATCCAAGCACCTCAAACTCATTACATACATGCTGCAGCAAAGGGATCATCTAGGCCTGAATTACACCATTGTGGACAAGCAACATTTAGCAGTAATTCTACAAAAAGGGTTATTGTTTCTCCTCTGCCCACTAAAATAATAAAATGGTTAATTTTTCCACATGCAACTATTCCCTCCCAATATGTTAAAATCTGAACAGTGGGGCACACAGTTGAAAAATCAGGGTCTCCATGTTTAATAACAGTAAATACCTCTTGACCAATTGCACAAATTGGTCACAAATTCCCCATATCTTAACAATGATTTTTTTCCACACAGCAGACTTTATCATTTCCAACCTACAGGAAAACCTCCATAATAAAACCCACCAACATTCACAAAACCCATCACTACAGTAATACTTCGCGTGTTCTATTAAATTCTCGGTGAAGCAGTACATGATTAACAGGTGACTACACAGAACAGAACAAACCAGAAACACACAACCAGAAAAAAAAGTCATTTTTAGAAGTCATAGCATATAAGCAAACAGTTGATCTCCTGCTTAATATCCAGGCCAATATTGTTCACATGAAGCAAATATCATGAACTCAGAATTTTACATCACTCAGAGACTGTCAATGCAGAGGGCAAATACATGCCAACTGGACCACTGTCAAGGCTGAAGACAAAGGAAGGCAAAATGAATACTACAGCAGTTTTAAAACGCCTTATGAATTCCCAGAGAAGCTGCATTGCGATTCAACAAAGTTAATAACCCACAAATCCCTTCAGAACATACCTAAACAGTTGTCAGCTCTTGCTGTCTCCAAAGCCTATGCAGTGGATTTGTCCACAGCTGTGTTTTAAAACAGCAGGACAGAATGAGAACAACAGATTAGTTCCTTGCAAATATAAATGTTGTCCTACCAAAGATGGTAACATCAGAAACTGTATATAGGGAAAAAGTAGAATTTTAGAACTTCAGTGAGACATCACTATAGCCCACAGAGTGTGTTAAATGTTGATACTTTTTAAAAAATATTAATGCTACAGCTTCTGGCTGAAAGAAACTCTCTACCTCAAAATCCCCCAAACCACAAATACCACCACATCAGGCAAACAAGCTGCAGTGTATCTTGAGCTTTACAAAAAGTATTATTTTCCTTCAGAAGATTTCCATTTGCATACTGATATTTTTCTGATCTCTTCTGATATAATACTGTTTTCAGTATTATATGTACTTCTTCACAGTACCCCGAATCCTCTACAGACATTTTATGAGTACTTACTCCCAAGCAAAAAAACCCTAAACATTTATATTCAGCCACTTAAACATCATGAGAAAACAAGTACTAATCAGTCTCTCTTCTACAACTTCTGCCTCTGTTAGAGAATACTTCAAGAACGACAGCAGTTCAACAACTATATCTACACTCATGAAAAATGAACTGATTTCTGGAAGTCAACTATGTACAAATCTCACATTGCATTGCCTGAATAGTCAGGTTCTTTATGAAAGACTTAGACAACCCATCCGTTCAATAGTAGCATCCGGATGCTGCTGGTGACAAAACAATGTATGTTACTGAGAACACAATGAGACCAGTAGCATGAACTCTGGCTTTTCAATATTTATTTGATGCTCACTCAAAGTTCATCCTTAAATCAAACTAGCATCAAACATGTTTTGGCAACTGTATTTGAACGACCATACAAATACAGTCCACAAATCTTGAAGGGCTTAGAGTTGTAACCTCTCTTAAACGCTCCAAGAGTCACACTACCATGCATCTATTAATAACAATTTTAAAAAATCTACCTTTGATAGTTCTTCTATTGCTTGTAGAAAGCTAGTGACCTAAGCGCTACATACATGTGACAGCTAAATCCAGAAACAAGGAAACATGCAACTGACCTAGGGTTTAGGGTCACAGTTGTCTTTAATATAAAAAATCTAGCAGGACAAAAGGAAATAGGATGTTAGATCAAACTGGTAGAGCCCACTTTTCTGCTGGATCATCATAAAGCAGCTATAGTTGATTAGAAATGCAAGCCTGATGCAATGGAATGGACAGAGGGGTTTTTTGGTTGTTGTCCTGTCCTCTTAACTTGGACAGGAACTGTCGATGTGCACTGGCAGCATTGCAGACCTGGATCTTGTGGATTTGCCAGCAGAAAGAGAATATTCTGAGAAAAGAAAGGGTATTTCTTCTTCACTGCTTAGGTGTTGTTTAAGTCTATTCTTTAAACTATATGTGCATATTTTTAAAATGCTTGCTCTTTACAGAACATCTATTCAGAGTGATATCAGTTTACACTTGGGACTAAGTTTTTGCTGTCCTTGATTCCCTCCATCTATACAGAATCAAACTCAGTTAAACTGACATAAAAAGGTCTTTACTCCTTATTTATCAAATGATATGTGAATGGCTAGAAGAACGGGTCACAAATGAAGGAAATTCATACAACCAAAATGGAGGCATCCAGGCGTAAAACTTCGTATTTACTTTAATAGATCAAAAGCACTGAAAAGTCATACTCTACTACAGCTACTTCCTCATGTTTGGTTAAAAATATGACTTTCATACATAGAATCACAGAACCACCCAAGTTGGAAGGGTCCTCCAAAGATCATCTGGTTCAACCTTTTGTGGGAAAGAAAGCCTGGATGAGATTACCTAGCACCCTTTCCAATTCCATCTTGAAAACCTCTGGTGGTAGGGACTCTGCAACATCTTTGGAGAGGTTGTTTCAGCGATTGATTGTTTTCACTGTAAAAATTTCCTTTCTTAACTCATAGTGAAACTTCTCCCAGTGCAACATGTACCCATTGCCCCTTGTCTTCTCCATGTGGCTCCTTGTGAAGAGACAGCCTCTGTTCTCTTTGTAGCCACCCTTTCCAGTACAGACACTACTCTTTCCTATACAGACAATAACGCTCAAACAACTACCTGATGGGCTGGACCAACCTCCACTCTCAGAGGAAAAAACAAATATAGTGAAGGCAGAAGGTAAAACTGGTTGTGGTGGTTGGTGGGGTTCAGCTAGAGACTGTATGGGTACAGTGGAAAACAGGACTGCCATTTGGAAGGACTGTGGCAAGCTGGAAGAATGGGCTTACAGAAGCCTTATGAAAATCAAAGCAAGCACCATGCTAAGGCTGAGGACTGCCTAGGCAGTAGCTCTACATAAAAAGGTCTGGAGTTGCTGGTTGAGAAGTCAAAGATGAGTCAGTAATGTGTCTTTGCAGCAATGAAGATAGTTAAATGCATGCTGGGCTGTAGTAGGTACAGCATATCCATCAGGTCAGGGAAAGCGGTTGTTCCTCATGAGGCCACATCAGGAATACTGTCTTCAGTGTGGCGTCCAACACAAGAAACACAACAACAAACTGGAAGTCCAGTAAAGAACCACTAAGATGGTTAGGAGCCTCAAGAATATAACACAGGAAAAGAGGCTGAAGCAAATTGGTAACCCTTGCTCTGCTATTCTTGAAGACATTTGTAACTCACCCAGCTAAGGCTGAAAACAATCTGATCTATGAAGTTAGCTCTGCTTTAAACTGCTGGATTAGAGACAACCTCTAGAGTTTCTTTCTGACCTAATTCATTCTATGATCTATGATAAAAGGAAGCTAGATGGCTCCATTTCAGCAGCCCCCTGCACTTCAGCCCATGGAACAACAATGGAAATGCATCTCAATTTACAAGTCTAATCTTCCTAAGCTCCTAACACAACCAGAGATTCATCCCAGAGTACTGAAGGAGCTAGCAGATACTACAGTAGGACCCCTCACTAAGGTCTTGAGAGTCTGGGGAGGTCCTTGCTGACTGGAAGCTAGCCAATGTTATTCTAATCTACAAAAAGTGCGTGAGGGAAGACCAAAGAACTACAAACCGGTTGGTCTAACCTCAGTTCCTGGAAAAATTACAGAGAAGGTTATACCATTGAAAGTAATTTAAGGAATAATCCAATCAGGCACAGTCAACATGGATTCGCAAAGGGCAAGTCCTTTTTAGCTAATTTGATATCCTTTATGATAAGGTCACACACAGTGGATGAAGAGAAGGCAGCGGGTGTTTTTCTAGATTTGAGTAAGGTGTTTGATACTGTCCCTCATAGCACCTTACAGGACAAACTGTCCAACTGTGGGATGAGCAGGTTCACAGCGCACTAGGTGAATAACTGGCTGAAGAGCTAACCTCAGATATTTGTAGTGAATGAGGCTCAATCTGGCTGGTGACTGGTCACCAGTACGGTTCCTCAGGGTTCAATTCTAGGGCCTGTTCTGTTCAATATATTTTATCAATGTTCTAGATGCAGGAATTGAATGCACCATTAACATGATTGCTGATGACACCAAACTAGGAGGTGCTGTTGACCCTCTTGAGGGACAGGAGGCCTCACAGACTGATCTAGATATATTAGAGCAATGGCTACAATTAATGGGATTAAATTTAACAAGTCAAAATACCAGATTCTGCACCTGGGATGGAGTAATTCCAGGCACAGATATAAACTGGGAGTGGCTGGAGAGCATCCCTGCAGAAAGGGATGTGGGGGTGCTGGTCGGCAGCAGGCTCAACAGGAGTCAGCAGTGTGACCTGGCAGCCAAGAAGGCAAACCCCATCCTGGGGTGCATCACACACAGTATAACCAGTGGGTCAAAAGCGGTGATTGTCCCACTGTATTCAACATTGCTGCAGCCACACCTTGAGTACTGTGTGCAGTTCTGGGCCCCACAATTTAAGAATGATGCAAAGGTCCCTGAATGCATCCAGAGGAGGGCAATAAAGCCTGGTGAAAGGGCTGTAAGGAATGTCCTATGAAGAGCCACTGAGGACCTCATAGGCTTGTCTAGTTTGGAGAAAAGGAGGCTTAGGGGATGCCTCATTGCTCTCTACAGCTTCCTGAGGAGGGGAAGTGGAGAGGAAGATGCCGATCTCTTCTCTCTGGTATCCAGTGATAGGACATGGTGGAAATGGTTCAGAGCTGTGCCAGGGGGAGGTTTAGACCGGACACTAGGAAGCATTTCTGTACGAAGAGGGTGGTCAAACACCGAAACAGGCTTCCTAGAGAGGTGATCGAAACCCCAAGCTTGTCAGTGTTTAAGAAGCATTTAGACAATGGCCTTAACAACACGCTTTAACTTTTGGTCATCCCTGAATTGGTCAGGACTAGACTGTCAGACTAGATGATCGTTGTAAATCCCTTTCAACTAAAATAGTTTGTTCTGTTCTGTCTCACTCACTTTTCCATTTACAAATGCATTATTTTCACAGCAAGGCACATCCAGGATGAGCAATGAATCTTACCCAGGCTTTTCAAAATCAGTTTTCAGACCAGAACCATTCAGACCTGAAACTTTGACTCTGAAATGTCCGGGTTCTGGCACATTGCTTATCGGCCTGCAGTAAATCATGTAAGGTTCAGAGGAAAGAAATTCTCTGAAGCTTGGGCTTGTCCCTTCAACCTTCATGCAAGACATACTGAAGAACTTATTAGCACTCTTCACTGTGCTGGAAATAACTTTTCATTCTTTCATTTAGGACACGACAGATAGGATCTACAAGAGTCTGAAACTGTCACCAAGCTACCCAAAATGAGAAATCTGTTGAGAGAGGCACAAGTATGTAACTTGTATAGCAATTCCTAATTACAACGTAAGTCTGTATTTCTTTAAGTAATCACTAAGGGAAAAGCAGGCAGTAAAGGTGATAGTAAATACTGAAAACTGATCCGAAATACAAAAGGCACAACTATGCTGGCAGACTGCAGTTTTCCTCGGCAAATCTGCTTAAGAGACACAGCTCTGACACTATTATGATGCAATGTCCAATAAAAACTACTAAGTGCTGCTTACTATCCTGTCTTCACAAGATTTTTCTTCTTCTGTATCAATGACAAGAATTTAAATACAAGAATACTATTAAAACTAAAACTTCTAAAAGCTATCAAACTGGCCTTCACAAGCTGTACAAGCACTTGAATACCCCTATTCAAAACATACATCACATTCTTAATAATCCCTAAGATATCCTCCAGAACAAAATATACAGTCCTATATAAAAGTCTTCAGTGGCCATCCTACGAATTTGGCTTCTTGAGTTCTTCAAGCAAAGATTATTACCCCTGCCATACAGATCTATCTGTACCAACAACTTGGAAAGCACACAGCCAATATTTTGATTTGTCTAATTAACTCTGGCACTAACAATTTCTTCTGTTAAAGCATTAAAGCACAATCTTAACCAGTAAAATAGGAGAAAAGAATAAATGAGCAAGCAAGATCCCAAGGCCAATTATCGTCAAGGAATTATTAGTTCAGTTGAAAGAAATGAAACCTTTTCAAAGGGGAGAAAAAAAACATCAGAAGTGAACAGTAATCACTGTATCTTTTGAAGTGGTGACGATTAACTTACACTACGTTATCAGCTGTAGAAACATGCAAAATAGCTTTACACAATTTAAACTCAATGACCAGGAGTTATTTGCAGCATTTTAGAGCTCACTGTGGACTAACTAACCTGCCCCCCACCCCACCTACAGTAAGCTCTCTGATGCCATCCATGACTATGTTGTTAAGGTAGATCATTCAGTGCCAGTGCTTGTACCTCTGTAATACGCTGTCAGCTCCGGTTGAACATTACAGGCCACGCCTACTGAACTAACACTATACAAGCTTTTCACAGCTCTTCAAGAGTTTGAAGACTCCCGTATTTCCTGTGGTGGGACACATTCAGATACCAGACTGCATGTCCCATACAGTTTTTCGTAGCCACGAGTTGATATATTCTTGCATATTTATTTAACAGAGCCCTCAACATAATTTTTCCACAACTTTATTTCAACTGTCAACTTGCATGCGGACCTAAAAGCTCACTTGAAAAAATATCTATGAAAAAAACTGCTTATGTCAAATGCAGTTGTCTTATAAGAAGTCTGAGTAATGCTATATTCATCATGTATATGCCAGCACTTGCATATTGCAGGAATTTAGAGGGCTTAGTCATATGAATAATTCTTTACAATTCATTAAAAATACAATAAAGTTCCTAAAGTTTGTTCCTACTTAAGCCATCACAACACAATGGCATAAAGTGTACTAAAATATTTATATGTTTGTAGGTTCAATTTCTTTCTGAAATACTTACTGAAATATTTCTTTATGCTTATAAACAATAAAACGCTTAACAAATAAGACTACTACAAAATAGCCTTTTCTTAAAATACATTTTTGATGTTTAATGGGAATTAGGGGCAGCAACCCTTCTGGCTCTTCTAACAATAAATACCTGCTGAAGCAGATTTTTAAAAAATATTTTATACAGGTATAAACAGTAATAAATTCAAACCACATCAAGCTGACATTTTTAGTTTTGCTGTATTTCACTGAAAAGTATGAATGCAGAAAATATACAGAATTAAAAATTAAAGGGGCATACAGAATGCTTACTTTCTCTAAATGCTTTACAGTAGCCAAGGAACGACAACAAAAAGAAGAGGGCACACAGTAGGTCTGCTCTGCCAACAATCCCAGCAACCTTAAAGAAAAAAAAAAAAAGAAAAAAAGAAAAATGTTTGAGATTAACAGATTTTATTCTTTAAAAAAACCCTTTTATACAAGTACAAACACATATATGAAGTGAAACGATGTATAAAAGAATATTGCTGTATCAGTATTTTTTTAACTTGGTTTACTAGATTAGTGATACCCAGTTTTCTAAGCTGCATCTCAATTTTGATTTTGTTTTGCTTAGTATGAGCTAGGTGAACAATTTGGCTTTAACTTATTGCAGTTTGACACTCCCAGTGGACAAACAGCTTCCAACCTGCAAAATAATGGCAGTTTTATGTGATATTAATTGATGTAGATTGATATTAGAGTTACCTCCAACTGTACCTTGTAACAGAAGCTGTAATAACGCAAAAGAAGACGAGAGGCATTCTAGGACCTCTGTACTCCGGATCCGTGGCAACCTATTTAAACCAAGAGCATTCACAGCGCCACCAACAAGCTTTGGTTCAAGCCCTTAAACTGTATTTATAACTTGCTGAGACACAGCATGACATATTCGTGGATCCTCAATCCTCAATTACACAAGTGTGAGGGGACACCATGAAATTTTTGTGGAAATCATGGTACAGGGGGGTGGCGAGGGACTGCACAGGCCCTGACGTTGAGACCTCACTCATGGGTGATCATGGAAATACCCCATTGTTTTCAGTCTAGCTCTACTTCCTGGAGTGCTGGGTTCCATGTTACAAGGAAAAGCTGTACACAGAAGCCTTTCTGAAGCAGGGCAGAAGAGCCTCAGGTTTGGGTTTTTCAATCCACTTTTTGAGGTGATGGTTCAGGGAAAAAAAGCAGAAACTTTGGTTCATGAGTAGTAGGTCAGTTGTCCCTTTTTGTGAGTGGAGCAAAAGAGGAAAGGAAAAAGATACATTGTATCTTCATTTTATTTAAAGGTATTTGATAATCCTCTCTTAGAAAAGGGCATTTTTGTGTGTCAATATGACATGAAGGAGTAACTATTTGTAAATAACATCAGAGAGAGAAAAAGAAGTGTAGAGGCATCAGAGTAGCACTGAATCCATTGAAGAGGCTCTTTCCCGCTTTCCCCTCAGCTTCACTTGAGCAC
>VZTM01015622.1:61036-109879 GCA_013400555.1 Jacana jacana | reverse complement strand
GGTGTAGAACCTTAAGCCAGTGCCCATACAAAAAGAGAGAGCCTAGCATGTGGCCTGCTGCCGTACCAGAGAGCTCAAGGTGCTCTTGGGCCGTCCGCTCCTTATGGAGTAAGATAATTGACCTATAGTCATATTCTCACAAGAACAAAATATCTAGGTCCCCGCTCCAGGCAGCATTTTGCCTGTGTTGCCAGCCATCCACCAAAGTCCACATGTGACTCATTGGTTGTGGTGGCCGTGGTGGCCACAGCCCGAGCAGAGCCTGGGGGGGTTAAGACGGGGAAAAACAGGGAGAGCGCACCGTCATGTTCCACCCCGTGACTATAGTCAGTTCATCTTACCTTCACAGTGTGGTGGTACGGTCACCTCTTGCCTCTGTGCCATGAATCATAGAATCATAAAATCATTCAGGTTGGAAGAGACCCTTGGGATCATCGAGTCCAACCATCGACCTTTCTCTACACAGTTCTCCCTTACACCATATCCCTCAGGATGAGAGGAATCTGTTCAATGCTCAGAGCTAGGGAGGAGAAATCTTGAGCCGATGGTCTAGATTTTGTTTTGAAGACTTTTTTTAAACCCATTTCCACTGTGTCCTGGGGATAGGTATTAGGCAGGTATTAGGCATCCTGAAGGATGAGATATGTCCATGCTGGGTCCTTCACCACTGTTGGCCTGAGGAAGGGGATGCGGGCAAAAGGATTTTAAAGACTCATGGGACATACCCTCACCCCACACACCCTCAACCACAGAGAAAGTCCAAGCAAGTCCATGACAAGTGCAACCCAAATGGTAACTTCAACACCCTAAACACATTCCCTGATCCTAAACCCCTCACTCCAAACCCTCGCCCTTTACCCAGAAACGTTGTGCACTTCTCATCCTTGAAGATATTTGAAAACTCTAATGTGCTGAATCCAAACCATAGCTCTACATTCGGTCCTCCTCCTAATTCTTCAGTTCTATGAAAGGGAACAGTTCCAATATATGTTTATTGTACATTTTTTTAATCTTAACTGTACAAAGAAAGCCAAGTAGGTCAGAAAACAATGATCTCCCCTTTACAGGGATTCCCTCTCCCCCTCCCCAGTCCCTTTCCCATAGTTTCTGACAAAGGCACATATACTGCCAGATTGGTCTCAAAGAACAGCTGGCTGCAGAGCCAAAACCCAGTGAAATAATCCAGTAACAGAAGAACAGAAACATGAAGAAGAAAACACACGTCTGCAGCTTAGGGTAGCAGTAGCATGATGCAGGTTTTTTGTTAATTACAACTCTCATAACTACAACTTAGGTGGGAAATGTTCCAGCAGCAGCAGCAATGACAGCAAAGGAAGAACCACTTTTCTGTAATGTTTATTAAAAAAAAAAAATTAAACTCTGCTTACAAATATTCAGGATTATTGTTGAGAATATGCTGTGTACCTGCCCTTCGCCTTTAGGAACATCAGGAGGATTCTGTACAGTGTGTATAGCAGGTTGCTACAACACTGCTGGCAGCTATAATTTCTTGGTGATTTCTTTAACACATCTGCTGCACTTACAAATATCTTTACTTTTCTAAGAACTGAAAACAGATTTTTATCTGTATGTCAGATGGTAAAAAACCGCAGTTTTACTTTTAACCAACTCGCAAAACTGCAGGAGACTGAGGACTTGTAACAGAAGAAGTATGGGCTCAACAGGGTCTTGAAAACCTCTGCCTTCCTTAGTCCAGAGGGACAGCAGACTCCAACAGCAGATGCTCATGAAAACTCTCTGAAGAACTGAGCTCTGTTTGCCACCAGCCAGGCTATGGTTCCTCTCAGAAGCCCTAAGACTGCAGATGTGCATGTGCTAGTGGGACCTAGGGTATGAGGCCACCTGGCAAATGCTGCCTGCTCTAAACACGGTCACTCGCTCTCTCAAGCTCTTGTGACGATGCTGAATAAATAAATTTCCCTGGACTTAAATGACAGCCTAGACTCTTTGTTCAGTAAACACATGTACATCACAGAAGCTTAAATAAAGCCAGAATTTTGTCCACTCTAAAGTCTTTTTGCTACAG
The DNA here is from genome assembly GCA_013400555.1 of Jacana jacana. Classification (NCBI taxonomy): domain Eukaryota; kingdom Metazoa; phylum Chordata; class Aves; order Charadriiformes; family Jacanidae; genus Jacana; species Jacana jacana. The sequence continues at coordinate 107,832 of VZTM01015622.1, read as the reverse complement.
GTCTGCAAGTTCTTCTCCTGCACAGGAAAAAGCTGCCCAACTATGGCATAGGCACTCTGCTGAACTCTTCCTGCGTTATCCTTACCTTCTGGTTCTCACTCCAGGTTCAAGGGAGATTCTGCTTTGACCTTACCTAATGCTATGGTTTGGGCCGTAGAGCAGGACACCCAGTGTTAGTGAACAAGACACATTTGCTCTGTTTCTATCCATGGTACGTCACTCTCTCCATTGCGTACAAAGACACAGAGTCACTTGTGGCAGCGCTGACCTAGAGTATAACTCCAGTGTTCACATGGACAGCAGAATTCATGAGTCACCTTGCAGAGTTGTTTCTTTTGCTTCTTAGGTTTTCTCCCCAAGAATAAGCAGAAAGACCAATACAGGATGTGTGAAGCGATGATGTTAGGATGATCTCCACATACTTCATTTATTCAGTTGTATGAGAGGAGAGTAGTAGGACAATGAGCGTAAAAAAGATTTGATCTCTCAGGTAATTCTGCTTTGGGAAACCGAGTAGCATATTTTCTCTGTTTACAAAAGCTGCTCCTAAACTGTTGGCTTGTTTGGTAAAGAGTTCTTTGATCACAGAGAGCTGCAAAAAGCAGCATTACTGACAGTGCAGTTTGGATCAGATTTTTCACTATCAGCCTTAAAGACTGATTTTTCTTTCAGCTCCTGAGATCTTACAAATGAAGCTACTTCTGTAGAGACCAAATCCAAGAGCACCTGGTAGGGACAAACATGCTGGTGTTCATGACCTAATACCGTGACAAGGACAGCGGAAGTTACATTCCTTTGGTAGTTCTCTACATTGCTAACAATCTGAAGCTCTTATTTTGTGCACACCAGAAATTCTCCACACTCCATCATCCAATTCTGTTACTGTTCTTCACAAATGTAGCGTTACTTTTGGTCCATTGCAAAGTGACGATCTGACACAGAATAAGGAGGAAATTTGTGCCCTGAAACTTGACCTGTAAATTTTACAAAGTCAAGTTAAATACTGCCACCCAGATCCAGTTTTTCTGAACCTACATTGCATGTATATGGCTGAGCTTCAATATTTGTACAGGAACATGCACTCAGATACACAAATATAGCAGTGTCTTTCTGTTCCTACTTCCATACATGTGTTTATGGAAATTTTGTTTGTTTTTAAAATGCTGTCTCTCCTTTCTGGTGTGTGTACACTCTTCTGTGTATTGGCACAGCGTTTTCTCCCAGCTTGATTTATACACTGTGTCGACGGTTGTTGATCATGGCGACAATGTGTGTCAGGTCCAAACTTTTCATCATAACCTCCATGAACTCCTCGTCTTTCCTTGCTCCCTCCACAAATTCATCCAGAGAAAGTTCACCTGTGTCAGACACAGACAGAAGGCATCAGAATCACGCCAGTCTGCATCTGAGAAGGAAAAGGAGTACAGTAATCCAACTTTAGAGACCACTGACTATGCATAGCACCAAGAGGCATCAGAGAGCCTTTTCAAGCTTATATGAAACTTCCATGGTATCCAGGCAACTCCAGCTTCCTTTTGTTTTCCCCACACAAAGGGAAGGGTACATAAGAAAGAACAGAGGAAGCATGTTGCTAAGGAGTGAGATATAAGCTTCGTATAAATAAGGCTAGATAAACTATCTCCTTTTTGGCCTAACCAGTCATAGCCCTAACCTGCCCCACACTTGTTGGTTGTCTGGTGTAAAAGAAGTGACAGAAGGAAGCTGTGACAGGCAGAAATAAGTTTTCTGTCCCAGGCCAAAAAGCCCTTGTGCAGGGAACCAGCTCCATAGAGTTCTTCTGGAACAATAAAAGAGCCTGTCAGAAACTAATGAGCACATGAAGCAGCACGGAAAGAAAATTCTCTCAGGGACACACAGCGACTACAGGGACATTGACCCAAGTTTTGACTGACTGGTCCATTGCACTCCATGTGCTGGCTGTGCTGCCTGTACCAGACCCAGCAAAGAAACTCTGAATTTCAAAATTCAATTCCATTTTTTCCTTTCCCTGCTGCTGAAATTGTTAGGAGCAGCTGGGGCCATCTGTTAGGGTTTCCACTTCTAACTCCGACCTAAGCTACACAGCAACAAACAAAAAGGCAAAAAAAAACCACTCCAAAACCCCACGACTGAACTCATGTGGACAGAACACAGCTGAGACAGTACAGGGAACAAATCCTGTCATACTGATTATGCAGGGGGAAAAAAGCCTTAGTAAAAGTGATGCAGAATGTATTACTGGGTGAGAATTCATATAACAAATATAAAATGAAGAGGCATAAAGTTCAATCAAGAAAGGGAGATATCAGTGTCTCTGTAGTACAGACCATCTGAGTTGGATGACAAAGACAGGAATCTTACCATCTCCGTTCACATCAATTTTGTTGAAGACTCGGTTGGTGAACTCCTCCGCACTAGTTTCGTGGTCACCACCATTAATAGCTCGAATAGCCTAAAAGAAAAGAGCACGAATAGTAAGTTGCCTGATGGCTCCCAAAATGACAGACTGATCCCACTGCAGACTGTCAGCATAGGTTCAGAGGATGACAGTGACACCTGGTGCCTTCCCCACACAAAGAAAGCAGCACCACAGGAAAAAGGGAGTGGGTTGTGATTTTGTGTATGGTTGGACTTGGTGATCTCAGAGGTCCTTTCCAACCGTAACAATTCTGTGATTCTGTGAAAATGCAGCAGAAATTAACAGGCTTTACAGCAGGCAATGAAGCGTGCAAACAGAGCATAGTTCCAGAGCATGGAATGAGCAATGAAACCCAGGATCTGCTTGGGTGGAGGTTAAATGCTGCAGAAATGGCAGAATTGTGATCCACCAAATTGATCCACTTTTTACTACCCTGTGGTCCACCAGGTCAAATAAACACCATCAAACACCCTCTGCACATGGCGTTATGGAATTCCTTTGTCATATGCTGCATTCATTTATTTCTATTCTTGCTTCTCCAATTTCCATTTATACACTGCTTCCTGTATGTTCTGCTTCTCCCTAAAACTCACTGGAAATTCATCTTCAGCTTGAGAAAGGTTAAGCAGTATTCACTACCATTTACTACAATTCATCTTATTCATAACCATATAGTGCAGCGTTTTCTTCTTTCCATGCCTAATTACTTTCTTTGTTAAGGGTGTCCATGATATAGGTGATTCCAGAGCCTTCATATTCATTCTAAGAGTATTAATTTTCTACTTTTTACCTTCTGTACCTTCTGATATTTGGTAAGTTTCCTCATTCTTTTTCAAGTGCCATTTTGCTAAAACTATGTGTCACCTCAGGCTGCCAAAAAGACTCTGAACCACACCCACAAAATTCCAAGGGCAGTAAATTGGTTGCCACCAATTATCACACGCAGGATTTGTTTCTCAAGAGCTCTGTGTTAATTTATATCCAGGAGAGAATGTGATACTAACATCTTATTAGTGGTTTTATTTGTGGACAGCTCAGGCTTCAAATCTTTATTAAATAAATCTTCTGACCTTTCTTATTCAGAAATGTAAAGTCAGAAATGTTTTATTACATTGACATTTAGGAACTGGATCTAAAAAGCAAGCTGGGAGAAACTCCCCATCTACTATTCCCATAAGGACACATGAAAGACACATTCTGCTTGGCAGAAAAGGATCTGGGGGTGCTGGCTGACAAGGGACTGACTATGAGTCAGCAGTGTGCCTAGGTGGCCAATGGCATCCTGGCTTGTATAAGAAATAATGTGATCGGCAGAAGTAGGGAGGTGATTGTCCCCCTGTGCTCAGCACTGGTGAGGCCACACCTTGAGTCTGGTGTCCAGTTCTGGGCACCTCAGCACAAGAGAGATCTGGAGGGGCTGGAGCAAGTGCAGAGGAGGGCAAAGAAACTGCTGAAGGGCCTGGAGAATAAATCTTCTGAGGAACAATTGAGGGAGCTGGGACTGTTTAGTTTGCAGAAGAGGAGGCTGAGTGGAGACCTTATCTCTCTCTACATCTACTTGAAAGGGCATTGTAGAGAGGTTGGTGCTGGTCTCTTCTCAAGGGCAATTAGTGATAGAACGAGAGGGAATGGCTTCAAGCTGCAGCAGGGTAGCTTTAGGCTTAACATTAGCAAAAAATTTTTCACAGAAAGAGTGGTCAGGCACTGGAATCGGCTGCCCAGGGAGGTGGTGGAGTCCCCATCCCTGACTAGATGGTTGGACTCAATGATCCCAAGGGTCTCTTCCAACCAAAATGATTCTATGATTCTATGATTTCAGAGACTGCAACTGACAAGTCATAGAGTTTGAAATCTAGAAAAGTGTGTTTTAGGCCAAAGGCAGCTAAAACAATTTTTTATGCTGTAACATATGCTGTGGTGGTAAAAAAGTGTCTGTCTGCTCATTGAACTGTGAGATTAAAAGGAAGTCTGCTAAAAGAAAGAACGATGCTAAAGAGGGTCTTATCCATGATCAGCCATATGGAGAATAATCTGACTGGTGTGGTGGACTTTGTCTTTAAGGAAAGAGGAAAGCACACAGACCCCTGGAGACTCACCTTAATGATGTTGAGCAATTCATGTCGATCAATGCAGCCGTTGCCATCCACATCATAGAGCTTGAAATACCACCGCAATTTCTGCTCCATCTTCCCTCGGAGAACGAGGCTGAGGGCAGCCACGTATTCCATAAAGTCAATATATCCATCCTGTAGAAAAATGAAGACCAAATTGTGACAGGAACAAACTGAGGGAATTATGGCTCTGGAACTCTTTTACCTCCTTGCTCTTTAGATTAGCAGCTAAAAGAGAAAAGAAAACAAATGTCAGAGGGACTTGGACTGAGGGAAAAGCTTCAGTACGTGTACACACATGGACATGCTCCACTCTGAAAAAAAAAGGGACTGAATGTATTTTTAAAAATACATAGAGCTTCATGTGACAGCTGGAAAAATTGTTCTGTATTTAGGTTTTTTAACATTCCATTTCCTAACTCTACAAAGACACTTAAGAAGTAACTCTGCAAGAAAAATGCCAGACCGTAAAGGCTCATCATCCCTGGACTTAACACTGAATAAAATTTGAAGTGGTTAAAAAGAATCAGCAAATAAAGTGCTTATCTCTGTCAAAGATTTGGAATAACTACTTCAACAAATTATAGAGTAAAAAAATGAAACTTTCTGTTATTAAGGTATTTAAACAAAGAATCAGATGCCTTTCTGGAATGGATGTAAATATATGTGTGTAAAAGGTGAAGGTAGGTGGACTAGCAGAGCACTGCTGTTTTACAGCAAGGATCACATTTTAAAATACTCATTCAGAATCCCTGTAGTACTCTCTCTCTGTGAGCTTTTCATAACTTCATTGAGTAAAGGCACAGAAAGCAGAACAACCAACTCTAAAGGTGGAAAGGAGGGCATGGCCACAATTTAGGAAACTGTTGAAAATTTATCCTCTGTGTCCTCAGCAGAGTTCTCAGGGCCTGATGGTCCTGAAAGCAGATGATGTATGTATTATTACAGGGTGGCTCTTCCTCTGGCTGCTCCTGTTCCTTGTCCTTGTTTATAAAAGGAGCTTATATTAAGTGGCTAACTAACAGACTAAGATTAACTGCTGTGGGTTCATCTCCACTAGTTGCCCCAGTCTTACTTCGTTCCCCTTGAGATCACTTTACCACTTTATGTAGAAGATAGCTTTTTATCTTTGTATGACCAAATTTGAACTTGAGAGTCTTCTTAAAACATTGTTTGCTGCATAACACGGGCCTCACAGGAGATCTTTGGAATGCATAATGTCCTTGAACAAATGTAAATGCCCTTAAACATCCCAAGAAATGGCAAAGGGAAATACTTGTGCAAAAGCTGCAAATGTGTCAGTTTAGTTCATAAAACTCCTTCTCATGACTATCATCATCCTGGGCACAGAGAACTTCAGGAAGAGAAAGGCTCATTTCCAGCCATTGCATCCACCACGAGACCTGAGCTACCCTAATGGACCCTGGCTGCTCCTCTCTTACTTTGAAGAATTTTGCAATATTCCTTAGCATTCCTTACTTCCTTATGGCTTTCCTTCTTCAAAACTGACCCTGTGATTTCCCACCTGTTTCACATGTCTCCATGACTAGTTCCTCCTTGACTCACAAACATTTGCTCCAGCTGTTTCAGAACCTTGGAGCAGAGCATGAAGCTGAATTTTTCCCAGGCTGCCATAAAACCAGATTTCTCTGTCATTAAGATTACAGGCCTGCAAGTATAGCCTTGAAGATATATGGATTTAAACAGAAAAAAAAAAAAAAAAAGAGAAAAAGAAAAAGTGAGGGGTATTCTGTTGTTAACAGAATTGTATGAGCTACTGTTTCCTGCCTTAGAGACAGCCGGCAGTCACCTGTCCCAGCGAGGAGTACCACCCACCTCCTAGCTCTGCTGCATGCTATACTCTGTCCTGGTTTCAGCAGGGATTGAGTGAATTTTTTTCTAGTGGTTGCTGATTGATATATAAACTATTCAAAGACTTTTTTCAGCTTCCCATAGGAGCTGAGAAGGAGCATATCCAGAATGATGGAACGGTCAGTGAAATGTTCTGTACAACAGATGTCAGGTATATAAATGGGGGGTGGGTCGGTAGCAGGAATTGAGGGTCACTGCTCAGGACAGACTGGGCAACCAGTTTACTGGGTGGTGAGAGTCACTTGTGTTGTATTACTTCATCTTGTATATGATTTTACCATCATGATTATCATTGTTATTTTCATTTTTCTGTTATTATTCTGTCTTTACCTGAACCCATGAGGTTTTTTCCCTTTCCTTTCCACTCCTTTTGTCCCTTTTCTTCCCCTGCTTCTAGGGGGAAGGGGGGAAACTGCTGGCTGCCGGCTGGGGTGAAACCACAACAGCCTCTTGTTGCTGAGGAGAGCCATATAGATTGTCTGCCTGTGCAGTACTAGCTTCAGCTGCAAAACACCTAGAAATTACTTCCTCTGTAAATGTTATAATGACTTCTATTATGTTTGATTTCTGTAGTATCTACTATCTAACACAGATACATGTTAAAATAGTAAGAACATAAAAGAATAAGAATTATAATGAAATTCCTTCCATTTGTATTTTGCTAGTCAAACAAGGACAAGTCAATTAATACACACCAAGAAATTCTCAAAATTCAAACACAAACTTGCACAAGGTATTTAGACTATAAGCTGTATTTGCCTACACTTATGTTATCTATGTCATTACCTATGCACGTTGATTTGCTCCTTGCATGTAGCTAATTTATGTAACTGTCCCTCAGCAGCTTTCCACACCACTGTCTGTAAGAGAAGACCAAGGCCTCTAAAAGTGTAGGAGTTGGTTTGCTCTTAACCAGTATGTGGCAGTTCATTTTCTTGCCAGAGAACTCACCTTGTTCATGTCGAACGTGCGGAACATCTGCTCGATGTACTCATTGGCCTCTGGATCCAGCCCTCGAAGCCCAAAGAATTGTTTAAATTCATGCTCTGTCAACTGCCCAGAAGGACACTCCGTCATGAACTTTTTGTACCAGTGGTGGATCTCAACAGCCTGCAGATCATCCACTGTTGAGCTGCTGTTGTTCCCCATGTGTACGTCTGGTCAGAAGAAAGGTGCTACAGAAATGATCCTGTTCCTGCTGCTCTCACCGCACTGCCCGTCTGCTCCTGTCCACGTTTGACATTCCTGTCAGTTAAGCAAGGGCTCTAACTTTCCACAAGCCAATTATAAATGTTAATCTTCTTAGAAGCTGATTTACAAACCCAAAAGTTTCAATGATACAGTCTTCTTAGAATGGACAAGAGGTGCAAGATAATCTAGCAAATCACTGCTATTTCAGGAGCCAAATCAGAAAGGGTGAGATTAATCAGACACTGGCATCAGGAGCTATACTGATTTTGGTAGACTCACCTATTTTTAACTTCGCTATAATTATACATGAAGATACATGAGGAAAAGGCTACAAGACACAGGCTTTGAGGTGAAGCAAAGATCTGCTTCTCTAACTGGATTTGAGAGTCTGTTTTCTCAAATAGAAATGTTGGACTACCTAGTGTACAGGACCAGATAGCATTAGAGAAGTAGCCCATCATCAGTGTTAGGCTGTGTGGGAAAAACTCACTCCACGTACACAAAGTGGGACAGAGGATCAAAGGCGAATGGGGGCACCCTAGTATTCCCCTGAAACAGCTCATCCCAGAACCACCACAGAAGTGCAACCAACCTATAAAAGGTTTATCTGCACAAAAGGGAAGGAGAAAAAAAGACATCTGCAGCCTGAGGAACACAAATAAGCCAGTAAAAGAAATGAAACCCCTGTGACAGCTTCTTCCAAGGCTGTCATAGAGGAGCCATCATCCCTATGGGCCTGGAGATGACATCCAGCATAGAAAGTCAATGGGAGAGGTTGTCAGAGCACCTAACAGTGGGGTTACTGCCTGAGGGTACGGAAAACATTGTAGGCTGCAGGGAAGGACCACATGGGGACTGCAGAAGACTTATAATGGGATGTTTAGGGGAGGAACTGAAGGTGGGGAAAGGGATAGGTCTAGATGGTTTGGGGATGAACAAGCATGGCAAAATGGAGGGAAAGGGGACACAAGGGACTGGTTGAATGTAAAATGGTTGCAAGTCAGTATGAGGGTACAGCCATGTCCTGTGCCAGGTCAGCACAGTCTTTCCTGTCATCTAATGTTTCTCTTTTGCTGGCTGTGCAGCTTTGTTCTGGATTTCTGTGCTCCTCAGCTCTGAGGACTTAGGTGCCCACAGCTGATGTGGGGACTGTGGGTCACAGGAGCCTGCATGTATTTGGTGCCAGCAACTGGAGTCATGGAGGAACTAATGCCAGCAGCGGGTGTCAGACCATGGGTCACTGGATTCTGCCTGTCTTGGGTGGCAGTGATTGGAGCAAAAGAGAGTATGTATGTCAGTGTACAGTCACTGGCGAATATCAAGCCAGACCAGCCAGCAAACACGTTAAGTGTTTTGGGATCCAGGTGCGTATGTCTCAGTGAGACAACTGAAGGAGTTGGCTATGGGGAGGACCCATCAGTCCAGCTGCTGGAGACACTATAAGGTTGGGGCTGAGGAAGACCCACTTGTCTGTGCCTGTTCTCTGTGCAGGAGACAGACAGCTGTAGAAAAAAGGGAGCCTCATCACAGTTACTGGAGGGACACATGGTGTACACACTTGTGTGTGCTGGTGTGTGCAAGGGGATCTGTACCAGGCAGCAGTGGTGGGGCTGGGCTCTTGGGGGTCCAGCATGTTGAGGTGCCAGTGGTGGGGGCACCAGGCATCCAGGACCAGCTGCTGGGCAGACCAACTGTCTGAGCCCAGCTGCTGGAGCCATTGGCATTGAGCATATGTGTGTATTCCCACTGGTGGATCTGCATCCTGATGATGCAGGGATGCCTCCATCGGTGCTGTTTGGGTTTGTGTGAGAGCTGGGTGCTTCTGTCTGTGTTGCTGGCTGGGTGCGTGCATATCTACGTGTTGTGTTTGTGCGTATGTGCCTACTAAGAATACATTCTCTGCTTTGCAGCTGGTTGGACCCAGGGAGATGGAGCTGTAGCAGCCTCACCTCTCTCAGGCCACCAGATCTAGCAACCTCCTGTCTGGCAACCACACAGAGAATTGGAGGCAATGGTTGTCATTCCAGCATTTTATCCTCACAAACTTCTACCTGTTAAAACACAGTAATAACTTTCTTTTGTAGTGTAATTTATCAAAAAAAAAAAAAGTCCAAACCCATAAACATTTCATAATAAACCAAAGAGAAGTCATTTAAAATCCTGAAACGAAGAGCAGTGCTAAACAGTCCATGTACTTATCTTTTATGGCGAGCGTTGTATAACAATGTAAGTAGTACCACCTCAAATTTATTGTTAGTATAATAGAAATTTTAACAGTCTAGTTCAAGAGTCATCCTTAGTTTAGATCTAATTAGAGAAAAGCAAAGAAAAATAACGTAGGTTGAGTACTTATAAAAGGGAAAAAAGTTGCACTAATAGCAATAATACATTTAAAATTGCAGCACACAGACTTGGTTTATATACCTTTTCTGACATTACACTCGCCTGACGGCTGCTCCTCTGGGTATTCTGATGTACACTCTTGTGTTTGTGGTGGGGGGTGTCATGGCAAGTGGTCAGCATCTAGACTCCTTCACTGGGAGGAATGTGATCTTGTTGATAATTATTTCATCCTCTCCTTTTTCTTGGGTTTGTGTTGTTGGGTTTTTTTTCCCCTCCTTCCTTCTCTTTCCTCCCACGTAGGCTGATGTATTACCAGTTAGGCTGATGGTTGGACTAGATGATCATAAAGGTCCCTTCCAAGCTAGACAATTCTATAATTCTATATATGTTTGCTAACACAAATTTACACCTTTTTCTTTTTACATTTATATTTGCATTTACTCAATATGGTGCCCCATACCATAGGGTATTAGATATATTTATTAGATACATTATTAGATTAGATAGATGTATTAGATATATTTATTTTGTTACCCCTAAACCAGTTTTGTCCAGCTCTGGGCCTGCATTTTTTTAACTAACCATTAGTTAGTTGTGTATAGCCATGGGGTCCTCAGCACAAAGCCTGGGCCCCATCTCTTATTGCCCCGTGTCTGTTCTCTACGCCAAATCCTGCATCTCCACTTCTCAAGACCCCAGCTGTCTTACCAGACCTGTATTTCTCTATATCATTGTGTTAGAGCAGTAAATATCTCATTTTACCCAGAATAAGTGCTTGCTAATGCTACATATATAAAACCATAGTTGCACCACACAAGGATAAATAAGTAAAATAAATTAGCCATAGACACCCTAGAAAAATTGCTCTCACAGCAAGTGAACAAGCGAAACAAAGTTGCAGGCAAGTCATGATAAATTCAGAGCAGGCCTGGCAAGCCTCAGCCCCAAGGTCTTGCAAACTCAGTGCAGAGTGTATGCAAATAGCCTGCGACAGGACTACATTATCACATCAGGAGCAGGAAGAGGAGTACATTTGCAAGTAAGGTGCTAACACATGATGGCAATGTGAGCTGCCAGCCCAGACAACCCACTGCACCCTGGGCTGCATCCCCAGCAGCGTGGCCAGCAGGGCAAGGCCGGGTGGGATTCTGCCCCTCTGCTCTGGGAGATACCCCACACCCCCATATCAGCGCTGCCTCCAGCTCTGGGGCCACCAGCATCAGGACATTGACCTGTTGGAGCTGGCCGGAGGAGGCCATAGAGACGCTGGGAGGGGCTGGAATACCTCCCTGTGAGGAGAGGCTGCGAGAGCTGGGGGTGTTTAGATCAGAGAAGGCTCTGGGAACACCTTATTGCAGCCTTTCAATAAATGAAAGGGGCCTTAGAAGGAGAAAGACTTTTCACCGAGGCCTGCAGTGACACAACACGGGGTGACATTTAAACCGAAATAGGACAGGTTTAGGTTGGGCACCCCTGGAGGTGTTCAAGGCCAGGCTGGACACGGCTCTGAACAGTCTGACCTAGCACAATCTGTCCCTTGTCCGTGGCGGGGGGCTGGACTCGTTGACCCTCAGCGGTCCCTTCATGCCAAGCACCTGTGTCACCGCGCGGACAGTCCCACCACCCCGCCACCGCCGCAACACAGCCCCACCGACGCCTCAGAGAGCCTCGCTGATTGGTCGTTTCCTTGTTATGGGGCGGGTCCCCAAACCCAATTCGGGATTGGTGATTTTGTGCCATGTTGCAAGATAACCATAGCGCCGAGACGGCTGCTTCACCTCAATTCGCTGATGCTCACGTTTATCTTTACATTTCTGCAGCTGATTGGCTAGTCTCCTGCAGGGAGGTGGTTCCGCCCTGCCGGCGGAAGTCTCCACAGCGTGTTCCGGTGCTGAGGTGGCTGTGGGTGGGACTGGTGTGGCATCACGGAGCCGTGGTGGAATCGGCGGGCGCGGGTCGGCGGCAGGTCGGTGTCTCCTTCTGCCTCCTGGTGCTGTCTTTTCGCTGCGTGCGGTCTGCGGGGTTGGGACTGTAGCCCGCGGTGGTCGCGGACCGGGCTCTCCGCTGTGCAGCGCTGGGATATTCCTGCCAGCCATGCCGGGGGCGGCCCTGCGGGGCCTGAAAAATCGGGGCGGGTTCGCAGCTTCTCGGGGTCCCGGGCGGTGAGGAGCAGCGGGGTGGGCTGTCGCCGGCGGTCAGACCCGGTGTCCAGGTGTTTCCGGCCCGGGCAGGTTTCTTGCCTGTGAAGCCGCCGGAGGCATTGCGCTGGGGAGGCTCTTGTCGGTAAATGCGCGGGACTGGTGGGGCAACGGAGCGTTCCTGCAGTTGGGTCGGGGCTGGCTTCCCCTGCCCTTGGTGGAAGATTGTTGCCAGCTCCCGAGGGCTGGGATGGTGGGTGGCAGCGGTGGTCGAGATCTGCTTTCCTTCCATCAGAGCCCCCCTGCACAGTGGGAGTGGTGTGGTCCGGGGCTTGTGTGCAACGGCGATGCCTTCAATGCCTATTTGCTTTCAAAAGAAGGGAAATACAAAACAATTAATTTACATATAATAACTGTATAATAGAATAAATTAGGGTAAACCATTGTCAAGTCTGCCTTCTTTATGGCTGATACCTAGAGATAGAAACGCGCGTATCTATGCGCTGCTTATTCCTTGTGTATATGTCCTATGCTTGCTAGACTGTCCTATGGCTAGTAATTGGTTTAGGCTGCTTGGATTAGTAAGGGGGGGGTATATTTTGGAGTAATGGAGCCTATTCTAGAACGCTGCTGTTAGTCCCAGTCTTACAAGCAAAAGTTCATTAGTCATAGAAATACTGAGTAAAACATTGTGTTCGTCAACAGCCAGAACACAAACTGTACTGGCTTACATCCTGAATGCAGTAGGGGTCTTTTGTCTTCTGTTATTAATTAAAAAAATGGAAATGTATACCAATGTCAGTATGACTCTGGAAGAGCAATAGTCTTGTCTCTGAGAGCCGTACTGTTTACTTTATTTGGGTGAGGTAGTGGAACAGGGAATAACCTCTGTCCTTTTATATTTGTCTAATTCTGTTTATGAGGAAATCAGCCAACATTGTATAAAGCTTTCCTGCTATAAGGTCAGAAGTTAATATGAAGTGCGAGCACCAGGGTGGTCCTTCAGGTTAATTCGTAAGACAGCTACTGCCTCGTGTGCAGACTGTTAGCTTTGAGAGAGTATGTTATGGTTGTTCCTGGATTTATTCCTGGGGAGAATTTGAAGAAGACCGAGGCACGCTTTTTACAGTGGTGCCCACTGACAGGACCAGAGGCAATGAGTACAAACTGGAACGCAAGAGGTTCCCTCTGAACATCAGGATGCACTTTTTTACTGGGCGGGTGACTGAGCACAGGCACAGGTTGCCCAAGGAGGTTGTGGGTCCTCATCCTTAGAGATTTTTAAAAGCTGTCTGGACATGGCCCTGGGTAGTTGTCTCTAGGTGGTTCTGTTGGAGCAGGGAGGTTGGACCAGATAACCTTGTCTAACCCTACCTATTCTCTGGTAAGATCCTCCCTGAGCCTTCTCTTTGTTGTCCTACAGTGAATTTGCTCCAACAAGTTCCCAACTCTCTTGTTGTGACAAGCCAGGACTGGACATGGTACTCCTGATGTAGTCTCACCAGCATTCTTCCAGGGAGGAGGAATCACCTTCCTCGTGGCATTGCTATTAATGCAGCCCAGGATGGTGTTGGCCTTTGTCATGAGGGTATATTGATGGCTTGTGCTTTAGCTGGTTGTCCACCGTGATGGGTCTTCACTGCAGAGCTGCTTTATAGCTGGTCTGCCTTCAGCATGTACTGGTGCACAGGGTGATACTTCCCCAGGTGCAGGAGTTTGCATTTCTCTTTGTTGAACTTCATGAGGTTCCTGTTGGCCCATTTCCCAGTCTGACCAGGCTCTGGATGGGGTATTGGCTGTTCCTTCCAGCTCTGTCAGCCAAGGTGCCTCTGTGCTGCTGGGTGCACCCTGTCAGGCCTTTGCAGGGTATATGACCAGTTGGTGCTCCCTAGCTTGATTGTCTTTACTCCAGACTTTCCACCCAGTGTCAGTGGACTAGGATTCCTGAAGCCTGGTCTTGCCAATGAAAATTGAGGGAAACAGCACTTCAGCCCTTTCCGTGATCAGGGCCCCTGCCATGTTTAGCAGCAAGCCTGTGTTTTCCCTAGGCTTCCTTTTGCTGTTCATATAATTGTAGAACCACTTCTCATTACCCTTCACACCCTTGGCCATAATCAGCTCACCTGAGAATGTAATTTAAAGGTGACTGCAAAAGAAGTGAATCTATAAGACTTCAGTTCAGAATATTGAAGTTCATGCCTGTGCCAGCAGTTGCAGACAGGTCCCAGTCCCTCTGTTTGCATGCTGAGGAGCCAAGCCCAGCAACGCGTATTATCTTGAGATCGGTATCACGTTAACGTAGCCTGGGTACACCTGCATGAAGATGTAATACGTGTAGCATGCAGGTAAGTGCTGAGGCCTAGGTGTATTTCTGGTTACATTGGATGTCTGTAGGTGCCTAGATTCTAACTTTTTTCATTTTTCTAATACCGCTTCTAACGATTAATCTATTGGTTCTATCAGTACTAACTGATACATGGCACGTGTCAACCACATATTGTGCGTTTGTGACTTTAGGAAGCTGTGGCCTAATGTTCAACAGGAAGATCAGATACAGCCTCTTCAAATATTGGTAACAGTCAGAAAGAGACATTTACATTTGGGTGACTGTTTTCTAAAATATGCTTTTACTGTTGTCAAGACAGCAGGGTCTGTTCCTCACTGAGGCATTGTCAGGAATTTCAGGTCTTTAAATGAGTCTTTTATATTACCAGCTTGGTGAATAGTTGATGGTGACGGAAGAAATTTATCTAGTAGGAATAGAACTATATTATTCTGGAATTCCCTGCCTCAGTCTCGCTCGGGGCCAATGAGAAATAAGCAAAGCAGCAGTACTTTTTTCACTGATTATTGTATTGATACAGAATGTGGACAGTCCTGGCTGGCTGACAGTACGCTGCCTGAGTAGTTTCATCCTCTGGAACTCTTTGCAAGAGGCTGTTTGAGGCCTGGCTTCTTGCCTCATGACGTTTTGTTTTGCAAGCGTTTTGCTCTATAGGCTGTAGAGACCAGCCTCGTGCCATACAGCAGAACAAACCAAGGCATGTCTCTGCAAGAACAGGAGAAAATCTGTTTCCTGAGGGGGGAAGAATTTCCACTTTTCATACTTATTGCAAGTGGTTGACTGTAATAACCCCAAAGTGTACTGTGTAGGATGAAGAATGGACTTATAATGGACTCATTTCTTTACTGTTGGATAAACTGTTTGTTTGTTTGTTTTCCCTTGTCTCCTTAAGGAGTCTTGGTTCACTCAACCTGTTGGTACCCAAGAGATAGAAAAGAATGGTGTGAAGGACCTATGTATGACTGCTCTTCCTTGGAAACCTCTCTACTACTGAATAAATAGAGCTATGAGCTACTCCGTGCATAAAAGAGGTTGGTGTTCACATGGGCTTTTCTGCTATTGGTATTGTGCTTTGTGACACTTCCTACATCTGCAAAATCAGATGTTAGAAGGTGTGACTGCTACAGAAAAATACTGCACTACCGTTCTATCCATTGTCAATATTGCTACACTTTTAGTGGCAATCTAAGAGTAAAAATTCGCTTCCTAAGATAAAGGAGGTCAGGAAGGAGCAGGTCATCGTAGCCAGATTTAGAGGCCTGCCTCTAGCTTAACAGAGCCCTTTTGTCATAATAAAAGATTCCATTTGATGGAGGTAATTACTGTAATGCAAAGTAACATGAGCTTGCCTAGTTTCAGTTTGCACTACTAGAGCTTCTTTGGCATTTGTACAATTTGTTTGCCAATTTCAGTCGTGGACCTACAGTTGGGACAGATCTACGACTGTACTGATAAGAGATGTCAAGTGTCACGTGTGACCTTCCTTCATAGAATACTAGAAGGATTTAGGTCTTGGGACCTTGGGAGTTCATTTGGTCAGACCCTCTGCTCTTGGCATGACTAACTTAAAAGTTAGATCAGATTGCTCTGAGTCTGTTGTCTATTCCAGGTTTTTTTATATATAATTTTCCCTGTGTTTATTTTTTTTTTGTCTGATTGAAAATTCTTTTGCTGCAACTTGTGTCCACTGCCTCTTGTCCATCTGCTGCGCATCTCATAAAAAACGTCTGGCTCAGTCTTTAGCTACTTAATAGGCAATAATATGGAAGACAGCAATTATATCCCCCTGTCCACCCATTGTTCTCAAGGCAGAACAAGCTAAGTGTTCTCAGCATCTCTGTATGACCTGGGGGCTTTCTGCTGTGCTTCCTTCAGTTTGTCCTGTCATTTTTGTGTATCAGGGAGCTCAAAAGTGGACAATGTACTTCAAATGTAGTCTTACAAGTGCTAAATAGAAAGGAATAATTGTCTCCCTCAGCCTGCTGGCTGCAGTCTTAGCAATGCAGTTCAGTGTACAGCTGACCTCTGCCGTGAGGGCAAATTGCTCACGTGTTGAGCTTACCCACCAGCATCCCTGGGTTGTCTTCTGCAACACAATTTCACAGCCAGTTGGTCCTCAGCCTGTACTATTGCCCGTGTTTGTTCCATCCCAAGTGTAGGGCTCTGTATTTGCTGTTTTGAACTTAATGATTTTTCTGTCCGTCTGTTTCTCAAGCCTGTTAAGATCCCTCTGGTTGCCAGCTCTGTAGTTTGGCTTATCCACTGGTCATTAGAATTTGGTGAATTTATTGAAATGGATTGCAATCCAGTGCCTGGGTTAATAATGGAGAACTTAATCTGCCCCTCCCCTCAAAATGGTGAATCATGCATTCCTGGCTGGTAATGATGCATTTTTCTTGCTTTTCACCTCCACTTGCTGGGTCATTTCAGCTCCTGAATTTCAAGGAAAGGAAATAAGCTATGCTGAGCAGCAGCCGGGGAATACATGCCCTCTCCAGACTATTCCCCTATATCATGGTCCTGTCATATCACATATGTGACATGCAGAGGTCTCATTATCTCTCTAAGGTGACGGACTTGCATCTACTTAGCAGACATCAGGGCTGAGTTCACCGTTCCCACTACTTATTAATAGAAAGCTTCTTGTATGTATTTACAGGCCGCGTTTGGCCTCTAAGTGATTTCATTTAAGAATCACTTTTCAGTCAAGTGAGCTGAACTGATCATGGTTCTGTAATGTCATTGTTAAGAAAGATCAAGAATGAGCTATAAGGGTGACGTGAAATCATGTATAAAGTGTAGTTTTCAATCGTACTTGTAGAGTGGTGAAGGAATCTTCACGTGTCTTAGCAGCACGTCCTTTGCTTTTATGTTCAGAGAGCCTGGCTGTAGTTGTTAACATGATCATTTCTTTATTCCTGAGGTTTTACTTTGGCTTTTCTCTCTTGGGAGAGGAGATGCATTCCCTGTAAGCCTGGTCTCTGCTATAACATTAGAGATAAGCATGAAGGGATGTTTATTCTTCTTAGCAGTTTTGACTTTGTAACTGCATTCTGACTTTTTGTTTTGTTTTAGGCTGAAGATGTTGAGCCGTTTGTCAGGTTTAGCGACTACCGTATTGCAAGAGCTGTCAGGTGATGATGGAGATGCAGTTACTGAACCCACTGTTGCTGTAAGTACAGTTTAATGGTTTTTATATCTAAAGACTTTCAGATCTTATTGAGAGTTAGTTTGGGGAGTGTGAATTGTTTGACTGCAGTGAGAACTGTTCTCTGCTTCTTCATTGCTGAGCACCAGACTGAGCTGTCATTCCAATCTGCTCCTATATTCCTGACCTCTTCGGTCAGCGCTTTTGTGGGGCAGACCATAATCTCCTTAGTTCACACATCTCAAGGTGATCTTAGAAAACTAGAATTAGGGTGAATAAAGACTTTAAGAGTACTAATGATCCTGTGTAGCAGAAAGGGGAGCTCTGCGTGATTGGGTGGCAGTGGAAGGCTGGATCTGTGCATTGCCTTTGGTACTTGAGACAGTGAATAGTGTTTGACTGGTAGAGTCTCTTCATTGCCACTTATTTCAGATCTGATGGTGTTGTGTTCCACAAAGTATTTTTTTAGGTATTGCCTCACAGGTATCCCAAGCTTAACTCCTGGTGTTAGCTAATTGTGACTAGTATTATAGGCTACATGAAATGCTTGCAGGCAACAGAGTGCAGCTGAATATATCATTTGGATGCTGTGCTGCAGTCTGCTTAGACTTTTTTCCCCCGTAGCACTTATTTCACTATTTCAGGTACAAGCTCTAGAGCCAGAAGCAAAAAGCATGGAGGAAGCACCTGAGGACCTGTTAGAGCGCCTAGCCCAAACAGAAAAACTCGTTGTTCAGCTAAAGGATTTGATCCGAGAGAAAGATGCTCTGCTCCAGCAAAAGGAAACTGTACTCAAGGTATCATTTCTTTTATCGGGGACCTGGGAACAAGAGCAAACGTCTGCTTCAGGTTTCTGTGCAAGACAGCTTCTGGTCTCTTTTGAACATTTGAGACACCTGCACTACTAAATGCATCAGTTCCAGAGAACTATTGCCATGCAAAGAACAGACCCTAACCCAGGAGATGTAGGATAGCTTCGGTTCATTTTGCTTAGGGGTAATTCGTTCTAGAGTAGATAAGTTATATCCAAGTTATGTAGCATTTTGTCTTGGAGCTTCTCAAGGTTTGAGCAGATTCCTGGTGGCTCTAGTAAACACTAATATCTTTTGTGTGAGGATTTTCTTTCCCCACTTCAGAGTGTTTGAGACAGAGTATGCTGTGCTGCAGTCACCCAGCATTACAGTGGGTGTATGGCACGTGACCAAAGATACATATTGCTTACTCTGAGGCACGACATGAGAGAAATTGCAGTTACCCGAGACAGGGTTGAGGGGCTGCGTACAGTAGAGGAAGTCAAACCGAGTTCGTACTGACTGCAAGGAGAAGTCCCTTCAGTGATCTGTCACTTGAGGAGACATTACTAGAGCAGAAGTGAACTATTTGCTGTGTATAGTATTTCAGAGCAAATTTGTTTTGTGGATGTGTTTAAATTAGCACTGTTACTGGGGAGGCAGGCTTGGGCAAAGAACAGCAGACTGATAACTTCTGTGAGTTTTGTAATAGTAGAATTTTGAGTGCACTTGGTTTGTGTCCTTTTACAGGAAGAGCGAGAGGCTGCAGATGCTAAACTGATGAAGCTTAAGCTTCAGGCCAAAGCCAAACTGGCCACTCTGAACAAACGCATTGAGGAGCTGACGGAGAAAGGATCACCGTTGCCTGCGCAGACCTTGTCAGAAGAGCAAGTCTATCCCAAGGTGGGGAAAACAGGGCTACTTAAGAGATGGTAGCCTCTGCTGATAATCTGGTGCCACCCTGTGTTTTGGGTCCCAGTGAGCTAGCAAGTCCCATCTTTTGTTAGCAGGAGGTTCATAGTTGCAGCAAGGATGTCTGTGCTGGAGGAAGCCCAGTCTGTCCAGCTTCCTTGTATTGCAGCTGCCCTTGGGGTCCACACCTTGATCTCCTCAAGGATTTGAGCCAGTTTCACTTTGTGTACCTTCAGTGATCTGTTATAGCCAAGTACTTTCCTGCAGAAATCAAACATCTGTCTGAGCTGTAAGTTTCAAAATGTGATCAGTCATGTGAGTACAGTAAAGGAGAGGGAAGGTTGGCTGAAATGCAAGAACAACGAGGTAAGGAGGTAATTAAAATTTAAAATTTAAATGCGTTTTTAAAAAAAGAAAAACCCCCAGCCATATAGCTTCCTGTGCTACTACAAAGTTTTATGGTTAACAAGCCATAATTGTGTAAAGCTAGGTAAAAGGTCGAGGGGAAAGTCATCTTAGACATTAAAGCATCTATTTAGGTACTAGATAGAAACTCCCATCAGTGCTGGTAATATTTAAAACTTAATTGTCCTGCAGACCATGTAGCTTTCCTTAAAAAAGTTTTTAATATTAAACTAGGGAACTGTGGTGGTGGTCCAAACAAATTGCAGGACATCAAATGATGCTCATTAAACCAGAGAAGATAAGGGTTATTTGAAACATTGAAAAAAAATTACAAGATTATAGCAAGCATTAATGTGTGAGTGAGAGCTGTCAGGTGAGAGGTGGCTACTAATGGAGTAGAGATTGATTCCATGACTACTTCTAGTCACTACTAGTTACGATAGATGGCATCATGGAATTGTATTGTAATTCACTTTACTGTAATATAATACTGTAATTCTAAATAATACTGTAATTCACTTTACAATAGCATCTTGAGAATCTTTCTCAATGGAAAGCAGCATTTGGTTTTCATACAGGAAGAATTGGATGACCTTGAGGGTTGAGATAATAGAAAAATAAAACAAAATTTAGTGAGTGCAAGATCAAGCACTTGTGATATCTTAGCACTGTGTACTGCTAGGCCATGACAAAAATCCCCCAGCCACAGAGGACAGTGAAGGCCCCAGAGGCTACTCGGCAATGTCACTTTGCCTTGCTATCCTGCTGCTGAGACTTTGTGCAGCTTATTCAGCTGTAGCATGTGTAGACCTGTGTGCTGTTGTGCTATTTTGTGTAGGCTTTCTGTTATGGACTAATGACTGTTCTCGGTTCAAAAATCAAATTTATCATTTGAAGGCGAAATGAAGGAAAGCTTATCAGTTACTCAGTGTGTTGTAGATTTTAAAATGTATTCTGTTCATTTTTAAGGCAAACAGTTATCCTTCTGACTATTGCACTGAAGTGGCAAGGCTTCATGCTGTCACATGAACGTGTTGTCACGTTCTGTTCACTTGGAATTAAGAAACAAAAATTCTGAGAACAGAAAAAGATTTTCCATTCGCCTCTGAAATTAGCAGCTACTTTTACAAGACACTTAAAGTAGCTCGGGTGCTTTTACTAGACATCAGCCAATGGCAGAAACTTCATTTCTTTCTGCGGTTGAGTGAGGAAGGTAAGCCCTGAGAAAATGGGAAAACTGTTAAAGGGCAAGGACAGTATTGACAGGTGAATAGATGGATGTAAATTAGCCATTAAGAAAAAAGACCTTCTAACTAGAGGAACGAGGTCTTAATACAGTCTCCAGTGGAAATGATGCAGACCAGAGCCTTGTTGGTTTGGGGTTAGAACATAATTTAAGAGAGAGTGTTAGGGCAGTTACCTGCCCTATATTTTTGACCCAGAAAGCACTTTCTAGATACTTTCTTGTAAGGCCAGACTTACTGAGAAGCTACAGATTCCTTTATTTGGATTTCAAATAAAATTGAAAAACAAGATATTCAAATTGAAAACAAGATATTTGAAAGCTTGAGCTCTGGGAACTTTGTAGCTGTGCTACTGTCCTTAATTGCAGTTCTCCATCTATTGACCAATGTGCAATTGTTTTATCAAAAGCTTTTCCAAATCTGACACTAAATATCAATCCTAAAAGCTAATCCCAAGGTAACTAATTTCTTTCCCCCCTAGCAACTGTTTTGTCCCAGCCTTATAAATTATATATATCCCGTGCTTCTTAAATCTTCATTGTTTTCTTTTTACCCCCTGTTCCACTTCTAAGCTGAAGAACAATCAAAGCTTTCCTTGTCTATTTTACCTGCTTTCAAAGACCTTCTGTGTAGGTGACACATCTTTTGAGAAATGGTAACTTCTTATTCTATTACACTGACTTATAAGTCCTTCTGAAAGCCTTCATAAATTTTTCGGAATGGGTTTAAAGGACATAAATACTCTCTAAACTCCATTTGTTATTGGTGATCTTTGATCCAATGCCTGTACAAGAGGAGAGAGATACATGTTTTATATACTCAGTCAAAATTCCCCAACACTAGGAGCTTGAAGTAGTTGATAGTGCTGAGATGATAACAATGGAAAGATTCTTCCTGCTGCTTGGTGACAGTGTTGATGGTGACCCGATGCGTGGCTCTGTGTTAAGTAGGTATACAGCTGTGGCATTAAAGAATTGCTGGCCATACAGGTGGTCTTTGAGAGGCCAAGAAAGAGTGCAGGTGTAGTATGTCTGAGCAGACCTAGCCTAAGCACATGTGTCATATGAAATGTCTGGGTTTAAATTTCATGGTCATAAACAGAGGGATTTAGTGCCCCAGAGTGGAGTAGAACTGACGAGAAGTTGCATGTTCCCGTTGCTGATTTCTAACAGGTTCATTGCTATAAATCCATTTAGTTTAAAGAGATTTCCGTGGGCATTTTCTGTAATCTGGAATGTTTAATGTCTGCCCCTTTGTCACACGTAGAATATTATTCTAGTGCTAACTAGGAAAAAGTTTCATTTCTGGTATTAGAGAAATCTGAAATTAAAAAGCCTTACAAATCAAGGTGGCCTTATTGTTAAACCAAGATAAATCGTCTTACTAAAGAAAATATATGGTAAACATCTATGGATAATTAGTCATTCCAAAGGGATTTGACACTTTCCAATTAAAGATATCTTGGACATTTCTACACAAATAGGGAAAATAGTTACTCAATGTAAGACAACTTGAATTAAAGAAACAAAGAAAATATAAAGTTAAAAAATTAAGAGATGCAGTAGAGATAAGCATCTGCTTAGGAATCAAGAGTACAGTAGCGTTCTATTTTTTTTTTTGATTACTATTATTATTATTGACCAGTGATACTGATCACTTGACTTTCTCCTGTTCCTTATATTCTCACTTCTTTTCTCTTGCAATGTCAGAATAACCAGAATACTAGCGAAGGGCAGAGAGAGGATGCCGAAGCACTAAGACAACAGCTTAGGGAGCGAGAGGAGACTGTTCAGGATCTGAAGGAACAGCTGGCTCTGGCAGAAGTCTATCAAAAAGCTGTTGAAATTAAGCATGCAACACAGGTACAGACATTTTTTTCTGTTCATTAGTCTGTCTGTTTCCCACCTCGCCACATACACTAGCATTATAGAGTAGTAGTTCAGCTGGGGGGGACCTACAGTGATCATGCTGTCCAGATGCCTGACTTTCAGGGCTCACCAAAAGTTAAGCCGTGTTATTAATGGCATTGTCCAAATCCCTCTTAATCACTGACAGTCTTGGGGCATCGACCACCTGGATAACACAGACAGAGGCAACCAGCACTCAGTGTGAACACTGGCAGTGCCAACAGCCTCGCCTGATTCCATTCTACAGCAGCTCAAATGAGAGAACAGTGAGAACATTCACAATGTATGTTGTGGATCTCGCCATCAGCTGTGCTCAGACGCTCATTTTACCCAGTAACTGGACCCTGGAGTCAGGTCTTCCCGGTTACCAGCCTGTGGACATGCAAATCCCAAGGTCTTACAGCTCCCCTCCAGCTGTTGGTGCAGACCCATGCAGAGAGGGGATGCATCTACATCATCAATGAAGATATTAAAAAGGAAAGGCTCCAACACTGAGCCCTGAGGAACAGTACAGCTGGATATTAGGAAAAAATTCTTCCCAGAAAGAGTGGTCAGTCAGTGGAATGGGCTGCCCAGGGAGGTGGTGGAGTCCCCATCCCTGACTGTGTTTCAGAGTAGATTGGATGTGGTGTTGAGGGATCTGGTGTAGGGGAGAACTTGTAGAGTAGGGCTGATGGTTGGACTCGATGATCCCAAGGGTCTCTTCCAACCAAAATGATTCTATGATCAATGGCCTTTAGAAATGGTGTTTAGTAAGAAGGAGGACAGGCTGCTGATTGGGGCACAGCATAGCCAGGCAAGCACATGGAACAGCCACAGTTTAAACAACTGACTGTTTTTTAATTCCCTGACTGTATATTTCTTTCATTTTTGTTCCTCCCCAAATCACCCAGGTACGTCCATTTCCCTGCTTTTTGTTCCTCCT
Source organism: Jacana jacana (assembly GCA_013400555.1). Lineage (NCBI taxonomy): Eukaryota > Metazoa > Chordata > Aves > Charadriiformes > Jacanidae > Jacana > Jacana jacana. The sequence goes on along the minus strand of VZTM01015622.1, from coordinate 84,082 downwards.
CTAAACATTCCATAAATCATTTGCAATACCAAAATGTTCTTCATTTATGTCCCATAAGATATCCTGTGACCCAAGGCAGTAACCACCCTTGGTGGTGCTCCACCATGAAGTCATCTTCATGGTTTCACATGTGGACAGTGGGACTGATGGCCCTCTGAGGAGGGGGACAACGCGCCCTGGGAGTGCCTGGACAGGGTGTCCCTTCCTCTGAGTTAGAACTTGTGCTCTTCCCTGCCGGCTGATGTATGGAAAGATTTTTATGAACACTCTGAATTACAGGTTTAGCTTATGGTCTGTGAATTGGGCTGTATCCTCTACAAACAAAACCCCAGAAGTTTTATGAACTTGTAATCATATCTTTTATCATTCCGCAGGTTTTTATATTAAATTTTACATGTTTTGCTTTCTGGGATCTGAAATATTATCGGTTAATATATATGTATTAGTAGGGTAAAGATACCATTTGATCAGGGTGACGCCTAGGGTTATTAAGTTGAAGATCTTATCACATGTAATGTGGTGATGCGTGTTGAAAGTAAGCCTGCGTGTCTGTCAGGCTCATAACCATCTCGTCATTTGTTGTTTGTTTTTTTGGTTGGGGGCTTTTTATTATTTATTTATTTTTGTGGCTCGTTTTTTCAGCTGAGCTCCCTGCAGAAATTGATTCGGGAGAAGGAAGCTCTCCTAGAAGAGCAGGTTCACCAGCACCAAGTGGAATTGCTCACGATAGTGGCCCAGTCAGATCTGGAAGCAGAGATGCAGCAGGTATATTTGATACAATAATATTATTGTGGGAGGAGAAAGAAAAAGAAGTTTTACCAGTCTGAAGACACCCTGAAGGAGCATCAAAGTAATTAAAAAGGGAGAAGAGATACAATTTGATTAGTTTTGGTTGTTTTGGGGATGCTACTTTGAACTTTGATACCTAGCTTCAGTCTGCTGATGCACTATCAGCAGGAAGTTAGAAAGAAAGAACAGTTAAAAAGAAATATTGGATTATTGTATTGCAGTCCCCCATTCGTAAAACAGTGGTTGGTTCTTTCTACTGCATCAGGGTTCCAGAATAAGTATCAACAAAAATGAATTCCAGGCTGTTGAAGTAACTGTGTTATGAAAACTAGGTGTGTGGATGAAACCAGGAAATCTAGCCCTCTTATGTTAGCCCCCAGTTCCTGGTGCAGCACTCTCTCTCTCTCGCAGAAACTGCGTACGCTTCAGAGAAAGCTGGAGGAGCGGGAAGCAGCTCTGCTGGAACGAACTCAGGAGGTAGAACTGCTGCAGTGTGAATTATGTGCTGCTGAACAACAAAACCGGGTACCCTTTCATGGTTTGCTTATTACCTTACTCATGTGTAAGTGGTGGGTGGTACCTTTGTCAGTAGCTCAGAAGCTATGGATATCTTCATGGCATGGTTGTTGCGATCCCCTGACTTCTCTGTGGCTTTGACTCACCTCCTATACATTATACAATCATAGGGAGGTCTTGGTAGGCATATAAACTTGACACCATGGGGCTGAAGTTTCTTTTCTACCCATAAAGGGAGCTCCTCATTGCCCTCCTCCTGAAACTGGCTGTGCTGGCCGTCCCCAGCTGCAGGAGGAGGAAGTTTGACAAAAGGAATTCTGGCAAGTGCTGGGTCTATTTCTGTTCCTCGGTTGTCTTAAATTCCTGGTGTCAACCAGTTTGCTGGGATCTTTCTTGAAGCAGTGGGCGCTGTGTGGAGCACTCCATTACCTTCAGTTCCTGCATCAGCATTTTTACACTCTTTTGTTCTGTTTTTTAATAGCGCTCCATAATTGCTGAATTCCCCCTCTTGTTGTAGTCCTTCCTCCCCTTTTTGAGGAAGCTTTCTTTCCTCTAAAAGAGAACTCATGGCTGCTGTTCTATTATTTCATTCCTCTACATTCTCATGTTCTAAATTAGGTCTTATCCTTTCTTTACCAAAATTTGGGAGTTCTTGTTTCTCCCAGCATTCCTTTCTTGCGGGCAGGTTTGTTCTAACAAATTGAGTTTTCTGTCATATTTATTTCCTTCTTTGTGCTATTTAGTTATTTGAAAATTATTTAATGACAATTTTAAAATATAATTCAGGTACTTTGTTTTGGCAATGTATGGAACTACTTGCGAGTTAAATTCATTTCCATACCATTTTACAGACACTCCTAGATCAGTGCCAGAAGATGGAAGTGGATCTAAACTCCCTGAGAGGTGTTCTAGATGCAGAGAGACGAGAGTCTCAGGATCTCAGAGAAAAGATGGAGCTGGAACTGGCTGAGAGGAAGCTCTCCTCCCATCGCTTGCAGGAGGAGGTGCAGTGTCTCTCGGAACAGTTGGAAGAGGCAAGAAGAGCATGTGCTGAATTAGAGGCGAAGTATATAGACCTGGAGCAGGGCCAAAGGCCGGAGATGGAAACGAAAAACCTGCAGATTGGTTGTCTTAAGGCAGCTGAGCAAGAGCTGCACTCCAGCCATGCTGCCCTTGTAGCCGAAAATGATCAGCTGAAACAGGACATTGACAGGCTGTTGGTAGTATCTGCTGAAAACAGCGCTACAGCACAGAAGCTGCAGGGTGAGCAGAATCAGCAGTTTGGGGAAGCAGGTTCTCAAGAGCATAGGAGTCACTGGGCTGCCTTCTGTTTGGCTTTGGTTTGATAATAGCTTATAAAAACCTCTTGATTATAACAACTGCATAGGGGTGGTTGCACTGTATCAAACTAAAGGTCTCTCCAGTGTGATCCCACCTTTCTGTCTTTGGCAGTGACCAAAGTTGGTTGCAAGAGGAGCTGTGTATGAGTAGGGCAGCATGTACAGTGCTTTCCTTATGTACTATCCCAGCCTATAGTCTTTTGAGGCTTATGGATTTCTTTACCTAGATGTATTTTTTAATTAATTTTAGTAAGTTGTTGTGTTTTTTCTGTCAACTTTTCCAAGTTCTTTTTAGATGTGCCTCATTAACCTGAGTCTGAGTTTCTACTGAAGTTATAAGTAAAACAACAAAGGAAAGCAGACAGTCGCGTTTTTATCTGTAGGCCTTGTGTTATAGCTAATAATATTGATATTGGCTCAAGCTATCATTTCAAATTTATTTTCTTCTAGCTCCTTTACGGCCCTAAACAGAAGCAGTGACTTAGCACATATAGTATTCTGCATATCTGTAAACTGGATATATTTTAGCAAAAAAGGCAAGAGCACACTTTAACTCCCTTTTTCACCTTCCACTAGATGAACTTGTACAGAAATCTGAAGAATTTCTGTGCTGTCAGAACGAGCTGTTGAAGAAACAGGTATGATCTTTTCATACAAGTCTCTTGAAATTTTCCCATATGTGGAAGAACTGAAATGAAATTAAATGCTTGGAATTCCTTTTTTTTTAATGATGTATTGCTTGAGAGACTTGTATGAGTTCTCTCAGCTGACAGACAGGCATGTTATGACTATGGAAGCATGGAAAGAAATAGGAGTCAATCTGGATAATTTTAAAGTTCCCAATTGATTTTGTTAAAAGCTTAACCGAAAGATCAAAGACTAATGTATATGCATAAACTGTACTGAAACTTATCTTTCTCCCCTCTGTCCTACATTAAAGCAGAATGAAACAACTTCACAGGAAAAAATAATAGATCAGGAAGATCACAGTGGGACTTCATTCCTACCCACAGAAAACTTGGACAGACAGGATACTGAAGGTGGTATGATAACCTTACTTATTTAAATATTATTAAATGTTTAAGAATTATTCTTGCCTATTTTTAGATAATGAATGTGTCCATGATGATTCATTATGGTTTTGTTGCCAAGATCTTAAAAAATACTACATAGTTCTTTCCAATGGTAAAAGTAGAATTTAATTATAAAGGAGAAAAGGAACTGTTTGAATGTCAGATTGTGAACAGACTGAGCCAAACACATACATAAACCATCTGGAATTAGTAAAAAGACTGGGTTGTGCATCATAGGCCCTGCCTGCACAGTGTTCTCTTGTAATATGAAGCGGGGCTTTGGGGTTTTGTTACCTGTATGGTTCTTGTGCTTCATGCTCTTGCATGTATGATCTATGGTAACTGGTGAAGAGAACACAGGGGAGATGTGGAAAAGCCAGGATGAAGACAAGGATGGTAATATGACATGATTGTAGGCTTTTCCAGAAAAGGCCATCAAGGTCAGCTTCATTGTGATAGAGCATCTAAGTTTGATGATTGGTTTTGGTTTATTGGCATTTTTGTTCCAATAATGTAAATTTTGCTGAAGGATGGTAGAATAAATTGTACGGTGGAATTGCAGAATCGTGGAATTGTCCAGGTTGGAAGGGACCTTTCAGATTGAGCCCAACCATGAACCCAGCACTGGCAAACCCACCACGGACCTGTGTCCCTCAGCACCATGTCTGCCTGTCTTTTAAATCTCTGCAGGGATGGCAACTCCACCACTGCCCTAGGTAGCCTCTGCCAAGGCTCCACAACCCATTTCAGTGATGACGTTTTTCCCTATCTCCATCCTAGACCTCCCCTGGCACAACTTGAGGCTGTTTCCTCTTGTCCCGTGGCCTGTTCAGTCAGAAGAGACTGAACCCACTGGCTACCCTCTCCTTTCAAGGTGTTCGTAGAATCGTTCAGGTTGGAAGAGACTTTTGGGATCATTGAGTCCAACCATCAGCCCTACTCTACAAAGTTCTCCCCGACACCATATCCCCCAACACTACACCTAAACAACTCTTTAAGAGTTGTAGAGAGCAAGAAGGTCTCCCCTCAGCCTCCTATTCTCCAGGCTGAACACCCCCAGCTCCCTTAGCTGCTCCTCGCAAGACTTGTGCTCCGGACACCTCACCAGCTCTGTTGCCCTTCTCTGGACCTGCTCCAGCCTCTCAATCTCTGTTTTGTGGTAAGGGGCCCCAAACTGGACACAGCCCTCAGAGTGGGGCCTCCCCAGTGCCCAGTCCAGGAGGACAGTCACTGCCCCAGTGCTGCTGGCCACACTGTTCCTGACACGGGCCAGGATGCTGTTGGCCTTCTTGGCCACCTGTCCTTCAAACCCATGTCTCTGCAATTTAGAGGTAAGAATGTTAGGAGGCCATATCAAAGGCCTTACACAAGTCCAGTTTTTAATCTGATATCATACCCTAAGTTCGGATTGAGTATATCCAGTATTATATTATCTACTCTAGTATGTTCTGTATATAATAAGTGCTGAGTAGAAGAGGATAATATTTTTGATCGATCTGTGGCTAGGCTGCTGTTCAGTCTGCCCAGGATGCTGCTAATCTCGTTTGCTGCCAGGCTCACTTGCTGGCTGATGTTTGGCCTAAACCCCAGCAGATCATCTTCATCCTTTCTTGCAGAGCTGGTCCCCATCTGACCTTCCAGGGATGGAACATTACATTTATCAGTGTTGAATTTCTTGAGGTTCCTGTTGCTCCATTCTCCTAGCATGGCCAGGGAGGATATCGGCTGCTTCCCCACAGTGTGTTCTCCAAACTGGGGTGTGGACTCTGCCACCTCCAAGTCACAGATAAGGATGTTAAATGGGAGAGGTCACAGATAGACTTCTGTGATGTTCCACTCATTACTAGCCTCCAGACAGAGTATGACCTTCTCACCACTAGTCTCTGAGCCTGATCATCCAACCAGGTTTTTGTGCATTGAGTTGTTCTTCAGTCCAGACCATCGATTCTTGGTTTTGATACAAAAATATTGTGCGAGACATTGGCAAAAACCTTTCTAAAATCAAGATAAATGCTCTCTGTGGCACTCTTCTCATCTCCAAACACACGGAGGGCAATTTGGTAGTCCAAATATGATTTGACTGTGGTAAAACCATGCTGACTGTTTCTCAGTCACTGCATCCTCTGTGTGTGTGTGCTAATGTGCTCTGAGAGGACTTGCTTTCTGAGTTCTGGAGGGACTCAAGCCAGTCTTATCGTATGTTGTCTTATTTTCCTGTGTGTGTTGAGGTGGATTATCCTTGTTCTTGGAGAGTGCTGTCTTTACAAACCTGCCAACCTTCCTGAGCTCCGTCACCCTTTGGAGCTGTCTGCCATGGGATCTCACCTACCAGTTCCCTAAATAAGGTGGAGTCTGGTCTCCTGAAGTCTAGGATCTGTACCTCTGTTACTCTCATTCCTCACTCCCCTCAGGATCTTGAACTTCTCTATCTCATGGTCAAAGCAGCCAAGGCTGTTGCTGATTATCACATATCCAGCTGATTATTCCTGGTTTATGAACAGCAAATCCAGTTGCGTATCACTCTTGGGTGGTCCATCCACACTATATCGAGACTTTATCTGATCATCTCCAGAAATCTCGTAGATTGCTTGTGTTCTGACATGTTACCCTTCCAGCAAATGTCAGGGAGATTAAGGTTCCCCAGAAGATTCAGGATCTGTGACACAGACTTCCTGAAATTGTATAAAGACAAATGTTTACTGGCAGGTAGCCACTATGCAAATGAACACATTTTCTGTCTTCCCAGGTAGTAAGAAGACTGAGATGGTGTCTGTTGGTATCAAATGTAAATGGAAGGTTTCATTCTGTAGGAAAAAAAGGAAAGCTAAATATTACTTTCAAACATTAATTTTTTCCCTATCTTCTGCTTTTGATTATAAAAACTGTCTTTATGATAGAATAGTTGAGGTTGGAAGGGACCCAGGGCCAGTTCCTCAGGACTGTTTCCAGATTAGTTTTAAGTGCTTCCGAGAGGGGAGGCTTCACAATGCCAAAGGCCTTAGTGAAGGCCTTGATGGCATCCACTGCTCTCCTCCCAAACCGGTCATCTCATCATATACAGTGACATACCTATCATAAGTGTTATTTATACACCACTTTACAGAAATATAAGTGTAAAAATACTGTAAGTCAAACAGCAGCTGAGTTCTTATACCAATCGTGACTTGGACTGTGGCTCTTGAATGTTTTATTCTTCTCTAATTTTAACAATTTCTCATGTCATTTTTATCCAAGGGAAATTTGAAATGTTTTGCTACAATAGTTCCTTCTTTCCTCTCCTTTATAAAAATGTTTCTTAAAACTTGACACTCTTATTAGCTGTCCTTTAATTTTAGTCTATATAACAATTGTTCACTTTAGAAAAGGTGCTTAAAACAGCACGTTGTTTTGGTCATTTGCCTCTTAAAAGAACCCAAACCACACCATCCAATGACAATGTTGTATATATCCACTACAGAAGTGTTACTAGTAGCCATGTGCCCTGTTCTCTAAAGCTCCTGGAAGAGTATCATCATAGTCTCCTTATCAGAGTTTTAATTTTCAAAGGAATCGTTTGTATTTGAATGTTTCAGAAGTACCACACTTGCAACTTGTTCTCCAGGAGCCTCAGCAGGAAGCTGTGATGGTTGCAGAAAATGCAAAGCAGGTAATGATTAAGTAACTGAAATAAGCTGAAACAGGTCAAGGACTGGCCTTAAAACAGCTAAGCTGTTATAGCCTTTTTTTAGCAATCCTCTTTGGAAGGTTATTATTAACTGGATTAATGATGAAAGACGGAAATAGCTTCCAAATACTGCTTGTACTGTGTTCTTATCGGACTGCGCTTCCCTTTGCTGTCTGTGTGGAATACTTTTGTCCTTCATTCACTCAATATTCATGCTATTTTTTGCCTCTTGTGAGTTAGTTCTTCAGCAAAGCCATAGACTAGAGAAAGGCCAGCCCCAGGAAATGCAGTTCCCAAGGCTCAGCTGTCATTGTATGATGCCTTTCAAACCAGACCTCTCCATCCCCACTCTGCTGGTGGCATCTGGCAGGTTGACTTGGGGAAAACATGCTCTCTTTGTTGAGTGAAAGACACGTAGCTTCTGTCCTTGTGTTCTTCCACTGTGACAACTGCAGGTCCAGCTGCAGTCAGTCTGTTGGTGAGAAGGGTAGAGGATTAGATACCTGCTCTTCACTGTATACTCCATCAGCAAGGTGGTGGATGTGTTTGTCTCTGTGTACCCATACTAAGAATTTGTTGTAAATTGTTTGTTAGAGCTTGGAGGCATATCTGGGCCCTTTGTAGTCGGCTCCCCTCGGTTCCAGCCTGCCAGCAGGGGGAAGAAGATGCCAGGTCTAATCTAACACATTCCTCTCCATCAGAGACAGTTTATAGTTCATACATTACTGTGATGTATTGGGACAAAAGTTGACATTTGGGACTCATGTTGGAATACACTTTAAGTCAGCTCATCCTGCTTGACTTCAGAGCCTTCCATTCCAGCTGCCTGTTGTCGGGGTGTAAGCTCAGATCAATGGATGCACACACAGAGTCTCTTCAAGGGCATATGTAAGCCTTTGAGCTATTTCCTAGAGCCCCTTTTAGACAGTGGAGGTAATAGGTTCTTTAGCCATGGACCAAGGTGAATGTTGAAAATGGATCGGTGAATCCAGCCCTGGAATTTTCCATTTTAATGTCTTAATTGTTAAAAAAATCTAGTTAAATAGCTTGCGTGTAAATATGTACACTTGGCCAGTGATATCCTGTCATTTCTGCATCTGGTCCATGACTGCAGGCCAAGGTATATGTGGATCCAAACCCAGTTCAAGGGTTTGGGTCACATGTGCATGTTACGGGAATGCAAGCAATAAATTCCATTTCAGTGCTTGGAGCTTGAAAAGACGAAGTGCTCCAGAACATAGCTCTGGAGGTCATTTCCTTAGGATCCTGTGACCCCTCTTAGTGCCCTGTATTTATGTGCCAGTTAGTTACAGCAAATCTTAATTCTGAACACTTCATTTGCAGTCTTTTCAGGTCTGGTTTGGGGTTTTTTTGTTTGTTTGGGGGTTTTTTTTCCACTTTCTTTTTGGGGAGGGTGGGAGGAAGTGGCTTTTTTAGACACTACTTAATTGTGCCTTATAGCCTTCTTGTACTCTAATACAAGCCTTTTTCCACAGAAGTATTATAAGCTGATGAAAGACAACGCGTTGGGAACTAGCCAGGAATACTGCCATTTATTTTAGATTCATGTTTAACTCATAAGTGGACTTCTAAAAATGAAGAAATTAGTAGATGAGTCTTGGTTCTTTTATGGATGTCAACAGCAAACTGACCAATTCCCTGGGCTTTATTCAGCATCTTTGTGTGGGCAAAAAGAGTTTGTGTCTGTGAATGGCTAAATCTCATCTCTCTTTTCTTCAGCAGTCAGGTCCTGTCCTGTTTGACAGTGGGAGATGTGTAGCAGCAGGGTGGGTGGTTTGAGTGGTGGAGCCTAACGTAACCTTTCTGGGAAAGCTGCAGGTTCTTTATCTGCTGGAGTAGTGAGGAATACGGTGACAAACATGTGGCTTCTTACCTGCTCTGCTTGGGTGGTTCAGTGAAAGATTACAGATTAGTGGTTGGTCCCTTTGAAGCAGTGAGGGTGGAAGAGGAAACACCTCAAGCTGGGGAGGAAGTTATTAGAATTGTTGCATCAATGGTGATACCCTGATCTGCTGAGATGTCTTGTCTCTTGATATCAAAACCAGTCTGCCTTTTTTTTTAAATGTATTTTCATTAAGCATAAGAGTTGCCTCTAAAGTTGGGACTGATAGTTTTTACTTAAAGCTTGGTAGAGCAGCAGACAGCTAAGATAGCTGTCTTCTAATTCAAAGATCGTGGCCCAAAAAAAGTATTTTTTGTTCAACAGAATATGAATGTTGGACCTGAGGTGAAATCGCAAGACTTGCAGACTCTGGAAGCTCCAGCCTCTTATATAGACTGCTGCTCTACAGGTGAGGACACAGAATAAGGCATGTAACAAGAAAATTGTGGAAATATGAGAAATTTCAGGGATAAATCTATGGTGATTTGGAAAGAGGAGGTTTGAGGTCAGAATCTAAAGATGAGCAGAAGATGGGGAAGATGCACACAATGTAGAAGAGAACGTTCTGTTGTGGGACGGATCAGAAGAGAAGTAGTTCCCAAGATGAGAAAGGAAGAAGGGTTTCAAGGGAGAGTGTGTTTGTAAATGAAAAGGCTGATGTGTAAGACACAGAAGAGAATTAAGATAAGATGAAGAACTGTATTCTTCAAGTTAGTAAAATTCTTTCTGTGTTTGGAATTACTGATACCACTTCTGCCCCTAAATAAAAAAAAAAAAAACACCCAAAATTTTCCATAGTTCACTTCTCCCTTTGCATCTTTACTCTTCTGTAAAGGTTAAATATAGTGTAGATTTAGGTGATGCAGTGAATGTGGGAAGTTTTGATGTGCACAGCTATGGACAGTGTCTGGTGCATGGGCTCAAACCTCCTCTCTCTTTCCCCTCTCCCTGGAAACCAGAGATGCTCCAGTCCCACCTATTGTTTCTCCACTTACCTACTGACTTTACATCCAACTTGTTATGCTGATGGTGACAAGCATACCTTTTATCACTAGGTGTGTCAGGAGAGATGGTGGTGAATCTGTTTGATGACACTTTGGTGCTCCCTGAGGTAAAGATTTAGTCTGGAACTTTTTTCCTCTCGGTATTGCATGTGTTTGTGGATATGAAAACTTTGGCTTAAAAGCCCCGAAGAGTTAGTTTTTTTAATATCCCATAATTTAAAGTAGTTGTTGCAACACTACAGCAAGCTTTAAGAAAGAGCTCTCCTTAAATGGCTCCCCATAAATGGTTTCTGTCCTCCAAACTGATGGATGGACAGCTTTTCCAGCACAAGGTGCGCACTTACTGGTGGGCTGCTGATCCCTGCTTTCTGGGAAGGATTTGGGAGTGCTTTTCTTTTGGAGTCTTTTTTTGGGAGGGGGTGGGAGGAAATAGTTACTTGGAAAAAGCCAAGTGCTTTGGTCTGGGTGCTTTGTCTGGTGTTCTCGCCACGGAGATGGACACAGACTGGAATATGGGCTTCTATGCTGTTTCTTTGCCATGTCAAGTGGATGGATAGAAGAGGGTACAAAACCTCCTTGTTCAGAGCCTATGGATAGGATGCCAGGAAACTGTGACTGGATAAGAACACTGGAGGGCTTGTAAAAATCACAGGAGAACCGAAACACTTCAGAATCATACTGTCTTATAACCAAGAGAGAATGAGAACTAAGGGAATAGGAAGTTACATTTATGATCTAATCTTATAAGCCAGCATCTTCCATTCTGTGACTTCAGGAACAAATGAACAGAAATGACCCAAGCAGTCCTCCTGTTATGAGTGATGCTGCTGCCTATTGCAGTGGCCATCTCAAAGGGTATCCCTAAACTGCAAGGTGTGGAAAGCAGGTTCTTCTAAAAGTGACCCTTTCACGGGATTCAATGGAAAATTGAAACCTATTATTTTATTTTAGGCAAGAACAGATGGCTGTCCCCATGGAAGTGAGCAGCTCACTGGGGAAAGCTGTTCACCTGGAGTTCTGGAGTATCTTGCTGCAGAGAAACAGAAAGAGCTGTCGGTTTTGCTGCTGGAACTGAAAGAAGCCCAAGAAGAAATAACTTTTCTGAAAAGGCAGCTCAGGGTCCCGGATAACCATGGTTCTGTGGGTAACCAAACAGGAGAAGCAGCAGCTAACCAGCTGGAAGATAATTCCCAGATACAGTTTATTGAGAGGGAAGAGCAAAGGGCTTCAGATGCACAAAATGAGTTGAGCAGTAGCTCATTCCTGAGAGAAACAGAAATGCAGCAAAGCGATGTGCTTCAGGAAAACAGAATCGGTCTTCAAGAAATGCCACAGGGGAGCACTGTCCCCTGCAGAGGGAAGGTGGAGGCAATACAAGAAGCCTCTGTGGCAGGTCCAGAGCCTGGCACCTCTCCATCTCAAGAACTGATAAAGTTACAAAGCCAAATTACAGAACTGCAGGTAACTCTTCAGAAATCAGAAGAATCCTATAAGAAAGAATTAGGAGAAAAAAGTGCAGAGATAAATAGGCTAAACCAGCTGGCTGAAGAATACAGGAAAAAAATAGAGGATTCTGACAGTGCTTTTTCTGTTTTGTCTGAAGAACAAGATCAGCTCCTATGTCGGATGAAGGAACTTTCTACCATAACAGAACTGAAAGAGCAAGTGAAGCAACTTGAGGAAAATCTAGCTGTTTCAGAAAAGCAGAGACTGTCAGACAGTCAAAGCATTCTTCTGAGAGAGCAAATCCAGAGCCTTAAAAATGAATTTAAATCCAAGGAGATAAAAATTGAAGCTTTGCAGAAAGACTTGGATGAAGCGCAGCTTCAGCTTTCTGACCAGGATGTGCAACTAAAAGACCTGAGAAGCCAGATCAAGAAGAAGGAATGTGAAGTACTAGATCTAGAACAACTTTCGAGGAAGAACACAGCTGAGATAGAAGAGCTTTCCCAACGCTTAGCCTCAAAGGGGCATGAAGCTGCCAGCCTAGAACAGCGTGTTGCTGTGCACACCAGGTCTATAGACAGCCTGCAACAAACCTTGCGGGAGAAAGACCAGCAGATGACCGAGATCAGTGTCAGCATGTCTGAGAAAATAGTGCTGCTGAATGAAGAGAAATTTTCTCTAGAAAATGAGCTGAAGAGCCTTAAAGAGCAAACAAGTCTATTATTAAAAGCCCAGGAAGAAAAAGACCAAAGCATAGCAGCAAAAGATATGTATCTGAAGTGTGGGGCGCCTGAGCAGCAGAGTGAGACAGAGGCAACATGTAAAGAGAGTGAGGTATTAGGACATAAACTTGAACTTCTGAAAAAAGAAAACGAGCAAGTAAAGCGGAAGCTGCAAGCAGCACTTGTTAACAGGAAAGAGCTTCTGAAGAAGGTAGGCAAATTGGAGAATGAATTAGTAAAACTGAGGAAAGAACATGAATTTGAAGCCTCAGTGGCTCAAGAAGCTGAAGGGGAGGAAAACATGATGAGTGTGATAAGCAGAGATGTGAATCTGGAAAGCCAGCCCAGTGGGGAGTATCTGATTCAGCTGCTTTCCAAAAAGGAATTAGAGTTGCAGAGCGTCCGGAAGGACCTGCTGGATAAAGAAACTACTGAAGCGCAATTGCAGGCAGTAATTGAGGAGATGAGGAGAAGCTTGCAGGGTACAACAAACATCGTTTCAGTTAAAGATGAAATCTTGGAGAGTTGGACAACTGCTGACAAAGTAACTGAAAGCAAGAAAAGCCCAGAAGATGACGAAGAAAATGAAAAAAATAGTTCAAGAGCTACAAATCTTGAAGAAAATCAACAGCCTGCTCTGAAAGAGAAGATTTTGACTCTTGAACAAGAAAAAGAACAACTTCAAAAAAAACTTCAGGAAGCCCTGGTATCTCGCAAAGACACTATAAAAAAGGCTCAAGAAAAAGACAGGCATCACAGAGAACAGCTGAAACAGCAGAAAGATGAATACAGCATTCTACAAGAACAATTTGATAAGCAAAGCAAAGAGATGGAGAGCATCCAAGCTCAGGTCAGACAACTCCAAGAACAGAAAGGATCAACAGAGAGTATTCTTGGAAATCAAGATGGGTTGGATTCTTCGTGCATGGAAGCAGAAAATATAACAAATAACAAACCTGTTCAAGTTGCAGGTGGTTCTGGGGAAGAGTTTAAGGAAAAATTTGAAAAATTGCAGATGGAGAAAGATGAATTGGAATATAATGTTAGCCATATGCAAAGTGAAGTTGCTTGCAAATCAGAATTAGTCCTTAATTTGCAAGAGCACATAGCACAGTTGTCTCTGGAGATAGAGGCGCTGAAGAGAACCTCTGACCAAGCCGAAGCAAAGGCAGCAATTCTTCAGGCAGAATTGGAGGAGAGTCGAGCAAAAATTTCTAGAGAGGGCAGTCTGGAAGACCTGAAAACACTTATGCACCAAAAGGATGAAGAAATGGAATTCCTTAACTTGCAGTTAAGGGAGAAAAGTGAAGCTCTTGACACCATGCAAGCGCAGTTGCTGGAAAAAGAGGATTCAGTCAGGAGACTACGTAGCCAGCTGGAAAGTCAAGCTCAGGTACATGAGGAACAAAGCAAGCGACTGCAAACGGAGTTGCTTGAAATTCAGGAGAAGCAAGATGATGGTGCAGAAGCAGCTAAACAGAAGACTCAAATGCAGAGAAAGTTGCAAGCTGCGCTTATCTCCAGAAAAGAGGCACTAAAGGAGAGCAAATCTCTGAAAGAGGAGCTTGCTAACGCTAAAAGTACTATTGAAAATCTTTCTGTCAAGTTGACAAGTATGGAAAGCCAAATATGTGGCCAAGCTAAAGAAACAGATACTTTAACAGAAAAACTAGCAGGCCTTACTGAAGAGCGAGAAAAACTTATTGCAGAAGTTGATAAAGCACTTACAGAAAATCAGAGTCTTGATGGTTGCTGTAAAAACCTGACATCTACTCTAGATAGGGTTTTTCTAGAAAAGGAGAAGCTGGAGAAGGAGATGGAATCCTTGAAATGCCTTCAAGCTGCTGAGAGTTCCGAGTGGCATGAGAAATACAGGGAGCTTCAGAAAGAATATGAAACTCTCCTGCAGTCCTATGAGAATGTGAGTAATGAGGCTGAGCGGATCCAGCGTGTTTTGGAAACTGTTAGGCAGGAAAAGCAGGAGATTTTCATTAAGCTGAAAAGTGTTGAAGCAAAAAGAGAGGAAACAGATAAGCAGCTACAGGAGGCTGGACGGGAAATTGATGGAATGAAGGAGAAAATGAGGAAATTTGCAAAATCAAAGCAACAAAAGATCCTGGAACTGGAAGAGGAGAATGAGAAGCTTAGAGCAGAGATGTGTTTTACAGGTGGAGAGCTGCACAGTGCTGGAGATGTCTTTGCAAATACAAGTCTGAAGGAAGATCTGGAGAGCTCTAGGGGGGATTACCAGTCCCTTTCTGCTCAGCTTGAGACAGTAATGGCTGAAAAGGAGTCTCTTAATCAAGAGATCGCAGACTTAAAGTGTCGTTTGCAGGTAACAGAATCTAAACTGAAGGAAAGCAGAGAACTAGTAGACAAGTACGTTTCTCAGAAGACAACAGGGGAAGAAACAAATCAAGCAGTTGCTACACCACCACCAGTGGAGAAGACTGAAAATCAAGTGGATGTAAGTTCAGGGCCACAGTCTCCTACTGCAGAGCTGGAACAAAAAGCATTTGAAGATGGTAGCTCTTGTGAAGATCTCAGTACGTACATACAGCAGATAGACAAGCTCAGAGAGCGAATCATGGAACTGGAAGAAAATAGGAGGGCTTCAGAGCAACAGCTGGGTGACATCCATGTGTGTGTTGAGACTTTAGCAGGTGAGAAAAGGGTTTTAGAGGCCCAAATGGAAGAGAAGGTCCAAGAATTGAATGCTCTTCAGGACACAGTAGTAAAGATGGAACAAACGGTCCAAAAAACCAAAGACGACCTTGTCAGGATGACAGAACTGAAGGATGCACTGGAGGCTGAGAAGGATGATTTGGAAGAAAGGCTCATGAATCAGCTGGCAGAACTTAATGGGAGTATAGGAAACTATCAGCAAGATGCAACAGACTTGCAGGTGAAAAATGAGCAACTGAAACACGAGCTTCAGAGTTTGCAGAGAATGATGCATGAACTGGAGGAGGAGAAATGTCAGATAGCAAAGGAGAAAAGTAAAGCAAGTTCAGAAAAGCAAAAGGAATTTGTAGAAAAAATAAAATGCAGTTGGAGGGGAGACAGCAGCTCACATGTAAAGGAGCTTCAAGAACTGCTGAAGCAGAAACAGCAGGAGATTAAGCAGCTGCAGAAGGACTGTATTAGAAGCCAGGAAAAGAGCAGCAGTTTAGAAAGAACTGTTAAAGCTCTGGAATTTGTACAGAGTGAGTCTCAGAAAGAGGTAGAAGCAGCCAAAGAGGCTTTAGCTAAAGCGGTTGAAGACACCAAGAAAGCCCAAAAGGAACTTGCTCTCTGCAGAGTAGTCTTGGATGACACTCAGAGTGAGGCAGCAAGGGTTCTAGCAGAGAGTGTCAAAGTGAAGGAAGAGTTGCGAGCAAACAAAGAGAATATTAAAATTCAAATGAAGAAAAAAGATGAGGACTTTGAGAGAAGGCTGGAACAGGAGAAAGACAAGCACTCCAAGGAAATTAAAAACATGGAAGAAAAGCTGGCAGCTTTGCAGAGGGAGAAAGACTGTATAGAAACAACTATTGGTGATATTCAAGACTCCTTGAAGATAAAGGACGAAGAAACCAAGCAATTGGAAGGCAGCCTAAACAAAACGCTTGCCCAGCTTGCAGCTTTCACCAGGAGCATGTCTTCACTTCAGGATGACAGGGATAGAGTGATAGATGAATCAAAAATGTGGGAGAAGAAATTCACTGAAACTATTCAAAAGAAGGAGGAAGAAATACATTCAAAAGAGGAAACTTGTCTTGCACTGAAGGACCAGATGAAGCAGATGACCATACACGTAGAAGAACTTCAGGCTCGTATAATCAGGTAACAATGGTCATAATGACTCAGCTGCTGTTCTTGTATTTCCTTCTGACACGGCAGAAGCCAGAGGTGAGGTAGGATTTGCTTTTGCAGTATACCAGAAGGAAAGAATTTTGACTATGTAAATATACTAAATGTGATGTGATTGGCAAAACTATTGAGTGCCTAAGATGCAGAGCAGAATCAGTCTTCCTAATAAAGCCATAAATATAAGGCTTATCTCCTGGATCACTTGTGTTTGGATACAAAAGAGGTTTGGAGTTAATGTTGTTGGAAGTTACTACGTATTTGTTGTCTGTGCAAAGATACAGAGAGGTTAACACTAAAATATTCCTTATCATTAGGGTACCCATGTTAAATCTATTGTCTGGGACAAGCGCTGCCCATCTGAGTATTATCTAGAGTCGTTATTAATCTGAAATTTGAAATAGATTCTTTTGCATAGAGTTGTTGCACTCTGAGATTAAACTTGAAGGTCGAGAAAGCATTGGGATATGTAATTCCAGTTTAATCCCAAAACAGATTTTGAGGAAAAGATGGTGCTGTGGAAATGTACTAAAATATACCTCTGGGAATTTCCAAAATTCAACAGGGCTTGGATGGGTGTACTCTGCCGGGGAAACAACTGGTAGGAAGACTGGGCCCAGAGAATGGTGGTGAATGGAGTTCAGTCCAGTTGGTCTCCAGTCACAGTGGTGTTCCCCAGGGCTCAGTGTTGGGGCCAGTTTTGTTTAATGTCTTTATCAACGATCTGGAGGAGGTGATCGAGTGTACCCTCAGTCAGTTTGCAGAGGATGCCAAGCTGGGCAGGAGTGTTGATCTGCTGGAGGGTGGAAAGGTTCTACAGAGGGATCTGGACAGGCTGGATCGATGGGCTGAGGCCAGGGGTATGAGGTTCAACAAGGCCAAGTGCCAGGTCCTGCCCTTGAGTCTCCCCAACCCCTGAACACTACAGGCTGGGGGAAAAGTGGCTGAGTTGCCCAGAAAATGTCCTCAAGTTGCACAAGAGAAGGTTTGGGATGGATATTGGGGAAAAAAAGTCATCACTGAAATTGGTTGTCAAGCCTTGGAAGAGGTTGCCCGGGGCAGCGTTGGAGTCACCGTCCCTAGAGGGATTTAAAAGCCAGGCAGACGTGGTGCTGAGGGACATGGGTCAGTGGCGGTTTTTCGCAGTGTGAAGTTGGTTGGACTCGATGATCTTAAAGGTCCCTTCCAACCAAAATGATTCCTTGATTTTATGAAATTAACATGAAGCATAATAGAACATTTTTTGTTGATTTTTTTTTTCTTGTTAGCTACAATGGATGAGGAAAAAAATTATTTTAATGAAAAGGAAAATATAACATTCAATATTTAGCCTCCTCTGTTTTTTCAATATTGACATAAGGACTTACCAAACTGGACAACTTTTAAAAAATATTCCCCCAGTACCACCCCCTTCAGACAGTAGTACAGTCAGAACTTTAAAAGCTGTCTTGAATTTTAAATTGAGGGAAAACTATTAATCTGGATATTTCTACCCTGCTTTCTTAAAGTAAAGCTAATTTTGTGGCTTTTCTATTTTCAGGCTGGAATGTGGCAAGAAAGACTGGGAGTCTGAATCCAGGAAGGAGATCGAGCATCATCAAAAGGCATGTGAAATGTTGCAGGAGGAAAAAAAGGAGCTTTTGACTCAGCTTGAAGGGTCTCAGAAACTGTACAGCCAGTCTCAGAATGAGCAGCAGAAACTGGAGTCGGAAATCAGCCGCCTGAGAGACCAGCTTACTGACCTACAGAATTCCTTCACCAAATGTGAATTGGTCAGGGAAGAGCTGAGGGGTTTGGTCAAGCAACAACAGACCAGTATCCAGAATTTAAAATTCAGCTGTGAACAGCTTGAGGCCGATCTGCAAGCTTCCAGGGACCTAACAAATAAGCTGCATGAAGAAACTTGTGAGAAGGATCAAAAGATCATTGGTTTGCTGTCTGCCAAGGAAGAAGCAGTTACAGCTGCTCTGTCTGAATTACAGCAGCACCATGCAGAAGAGATGAAGGAGCAGGAGCATAGGCTAAGGAAGGAAGAAGAAGATAAAAAGGCCTTGGAAAATGAGAAGAACGCATTACATGACAAACTTGATCATCTCACTGAAAAGTTGAAGATAAGCAGAGAAGAAAGTAAACAGCAGAAGGCACAACTGGACTCCTTCACCAAGTCCATGTCATCTCTGCAAGATGACCGAGACCAGATACTGAGAGACTACAAGCAACTTGAGGAACGTCATCTTGTGGTTATTTTGCAAAAAGACCAGCTAATTCAAGAGGCTGCTGCTGAAAACAATAAGCTCAAGGAAGAAATCAGAAGTTTTCACAGCCAGATGGATGATCTCAATTCCGAAAATGCCAAACTGAACGCAGAGTTGGTGCGCTACAGAGAAGACCTGAACCAAGTGATTTCAATAAAGGACTCCCAACAGAAACAACTTCTCAAAACACAACTTCAGCAAATCCAGACTCTGGAAAAGGAGAAGGCCATCATGGAAACACAGCTGAAAGAGTCTGAGCATGCTCAGGAGGATCTCAGGAAGTACATGGAAGCCTTGAGAGAGGACAAAGTCACTATGTCTCAAGAGATTGAAACCCTCAGATCTTCTCTGTCACGGGTGCAGAGTGAGATGACAGCATTATTTGAGGGAGGTCCTGTCATGGAATGTCAAGCACAACTGAAGGCCCGAGAGGAAGAAGCACAAGAACTGAGTCATAAGCTTTCCCTCTCGCAGAAAAGGATAACGGATCTTGAGGGGGAGCTGGTATGTGTCCAAAGGGATGCAGCCAAGAGGGTGGGAGAGGCTGAGGACAGGCTACAAAAGGAACTGAAGCACCTACATCATGATGCAGGGATAATGAGGAATGAAACAGAAACAGCAGAAGAGAGAGTAGCGGAGTTGGCACAAGACTTGATGGAAATGGAACAGAAACTTCTTGCAGTCACAGACGAAAATAAGGATCTCAGAGCTCAAATTCAGTCTTTTGGGAAGTCCATGAGCTCTCTTCAGGACAGCCGGGACCAGGCCAACGAAGAGCTTCATGTTCTAAAACAGAAATACTCTGCAGACTTAGAGGAACAAAAGAGTCTAGTGCAGACTCTTCAGGAACAGATTGCTCAGCTACAGGAGGAGCAACATTCCACTGCCAGGGACCGAGATACAGTGAGATCTGAGCTGACAGAACTGCAGAAAGCCACTGATGAAAGAGGTCTCTTGGCCCATATCGAGACACTTAATCAGAAGCTCAGAGCCAAAGATGATGAGCTTCTCCATTTATCTTCAGAACTGGAAGGTTCTTCCAACCAAATTAAATCTTTCTCCAAGGCCATGGCAAGCCTGCAGAATGAGCGAGACAGACTGCTGAATGAATTGGGCAAAGCACGTAAGATTGAAGAATTGAAGCAACAAGCAGAAGGGAGCACTTTGACCACTTCTGAAGAGGTGCAGAGCCTTAAGAATGCACTGTCCTCCTTGCAGAATGACAGAGACAGAGTAGTAAGTCCTTGTTCTCTCTTCCTGTTCTTACGTAAACCCCCATAGGAGATTTGGATCTTCAGGTCTTAAAATTGAGCACACTTAGATCTGGTATTTGCAGTGTGAAACAGATCTTCATCTTTACAGAATCACAGAATAGTTGAGGTTGGAAGGGACTTCTGGAGATCTTCTAGTCCAACTTCCCACTGCTCAAACAAGGTCAACTGACATAGGTTGCCTAATGCACTGTCCAGTCAGATTTTGAATACCTCCACTGGTGGATATTCCACAACTTCTCTGGGCAACCTGGTTTTGTGTGTGTCTGGGAATGGTTTCCAGAGTTAGTTGCTCCATCAGCTTCCCAGGGATGGATCTGAGGCTGACCAGCTTGCAATTCCCCAGTTCCTCCTTCTTGCTGGTAGGGATAACATTTACTTTCGACCAGTCTTCAGGAACTGCTCCCAGTCACCATGGCCTTTTAAAGCTGATTTGCCTCCCAATGACCTTAGCACTTGTTGGCATGCTCCATCAGATCCCATGGATTTAGTGTGTGCCATCTGTGATATCTTCTCCAACATATGGAAGCTTTGATTTTATTAGTTTGACTTAAATATGGAGTCACAGAAATAAGATGTGGGTTCCCTATTAACCTGCTTACTCCACATCTGTGGAAACTTGTGGATTTGATTTGTCTTACATTTCTAGAAGGGACTAGAGGAAAGACTTTGGCATGTTTCTCCTCTTTGCAGCTTCTCAAGACAGATACAAGGTGCTGCAGCTTCATTTTGACATCCTTGCTTGCTGTGTTTGCATAGTATGTGGCATAATGTATTTCTGCAAGTTTTAGAGTTGCTGCTCAGATGACAGACTTCTACAATCATTTTCCACTGTCGCTTAGTCTGCCTTAGTTTTCTCTTCTGTTAATTCAGAACAGACTTTGTGATACAGTCTTAAATGTATCTTCCTGTCCATTTTATATCTCAGTTATTTGTGGATTTCTGTCTCCTCTACTGCTGCCTTGTTGAAATCTGTGTAGTGCTGCTAATGCTGAGATAGATCCTCAGCAGACTTATGTGCTTCCCTGTCTCCAGAGTCTGTCATGTTGTCTCGTCCTCACAAACTGGTTACAGTGATGGATGTGTAATGACCACTTATTTCTAATTCCAGTCTGAGTAGACTGTCAAATCGATTTTAATTCCTCAGTTCCCTGGTTTATAGTAAATCTAAACTTCAGGAGTTATTCTTGACTAGCTCCTTTTGTCTCACTTTGTCTTCCTCCAAATAGGGGAATTAACATTGTAGTCTGTGGTCTTTGTGTTAATTTATGTCAAATCTTCATGGAAGGTCTCAAAACCCACTTCTGATTCTGTTTCTAGTTTCTCTGGCATCTGAATGTGACTTTTTTTGTCCAGATGCCACAGTCAGAAATACTCTTAAACCCATATAAGCAATAAACTTATGTGCTTGCTCAGTTGTCATACACTGTTATTTCCCTTTAA
Organism: Jacana jacana; assembly: GCA_013400555.1. NCBI lineage: Eukaryota > Metazoa > Chordata > Aves > Charadriiformes > Jacanidae > Jacana > Jacana jacana. The sequence continues at coordinate 62,807 of VZTM01015622.1, read as the reverse complement.
TTCCAGGTAAGAGAGCTGAAGAATCTGCAGCAGCAGTACATACTGGTCGGGGTAGAATCAGCTGAAAATTCTCGCTTAAAAGCTCAACTGCAGGAATACCAGCAGGACACAGATAAGCAACGTTGTCTCCAAGAGCAGATGAAGCAAGAAAGTATTTTGTACCAGCAGGAGCTCCAGCAGCTCAGGTGAGAATACAAATCTGCTATTTCTTTCATTCAGAGAGCAATGTGGGCAGAAGGCAAAGAAAGCGTTGAGAACCTTAGCCTCACCTATGCTATGGTCACTAAATCACTTCACCCCTTTCAGGAGTGGACACGTGTTCCCCTTGTTCAGTGTTTGTCTCAGACTTGGGGAGAGTGGTGTCAGTGTACTCAAAGGAAATGCCTGTGTGAAATAGATCAATGACATTTTAATTTTGATTTCCCTCATGCAGGGGTGGCCAGTATCATCTGTTTCAGAAGAAACTTAGGCTGCTTCTTCTATTGGGGCTTATGTATATAATTTCAAAGCTCTTCATTTTAAGCTGATGATGAACACCCTTTATTATCCACTGATATCATTGTTTAGGAAATAACTTTGTATGACTGTCTGATCCTTTCTTTCATTCGCTATGTCTTCTATTTTTAAAAAAGTATGTATTTCAAGCCTAGTAAACTGTCATCTCCAACTGGACTAAAAACTAGTCAGACAAATACGCTCTGCTCTAAAAATGAGGAAAAAAAATCATAGAATCATACAATGGTTAGAGTTGGAAAGGACCTTAAAGATCATTGAGTTCCAACCCCCCTGCCCTGGGCAGGGACACCTCCCATCAGACCAGGTTCCTCAAAGCCCCATCCAGCCTGGCCTTAAACACCTCCAGGGTGCTTCTCTGGGCAACCTGTTCCAGTGCCTCACCGCCTTCACAGTAAAGAATTTCTTTCTGGTATTTAATCTAAATCTCCCCTCTTTCATTTTAAAGCCATTTCTCCTTGTCACTACATTTCCTGACAGAGTGTCCCTCTCCAGCTCTCCCGTAGGCTCCCTTCAGATATTGGAAGGTGCTATGAGGTCTCCCTGGAGTTTTCTCGTCTCCAGGCTGAACCAACCCCAGCTTTCTCAGCCTGTCCTCATAGGAGAGATGCTGAGTCCCTCTCTGATCATCTTTGTGGCCCTGTGCTGGACCCTTTCCAACAGGTCCATATCCTTTCTATGTTGAGGACTCCAGAGCTGGACACAGTACTCCAGGTGCGGTCTTCAACATCTTCAGCTGGATCAGGTTGCTCAGAGCCCTGTCCAACCTCATCTTGAATATTTCCAGGGATGGGGCATCCATCACCTCTGAACAACCTGGGCCAGTGTCTCACCACCTTCACTGGAAAGAATTTCTTCCTAATATCTAATCTAAATCTTACCCTCTTTTAAGGGCAGATTTTTACCCTCAAAACCATTACTCCTTGTGCTGTTGCAGCAGGCCTTGCTAAAACGTTTGTCTCCTTTAAATGCTGAAAGGCCTCAATAAGGTCTCCCTGGAGCCTTCTCTTCTCCAGGCTGAACTCTCCCAACTCTCTCAGCCAGTCCTCACAGCAGAGGGGCTCCAGCCCTTGCAGCATCTCTGTGGCCTCTGCTGGCACCACTTCAAGGGGTCAATGTCCTTCTGATGTTGGTGGTCCCAGAGCTGGAGGCAGCGCTGCAGGGAGGTCTTCCAAGAGTGGAGCAGGGAGGTCTTCCAAGAGTGGAGCAGGGAGGTCTTCCAAGAGTGGAGCAGGGAGGTCTTCCAAGAGTGGAGCAG
>VZTM01015622.1:41275-60087 GCA_013400555.1 Jacana jacana | reverse complement strand
CCAGTTCCAACCCCCCTGCCCTGGGCAGGGACACCTCCCATCAGACCAGGTTCCTCAAAGCCCCATCCAGCCTGGCTTTAAACACCTCCAGGGTGCTTCTCTGGGCAACCTGTTCCAGTGCCTCACCGCCTTCACAGTAAAGAATTTCTTTCTGGTATTTAATCTAAATCTCCCCTCTTTCATTTTAAAGCCATTTCTCCTTGTCACTACATTTCCTGACAGAGTGTCCCTCTCCAGCTCTCCCGTAGGCTCCCTTCAGATATTGGAAGGTGCTATGAGGTCTCCCTGGAGTTTTCTCGTCTCCAGGCTGAACCAACCCCAGCTTTCTCAGCCTGTCCTCATAGGAGAGATGCTGAGTCCCTCTCTGATCATCTTTGTGGCCCTGTGCTGGACCCTTTCCAACAGGTCCATATCCTTTCTATGTTGAGGACTCCAGAGCTGGACACAGTACTCCAGGTGCGGTCTTCAACATCTTCAGCTGGATCAGGTTGCTCAGAGCCCTGTCCAACCTCATCTTGAATATTTCCAGGGATGGGGCATCCATCACCTCTGAACAACCTGGGCCAGTGTCTCACCACCTTCACTGGAAAGAATTTCTTCCTAATATCTAATCTAAATCTTACCCTCTTTTAAGGGCAGATTTTTACCCTCAAAACCATTACTCCTTGTGCTGTTGCAGCAGGCCTTGCTAAAACGTTTGTCTCCTTTAAATGCTGAAAGGCCTCAATAAGGTCTCCCTGGAGCCTTCTCTTCTCCAGGCTGAACTCTCCCAACTCTCTCAGCCAGTCCTCACAGCAGAGGGGCTCCAGCCCTTGCAGCATCTCTGTGGCCTCTGCTGGCCCCACTTCAAGGGGTCAATGTCCTTCTGATGTTGGTGGTCCCAGAGCTGGAGGCAGCGCTGCAGGGAGGTCTTCCAAGAGTGGAGCAGGGAGGTCTTCCAAGAGTGGAGCAGGGAGGTCTTCCAAGAGTGGAGCAGGGAGGTCTTCCAAGAGTGGAGCAGAGCCCCCTCCCCGCCTTGCCCTGCTGGCCATGCTGCTGGTGATGCAGCCCAGGAGTTGGGGAGCTTTCTGGGCTGACAGCAGACGTTGCCATCCCATGGCCAGCTTTCCCTCCCCGCTCTGGACAGGGCTGCTCTCCAGGAGCAGGTCCCTGCACTTGGCCTTGTTGAACTCTATGAGGTTCACACAGACCCACTTCTCCAGCCTGTCCAGGTCCCTCTGGATGCCATCCCATCCCTCGTGTGTCACTCCACCACTCATCTTGGTGGCACCTCCAAGGTTGCTGAGGGTGCCCTCAATCTCACTGACCATGTCACTGATGAAGACATAAACAGTACTGGTCCCGGTATGGACCCCTGTGGGACATACTTCTTAGAAGTCTCCATCTGGACATTGAATTGTTGATGACTACCCTATGGATGCGACCATCTGACCAATGTCTCATCCACTGAACAGTCCACTCATCAAATCTCTACCTCTCATTTACAGAGAAGGATGTTGTGTGGGACCATGTCACAGGCCTTAGAGAAGTCCAGGTAGACAACATCCGTGCTCTTCCCTTGTCCACTGATGTGGTCACTCCGTTATCGAAGGTTGGTCAGGCAGGACCTGCGGTGCATCATGAAGAGCATGGCCAGAAGGTGGAGGGAGCATCATCATCCCCCTCTGCTCTGCCCTGGTGAGGCTGCATCAGGAGTAATGGGTCACGTTCTGGGCTCGCCAGTTCAAGAAGAACGGGGAACTGCTGAAGAGGGTACAGCAGAGGACTACAACGATGATGAGGGGACTAGAACATTTCCCTGCTGAGGAAGGCCTGTAGGACTTGTTTTTAGTCTGGAGAAGACTGAGGGGGGGATCTCATCAATGCCTATAAACACTTATAGGGTGGATGTCAAGAGCATGGGCCCAGTCTTTTTTCTGTGGTGCCCAAGGACAGTCAGGTAGTTCCCACAATTGTCCTTTTTTAAAAAGAGTGCAACATTTCTCTTTTTCCAGTCACTGTCTCTTCACCCAAATGCCATGGCTTTTCAAAAATCATGGAGAGTGGCTTGGCAATTACATCAGCCCATTATGTGTGTTCAGGTTCTTCTGGTGGTCATGAACCTGATCTTCTCTTATAGTGGGAGGCACTTTTCTCCCCAAGTCCCTGCCTTGTGGTCCATCCACTCCAGAGATGTGAGGAGAAGAGACGTTGCCAGTGAAGACCGAGGCAAAAAATTTTAGTCACTCTGCCACCGTCTTGTCTGATGTTACCAATTTGACAGTTCTGCTCATCAGGGGGACTGTGCCCTGTTTGACCTGCCTTTTCTGGCTGACAAAGCTATGGCAGCGATTATTATTCTTTGCATCCCTTGCCACATTCAGCTCCACCTGCCTTTTGGCCTTCCTGACCCCAGCCTTACACCACGGGGCAGTGTCCCTGTTCTCACCCCAGGATGCCTGTCCCTGATCCTGCTGCCTGTGCAGTTCCTTCTCACCGTGCAGTTTGACCAGCAGGTCTTGATGTGTGGCTTATCTGTGTCCAAAGGGATGTAAATCCTTTTGGTGCTTCTTGCCCGTCTCTCTGTCCCAAGACCAACCCTCAAACTTAACACTTCAGATCTCATACAGTTTGAAGCAGCTTACGAATATTATTTATCTCCTGATAAAAGAAAAGGAGATTTAAATCCTGTCTGGCTCCTGTAATGCAATTGAAGGAAAGGCCTCAAGTTTGCGTGTTGGGATCAATGCAATGGTTCTGGTCCATATTTGACTGAGGCAGTGATCGTGTTCTGATGACAAGTGTCATTGTCAATGACCTGCTTGACAAAACTCTCTGTACAGCTATATGAAACAACATGCAGTAATACTAAAAGTGTGGGCATTGAACAGTCTGCAGTGTTGAGCCAAATACAAAGTACCTCTTTAGACCTGCTTTTAAGGTTCCTCTGCTTTGGTGGGTTGTTTGGGTTTGGTTTACCCCATACCAGAAAATAAGTTTGGTATCTAATGATAGGAAATAGAATCATCCTTGGCTTGTTCTGAGCAAGATATCTGGATGTCATAAGTGATGCTGATAATGTCCTTGTGTTGTACTGGGCAGACAAGAGAAAACTACCTGGGAAAAGCAGAACAGCAGCATAAAGGAGCAGTACCTGATGGTTATTGCAGAAAAAGACAAGCAACTGAGCCATTTACAAAGTATTGTGCAAGAAATGAGCAAGCCTCAGATTGTTGAGGAGCAGTACCAAAGGAAGGTAGGTGGAAATGCACGAGTTCTCTGTTCCAAGGAAATGTGATGCTTGAAATTCACCCAAAGTACTGTGTATTGGTTGTATTTGGATTGTGTAGACTGTGGTGTCAGGTATTGTTGTGTGGCCTCTGAGGACTACTGCCAATGCAACCTGGATTATTGAAAACCTTTGGAAAACTCTGGCATGCCCTTATATGCTTTTCTCTTAGTTCACGGTTCCTGATGTTTCAAGAGACTAAAAGAGACAGGGCTTCTTTAGGCACCCTCAGGTCCTTTTAAGCAGAACTTACAGGACTTCTGTATAACTTCTCAGGTCTGTCTTTCTGGCTAATTTGGGATTACTTCTTGCACTGTGGTTGAATCTAAGGTCTTCTGGTTTAGTTTTTCTTCTAATGTTGCATTCTAATTTTTAAGTTTCCCATTGAATTCTTATTGCTGTTTCTACCATAACAGGGATCTACAATCCTGACTCAAGCCCAGAGAGGCTGAGGATTGAAATTATTTTTTTGGCCTTTTTTCCCTGTATCACAACCCTAAAAGAGTGGAATATGTTGATTATTTTGCTTGGTGCACGGAAGGACGCTTGTCTGCTACATGTACCACACCGTTAGGTTATAAGCAAGGAGAGAACTCTCCTGCCTACACCTGTGATGTTCCAGTGAGATGCTTTTATGTCAGTGGAGGTGCGAGAAAGTCTCCCTTTTCCTTCTGACACACACATGCTTATAGGCAAAGAAAAAGATAGAACAATCTGCATGTGATACCTTTCTGGAGAATGCTTCAGTGCTCACCTTTTAGTCTGGGTTGACTGAGAGCAGAGCGGATGTTGCTTTGGGATTTTATTGTTCTCATTCATACGTTTGATTTTTTTGTTGTTGTTGTTTTCCTTTCCTGTATTGTGGACAGCTTTAAGACAACTTCTGAGAAGGGTCCATTGTATGTACAAGTTCAGTGATCTTTCCTAATTGTTTGGATTTTCAGATGGCTTTTAGGATATTTCTGTTTATTCCCCATTTGCTGTTTTGCTTGTGCAGATCAAGTTCCAGGCCTGGGAATAATGTTGGGCTTTGACTTTGGAATACTAAGCAGAGAGGACTAATAGGAGAGTGGGCTGTCACTTGTGCATTGTATTTTTCATTGTTCTTTCCCCGGCAGGTTTCTTCAGAAGTTCTAAGAGGGGACTTTTCAAACTTAGAAACAGAGACAAAACATCTCCAGGCCCAGCTAAGTGACAGCCTAAAAGAACTCCACCAAAAAGAGCTTAGAATTCAGCAGTTAAACAGCAAGGTACTGATTACATCTTTTATTTACTTGAGGAATCTGGGATGAGGAATGTGGGGAAGAGGGTAGGCTTGAATAGGGTTGACAGAGCAGGAATGAGTCTTTCTGTTCTTGTGGGCATTTAGTGAAGTAAAAGAAAACAGAAATACTAGTTAAAAAAGACTTCCAGTGATGATCTAGTATGTCCTGCTGCTGCTCGAAGGAGTGCTGTCACCAACATTGGACCAGGTCAGCCATGACTTTGCTTAGCTGAGTGGAGAAAAAATAGAGATTGCAGAACCTCCCTGAGCCTTTGTCCAGTGCTACTCTACACTTGATGCAAATGTTTTTCTTAATGTCTAGTCTGACTCTTCCAAGCCACAATCTGTGGCCTCTTATTATATTTTCTGACCCTGTCAAAAAGAGTTTGCTGTGCCCGTTAACTTAATTGTAAGCTATGGTAAAATGACCCTAATATCCATCCTAAACCTCCTCTGACACAACTTGAGGCTGTTTCCTCTTGTCCCACGGCCTGTTCCTTGGGAGAAGAGCCTGACACTGCCCTGCCCTGGCTACATCCTCCTTTCAGGGAGTTGTAGGGAGTGAGAAGGTCTCCCCTCAGCCTCCTTTTCTCCAGGCTGAACACCCCCAGCTCCCCCAGCTGCTTCTCACAAGACTTGTGCTCCAGACACCTCACCAGCTCTGTTGCCCTTCTCTGGACACGCTCCAGCCCCTCAATCTCTGTTTTGTGGTAAGGGGCCCCAAACTGGACACAGCCCTCAGGGTGGGCCCTTCCCAGTGCCCAGTCCAAGAGGACAGTCACTGCCCCAGTGCTGCTGGCCACACTGTTCCTGACATGGGCCAGGATGCTGTTGGCCTTCTTGGTCACCTGGGCACACTGCTGGCTCATATTCAACCAGCAGTTGCCCAACACCACCAAGTCCTTTTCCGCTGGGCAGTTTCTCAATGTAGTCTTACCCTCGGTTAGAGAAAGAACAATTTTGCTTTCACAGAAATACAAGTTGTATTCTCTTCTATCCTCTTCTCAGCTCTCTCAAGTCTTTGAGGAGAAGAACACCCTCTCCCTCCAGCTGCGCAGTAGCAGTCGGAACATCTGTGAGAGCCACCAGCACTACAGTGAGGTTCTGAACCGCTGCTTAGTGCTTGAGAGGCAGCTTCAGGAGCTGCAGTCTGCGGACAAAGGCATGGTAAGGGTGGTTGTTGTGGTGCCAGGGAGGGAAAAGCCTATTGTAGGTGACTTCACTAACGACCAGTGTTGTATCTGCCATGCATTCATGCTTTATTTCAGGAGCTGTTTGCAACAGATGCTGCTCCGGGAGCACCCCAGGAAAAGAATGAGCCTCAGAGAGGCAGTTACACACCAGAACTGCAGGAGTTGCAACTGAGGTAAAGAAAGCCTGAGAAAATAGGAGTGGAGATGTTAGTGCTGATGGAGGTCTCTAGGCTAGTGATGAGCCTATTTCTGTTACTTGTCAGTGTCAGAAAAACTCAGTTCTACACTAGGACCTTGCAGAACTGGAGGAACTGATATATGCACTTGACAGCTGCCATTAGTTAACTTTTTGGATAGAACTTAAAAAAAAAAAAAGAAGAGACAACATGCAGCAGCAATTGCAGTTGACCATCACCAGCCAAACTAGCATCTTCAATTTGATGGGCTGGGTCCATCAGTAACTGCTTAAGTGTATTAGTGGTCTTGGTCTCAAGGCTGTTAGGCTGAGTGTGTCTGGAATTGAGACCTAGCACACAATTACCTTGTAACCTTCTGGAACTAAGATCTAGCACATGATTCCTCATACCTTCTCAAAATAATTTTTGGAAGCTGGGGCTGTGGATGACAGAGCCAGGGAACTCCTTCCTGATGTGACACAGAATCTTCAAGGGATTTATGTTCTCCCTCGTTTTCCAAATAATTAAAATATATTAATAAAAGATGACTAAGTCTTCTGTGTAAAGTGTAAGGGAATTGGAGTCTATTCATGTACTGCCTCAGTGAATACAGCAGAAATGGAACAGTCCACAAATTAGCCATTTTTGGCATATGCTTGGTTATTTTTGACAGGTTGTCTGAAACAGAACACTTGCATAGCAACACAAAGCAGGATCTGAGGTATTTGGAGGAGCGACTGGAGGAAGAACGGGACCGTCGTCTCGCTGTAGAGGAGGCACTGTCTGCGGCACAGGATCAGATCAGGAGGTGAGGGAGCTGGAGCAAACGGGCAGTATCAGCATCCATGTTCATCTATCCTTCACTGCGTCCTTGTGTTGAATGTCACTTGAGGGAGTAGAAGTGACTGTACTGTATCTGTCACAGAACAGTTGAGGTTGGAAGGGACTTCTAGATGTTCTCTGGTCCAGGGCTCCTGCTCGATCAGGACTATGTAGAGAGAGAGTTTCCTGATGTTCAGGCTATCCTTCAGTTGTAGACAAAGACAGAATGAGAAGACATTGAGAAAACTTTACTGGTTATGAGATGCCAGCTTTCTCAAAGAGTTAAATTGACTACAGGAAAATATAATTTGGAGACTGGGAGTTGGGTGAAAAAGCAGAAGAGGAGTTTTCATACTTCCAGGAGATCCATCTCCTCAATAAGCACGTGTCTGTCATGGGCAAAACAATCTTGACTTGAAGAATGTCACTCAATTTTAACATATTGCCAATTAACAAACTTTTACTTAATTTGGGTGTTGAGAAACAATTAAACACTCAGGACAAACACTTCCTGCTGCCTTTCCCAGGCCTTAGCTTCAATCTAGACACCTCCCCTGCTGCCAGCATCAGTCCGATTTGTTTGCACCATGCTCAGTACCTTTGCTGGAAAAAAGGGCTGTGGAGGAGGCCAGGGTCAGTATGCAGTGATTTCTCTCTGCTTCTCCTTGTTTTGTACTCATTTCCGCCTCCCCCAGCAGCTATGGCTGTTAAACATATTTGAGCAGAGGCACCGTGAGTGCAGTTTTGGCAGACAGTGAGGCATCACCCATTGCCCAGCCACTGGAGCCAATTCGGACTGGAACAGGGTAATTCATGGGTCTAACTCCCTGTTACCAAAACCTTGCCATTTATACCCAATACCAGTGTACCTCGGGTTACTTGCCAGATGCCCTGGTAGTCAGCAGAGAAAAGGGGGCTGACCTAGACCAGGTGTTAGAATTAGGATGCAGCGAGTTGCACATTAGAAATGCCTGTTTCTCCTCATTGACTATAAAAGCAGGTTTTATCACATAACTTGACTCTAGGCACTTGTGCTGTGTGTTTCCTGGTAGTTAAAAATAAACTTCACTGTTAGAGTCTCTTACATCAAAACAATGGCTTTCTTCTGGTACACATGCTGGTTCAGCCAAAACACTGGCCTGTGTGGAAGGACACTGCTACACAATTCAGACAAGTGTAGCCCCTTCTGTAGCATTAACGTCTATGGGAGCCTCCTACAACTGATTTCACTTCACTAACTAGTGCTGGCCCAGAGATTTGACAGTACTGCTTCTGCATTTCATCTAATAGTATCTTGCCAGTCTTGAATATCTGCCACTAGAAAGAATACTTAGGTGGAATACTTGGGAATAACCAGCACTACTGGGACCAGAGCTGGTTTCGAGAATAACTTAATAGAATTTCAAGTATATGGCTAAATCATCTGCCCAGGCCTCTTTCAAGAAACTATGAAATTTCACTTGAAAGCCCCGATTAACACAGAGACCTCAGTTGAGGTAAAGAACTTGGAAATTCCTGAAAAACTAGCACCAAAGAAATAATGAGTTTTGAAGTGGTGGGATATAAATTGGGTAAGGACTCCAGTGCTGGCAGCTGAGTTGTTCTCTCTACTGAGAGGGATGGTGATCTGCATATCAGGCAGTGGGGAAGCTTTACTTTTCACTGTGGCTGTGGGTGCAGGAAGTAGCTGCAACAAGTGAGTGTAACTTGTCTAGAGAGCACAGTGTGTCTTCTCTGTTAGGGTTTCACCAGGCTCCTGGTGGGGGAAGGAGGACCACTGCTTGCTGGACCATCCAGTCCCCCTGCTCAGGCTGAGCTCAGGAGGCACTGCCATTGTACAAATTAATCCAGTTCTTGTCAAGTGAGGCCATGGCTTGTTTGCAATGGCTCATTACTTTTTGCAGAAATATATCTTTCCCTAAGCTTGTCTACAATGTTGGGTTTGGGGCATAATTAGAAAATTAATTTAATTTCATATTTTTGGTGGCAGGTTGCAGTCAAGTGAGTGGACGTCTTCCTTTAATGCCAGCATTGATGGGACTCCAGGTCATGAGCATTCCTTGCTGATTGACTCCATGGATAATAGTTTCAGCAAAGTAAGAATTTACATTCACAGCTGTCAGTAATGTGAGCCCTGGGTGATGCAAGAAAATGTGAACTGAAAACTGAACATATAGCAGCTTAAGCCTTCTGTAGGCACCTTGAAATCTGTTCAGGTTCATGCAGGTTTCTGCTTTGGTCTTGCTCTTTACCATGCCAGAAGCCACATGTTGTTCTGGTGGCGACCCTGCTGCAGCCGAGCAGTCATCTGTCCCATTTTGCTGACTGTGAAGCCCTGCTGAAGGGTTTGCCCTCTGGTCTCTTGAGGACTTGGGGGGCGGTGCTCTCAAGAGCAGCATCAGCAGAATTATGGCAGGAGCCATAACTGGGTGCTACTCTGTGCTCATGGCAGAGACTGTTACTAGAATAGACAGTTTTGTCTTTCTATTGGAACTTGTCTACTAGACATTACGTTGTCTGGGGGGTCCTTGAAGATCCCATTATTTATCCATTTATTTATATTTCACTTGGGAGGAGCTGGAAATTTGTAGAGATCAAATGTTCTGCATTCTGTTGCCCTTTCTCAAGCAGAACTGGAGAGACACGGTTTGTGAAACCTGCAGAGAGCAGGGGAAGGGGAATATTTCACTGAGGATTGGCTCTAGAGGTCGAATCTGACAGTGGAATGGGTTTGGGGAGATTGATGCTCATTAGCTTAAACTTAATTTCATCGTCAGGAGACCTATGGGTGAAGGCACCTGGGGACATACCCGTTCCTGGTACTGACTGGTCTCTCTTTTACTCTTCCAGACTCGGAATATCCTTGGACTGCGACGCCTGTTACGCTCTCTCTTCCGTTCCCGGACCCACTTGCCTCTGCTAGTGGCTGTGTACCTGCTTGCTCTCCATGTCCTGCTCTTCCTGTGCTTCACGGGCCACCTATGAACAGGACTAATAGCTTTTTCTTGAGCCACAGCCCTCTCTGTAATTCCTGGGCCTTTGTGTTCCCTACTTGCAGAGTAGCACTTCACCTAGCTGCCTTTTTTTCCCAAATCAGCCCTTATGGAGCAGATATACCCAGGTCTCTTGATGTTGAGGTATGCAGCAGCCTGGGACCTGCTTCGTGGACATCTGCTATTCCTTCGGTGTTTTTAAATGATGTATATTTTCTGGGCCAGGGTCTTCATGCTACAAGCCTCAAGGACAGTATCTGTTCCTGTACATGGAGGAAGCACCACTCATTTTACATAGTATTGTGCTGTGGTGGGAATAAGAAAACATTCTTGAGTTCCTGCAGTACTCTGGCACTTCTAGGTTCTGCAGGATCTTCCCCCTCTTAAAGTGCATCAGTGAGTTGAGCTGGGAAAATCTTGTAGCTCGATACAGGAAAGAGAAGCTTCTTCCCTTTCTGCCATCCCTTAGATTTGCTCTGTGGCTCAGTGTTGTTTGAAATGTATATCCTAAGGAAGTTGTAGATACGTTAAGGAACATGAGTTGAATTTCAGAGTTGTGTTTCCTGCTCAGTTGCATCTCCTGTGGAAGAAAGGCCAAAATTACTATGTCTGGACCTGGTGAGCATTCCATTTAAAAACAGTCATATGCTGCCCTGACAAGCTGTAAAAGAATGTCAATAATTTAGTTATTAAAAAGGAATAGGAAACAAGAAACTTTACCTCTAAGTTAATAACCTTTGCTGCTTACAGCATTTGTGCACCTCTTACGGTGGACACTGCTTGAGTACCTCTTAATGAGAGCAACCATGCTCCTGCGTTCTCATCTGCTGAGCCCTGGTGACAAGATCCAACCTGTACAGGCTGCGTTGAAGAGCTGCATAATGTGGTGTGTGGGCCCAAATCAAAGGCAGAAGCTCCAGAAATAAACTGTCCCCCCTACACCAAGGAAAGGAATAGAGTCCTGAAAAATTCTGCATCTCTGCTTCAGGAAAAGCCTGTTGTAGACCATTAGTGCTGGTCATTGGACTCATTTGAATCCAAAGGAAACTGATACAAATAGACTACAAATAGTCTACGGAAAGCTGTGTTTTTTAATGAACTCCTAAGTGTGTCTGGAATTGAGCTTTGAATTGAATTGAATTTGGAATTGTCTTCCAAAGGGAGAATGCTGAACAAAGAAGATAGTTCCAGTTGAGTTTGCTGTCAGAGACCAAGTGGTGCCTCTGTCCAGAGCACTTGCCAGGATTGTATTTCCCTCTTGATAGCATGTTAACAGTCGCATTTTTCCCATGAGAAAGAGACAATTCTTTTGCTATTGCTGGTAAACTAAGATTCTGTAAAGACCATTTGAGGATGGATGGATTTTATTGTGGTAGCTAAAATAACTGAATCTCTGGCAGGTCCAGAACATTGGCACTAGATATCCCTTTGTGCACTACCCTGATTATCTGTGTGGACCTCGACAACTATGTGAAATGCAGTGACCAAATACTTTGCCTATAGCTGCCCAGGGTATCTGCCCCTGTATGTATAATAAAGACTATTTTTCAGATGGAATTTGTGTAATGTTGTCATGTCAATGTTGGAGATCTCTTGAGGGCGTGGTGCAGCTATATCACATGTTTACAGGGCCACCATGGGACTGTAGGTTTCCTTTGAGTACACTTCCTTGTATGTTGATTGCAGAAACTGTTTCTTCATGTTATTTGGGTGCTTGTAAAGATGATACTTTTCTCCATCTCCCCTCTTTCAGACTTTTTCAGGTCTTGCTGCAATGACAAAAGAAGGAAATAGCACTTCAATAGTGAAAACAATTCCAATAAGACAAGAGTGGAACCATTGGACACTCATTGATGGCATAGAGTTTAACAAGTCCAAATGCTGCAGCTGGGAGGGAGCCACACCAGGCCCAAGAATAGACTGGGAGAGGAGCCACAAGAGTAGCCCTGCAGAGAGGGACCTGGGGAGTGGGCAGAGCCCAGCAGGAGCCAACAGTGTCCCCTGGCACCAAGGGAGCAAAACCCATCCTGGGGAGGCATCAAACGGGGTACAGCCAGCTGGTCCAGAGCGAGGATGGTCCTCCTGTGCTCAGTTCTGGGATGGCCCCACCTAGAGCTTTGTGTGCAGCTCTGGGACACGCCATTGGAGAAGGGCACGAAGGACCTGGGATGGTCCAGAGAAGGGTAATAAGGCTGGTGAAGGGCTGGAAGGGACGTCCTCTGGGGAATGGCTGGGGACTCCAGGTTGGTTTGGTTTGGAGAGAAGGAGGCTGAGGAGTCACCTCATGGCTCTGCAGCTTCCTGAGGAGGGATGTGGAGAGGGAGGTGTTGAGTTCTTCTGCCCAGGGTCCAGGGACAGGATACACAGGAGTGGCTCAAAGCTGCAGCAGGAGAGGGCCAGACCAGACATGAGGAAGTGTTTCTTTATGGAGGGAGTGGTCACATCCTGGAAGAGGCTTCCTGGAGAGGTGGTCAATGCCCCAAGGCTGTCAGTGTTTAGGAGGCACTTGGACAATATCCTTAATAGCATGCTTTAACTTTTGGTCAGCCCTGAAGTAGGCCATTGGACAGGATGTTCGCTGTAGGTCCTTTCCAACCAAAATATTCTACCCTGTTCTATTCCAAGCCCTGTGTATCTTGCTGTTGTGTCAAATAGAAATGGCCGCTATGAGCTTTCCTTGCTTCACTTGACTTATTCAGAAAGGAAGTTATTTTGGTCTGAGATGTTTATCTAGTGTCAAACTATTGTGATTCATACTAATCCTTCCAACATTGTGCACTTCCCACTGGTAAGTCATGTACCAAAGAGTTTGATGTGTAAGTGCTTAAGATTCTTAACCTACATGCTTTTTGTCTTCCTAGATCAAGCTGTTTACTTGGCTGCTGAGGTTCTTTTTGGTCATGAAAGAGCTTTCATAGAATCATATAGTGGTCCAGGCTCAAAGGGACTTATAGGGTCATCTAGTCCAACCTCCCTGCAGTCAGCAGGGACACCCCCAACCAGACCAGGCCACCCAGGGCCCTGTCAAGCCTCACCTTGAATATCTCCAGGGAAGGGGCCTCGACCACTTCCCTGGGCAACGTATTCCAGTAGTAAAACCACCCTCACGGTAAAGAACTTATTCCTAATATCCACTCTAAACCTGCTCTTCTCCATTTTGAAGCCATTGCCCCTTATCCTGACAGGATATCCTGCAGGCCTTTGTAAACAGACGCTCCCCAGTCTTCCTGTAGTCCCCTCAGGTACTGGGAGGTTGCTCTTACGTCTCCCCGGAGCCTCCTCTTCTCCAGGATGAACAACCCCAGCTCCCTGATCATTTTTGTGGCCCTCCTCTGGACCCGCTCCATTAGGTCCATGTCCTTCCTCTATTGAGGGCTCCAGACCTGCACACAGGACTCCAAGTGAGGTCTCACCAGAGCACAGTATAGTGGCAAGAGCGAAATAGCATGTATATACATGTATACATGTGTGTGTATGTCTGTGTGTTTATATTTTTTAATTGTGCTGTAGAGTACTGAGCCAGATTTTGTAACAAGTTCTGTAAGCAGTATCTTCCTTCAGATCTCACTGAATTGTCAAGCCATGGGGCTTCAGCCTTTTGATCATTTCGTACTTTTATGGCAGAATTATTTTTTGGAAGAGATGGAAATCTGGGACTGTTTAGTTTGAGGAAGAGGAGGCTGAGGGGACACCTCATCACTCTCTACAACTGCTTGAAAGGGCATTGCAGAGAGGTTGGTGCTGGTCTCTTCTCACGGGCAATGAGTGACAGAACAAGAGGGAATGGCAGCAAGCTGCAGCAGGGGAGGGTTAGGCTGGACATTAGGAAAGAATTCTTCCCAGCAAGAGTGGTCAGTCAGTGGAATGGGCTGCCCAGGGAGGTGGTGGAGTCCCCAGCCCTGACTGTGTTTCAGAGTCGATTAGATGTGGTGTTGGGGAATCTGGTGTAGGGGAGAACTTGTCGAGTAGGGCAGATCATAGAATCATTTAAGTTGGAAGAGACCCTTGGAATCATCAAGTCCAACCATCAGCCCTACTCTACAAGTTCTCCCCTACACCATATCCCTCAACACCACATCTAATCTACTTTTAAACACAGTTAGATGGTTTAAACATAGTAGATGGTTGGATTCGATGATCCCAAGGGTCTTTTGCAAACAAAATGATTCTATGATTCTGTGATTCTGTGAAATGGAGATCATGACCTGGTTTGCACACTAAGAAAGGTAATTGTGCCCCCATCAGGTGCTCAAATGTGGAATCAGCAATTTGTACCCTGACTGTACACCTTGTCAGCATTGCAGAACACAGGCGGCATGCACGAGGGACTAGTGGTGTGTATGGGAACAAGTGCAGTGTGCGAGGGACAAGTGCAGCACTCTGGTCAGGTTCTGGTGCTCTCGACGCAAGCAGCTGGGGGCTGGGATGCAGGAAGTGGAGAGCACTGAAGCTAAAACAGGAACTCGGAGCACACAGCGGCCCAAAAGCCGTTGTCAGCATCAGGTGCTGGAGCAAAAAGCAGCAAGATTTGCCAGCAGGAGCCGGGGAGGCTTTTAAGGTAAGAAAGCTGAGTGGGCTTTGAGAGTGGTAAGTGAGAAACTACAGGAAAATGTAG
The DNA here is from genome assembly GCA_013400555.1 of Jacana jacana. Classification (NCBI taxonomy): domain Eukaryota; kingdom Metazoa; phylum Chordata; class Aves; order Charadriiformes; family Jacanidae; genus Jacana; species Jacana jacana. The sequence continues at coordinate 45,756 of VZTM01015622.1, read as the reverse complement.
GGGCTTGGTTAGCAAAGAGAAGTCCTTCTTGACACGGCATGTGTGGGTTGATAGCACTTAGCGTTGACTTCTCTGGCTGCTTCTTGGTCGTCTTTGTTGCTCTTCTGCTTGACACTCTGAGTAACCACATTTCCAAATCAACTGAGGTGACTGTGCTGTGTGTTGCAGCCCTGTATTTGTCCTGTAGCAGATGATTTCAGTGGGAAAAATGGGACAGAATAAAGGGCTAAGCTGCTTCTCTGGTCGATAGCCCTCATTATAAAGGGTGTCTGGAGCCTTGTGGTGTGATTGCAGTCTGTGTTTTATCGTGTTCCCATGATGGGTGGTAGGTGGCTTTGGAGAGCAGGTGGTTAGGGGCCATTTATGGCAGGATTTAAAACCCTGCACCACCTGCATTTGAGCCAGCTTCAAATCAGCTCCCTGTTGAACAGCCCTGTGCTAGTTGGTTATTGCTGCTGTCATATCATTAACAAAAATGAGCCACAAACTTTAAACATCTTTGGCTGCTAATAAATAAGGGAGGGGAAACAGATGAAAGGTATTGTTCGATTGTGCCACATTGTCCATGTGAGCCTTCCTGCTTCCCCTGCTACTATTCACAATTAGCTATGTTCAGGATTTCATAAAATTACTGTCGGTGCATGCAAGCACAGCAGAGGATGTCACAGAGCTGCTGTGCACTGTGTTCTGGAGTAAGACAACGGTACTTGTTTGTTTGTTTCTTTCCCTTCCCAGAGGCAACCAGGAGAAGGCTTAAAGACAGATCTTCACCGTGAATCTGTGTTGGGCCACATGCTCTCCTTAGCAAATGATCAGGCTTTTGTTTAGCAAAAGAAAGTTTCATCCCCATTGTGCTCTTCTAGTTTCTGTTTTCTTTACAGTGATGAATCTCTAGGTAATTGGTAAGCGCAGCTTGAAGCTGTACTGATCAGTGCATTGTACCGAACACTGAACTGGAAGGTTATTAACATCTTTTTGTGTAGTACAACTAATTACTTGCTCAGCATGAATATTTTGCTTGCACAGAAAGCAGCTGGGTGTTGGAGACAGTTTGCAGCTTACTGTGTGGTTGTGGGACTTGAGGGGTCAGTGCTGTTGGGAAACACAGGATAGAAGTGTGGCGTTAAAGGAGGATCCGCAACAGAGCAGTTCCCCTCCCTCCTGTTGGTCTGTCCACAAGGTTATGTGGTGGTTAAGTGATGTGAAACAGGGCTCAGCAATCCAGTCTTTGCAGACATTCAGTTCAGTCTTCCTGTCTTTTTTTCCCCACCAAGAGCTGTTTTGGTGACAGTTTGGGAGTCCTCACCCCCACGGGCAGTGATAGGTGGTGGGATGTGAGATCCTGCTGAGACGGATCGCTCTAAGGCATAGGAGCAGGTGAACCATGTCATCTTCCTTCTGCCTCTCATTTTGTAGAAACTGTGTTGTTTGGGAGGGGCTTTTTCATCATCTTTTTCCACAGTCACCTTGAAAATTAAATACAGGAGTTTTGGGTTTCACGTTACTTTTCTTTTAACTTCCCCTTCCTGGGCATGTCACTTCCTCAGGCCCGTACGCGCAGTACTACTGCAGCCTCAGCCTTTTCAGCCCTGCAGACTTTGCCATTTTAGTCCAGTTTCCTGATTTTGCCATGTGACAGACATAAGCACCACACATCTTGCTGCAACAGCACCGCCAGACAAGCACACGGCCTTTCCCTGAACCTGGGCAGTGGCTGAAGGGCTGGGAAACAGAAGGTGCGAGGAGTCCCATCTCGGGCAAATAAGCATCTCACCACGGTGGCAGAGCAAGCCACGGCTCTGGTGCTGTGCCATGACTGATTAAAGAAGGGAGGTTAAAGCAGTGAACAGCCTCCCACAACGCAGAAAATTGACGTGTGTTGGCAGAGCAGAATCTGGAAGCCAGATGCTAGTGCAAATTTGCCTTAAAATAAGGTGTGAATTTTTGTCACCAGAATCAGGAATAAAACTCCTGAACCCTTGATTAAAGAGCAGGCACTATTTTATTTGGTGCTGAAGACATGGAGGATCTCCCCACCCAACATGTCCACCCATCAGGACTCCCCATGTGACTTTTATACATGTTTTACAACATCCTTAAGATATTAGAACCTCCCACCTTTATTTGAGTGGGCAGTAATTTACATACAATTACACCATCAAGTTACAGCTCCCAGACATGCTCAAGGGAAGGGTCCTCACCCGGGCAAGGGTCTTCTTGACCTGTGGGCATGATTGTCACTCTTACAATGAAGGTGGTTCAGCTTAGGAATCTCAGAATTTCCACTTTCCTGCCAAGTTGGCTAAACTTCTCAAAACATGTAGATTAGCACCATCCTCGGGGTCCTTATGCTCGATGTGCCTCCTCGGAGTGATATAACACCAGTCTCCCTTGACCAGGAGCTCTTTTCGTCAGCCCATGCTGGAGAAATTCAAGGATAGGATCCTCACTGTTCAGGAGAACACACATAAGGTCTTTCAGCACCAGCTACTGATGACATTCCAGGGATGTGTTTTGGTAACGTTTTCACTGTGGATCAATGTGCATGAAGACTAGCCTACACCAAAAACCCCTGTGTGTATTACTGAAAGAGGCGCTGGGCTCAAGGGCAGGTCTTTTGGGGCGCCAATTTGGAGAGGCAGTGAGACAGCCTGATAGAGTCCCCTCCAGCCGTGGTGGGGTCCAGCAGTGTCCTCGTGCTGGGCTCTGGGTGATGCTGTGTCCTCCTTGTGCAGATGTGGAAAGCTGTTGTGGGGCACGACGTGTCAGTGAAGGTTGAGGCTCAGGGCGATGACTGGGACACGGACCCCGATTTTGTGGTGAGTGTCTGCTGTTGTTATCCATAATGTTACCCATGGTGGTGTGAAGGGCTTACTGGCCCTAGGCACCTGCTGGTCTCCTGGGCTGGGGCAGAGGCTGGGCACTGCCAGCTGTGCGACATCAGGTTCCGCCATCACCTGTCTAACCCATTTCTGACCTATATTTATGTTTAGCCTCCAGAACTTCCTGCGTCAGTCTGACTAAGTTCTATCCTAGTTCTATTCTTAGTCAGTTCTATCTGACTAAGTCCACATCTGACTAAGTTCTATCACTTAGTATAGGACATTTAGTTTCTTTTAAACCTGCACCCTGCTCACCAAGACCTCCTCACAACTTCCGTTACAAGAAACAGCAAAGATTTACAATTTCTCTTTCTCATACTGTAATTGCATGGGATTCCAGCATTGCACTCATTTGTCCTTTTTTCTGGATGGAAGAATCCTGCCCTATTTATGGTCCTCTTGCGCAGAGGTAGCTCCATGCCTCTGAGTACCCTTTTTTTCTATCCAGTCAATGCTCTCAGTGAGATGATGAGAGAATAGAAGGGCTCAGCCTGTGGGAACCCCATGCATTGATAGAGTATCATGATTTTTGTTTTCTGTTTGATTCTCTGTTCCTTTCCTAGTATGTCACTCACACTTTGGCCAACTCTGCTACTCTTCTACATAATTGCACATAATTCCATATTTTGTATTCCTTCTGGAACAGTAAATATTTTTGAACCATCACCGTGCAAATAAAATTAGGTGGGTTTTTTTTCAATATGCTTTGCTTTTGTACTTATGAACCTTTACAATTTTGTCAGCCACTGATATGGTGTCACCAGATCTTTCTGCACTGTCTCCTGTATTCAGTTAACCTAAGCAGTCCTTTACTCTCTGAAGACATTGATGCCTCTTTCTTCATGCCCTTTTTCTAAACCTCCTTGGAGCACGCAGCACAGCAGAAGCCCTGCTCCTCCTGGCGCCGAGGAACTCCAGCCACAATTTACAGCCTCGGGTCTGAGACTGCTGAGATTTTGGTTTCCTTTCCAAGAGACTTTCTTGCTGGATGATCTCTTCTGTTACACGAGTCCTATGTTTTTGAGGTTCAGTCTTGCATAGTTATTTCCAGTAAGAAATTCTAGTTTGGAACAGAAAAGCAAGTCTCCTCCTTAAAGCTCCAAAGTATTGTCAAAAAAACCTAAAAACCCAAACAAAACCGCAGAAAACTATGCTGTCAAAATTATTTCTTTTTACTTAACATCTGCTGTTTGTGGAAGCAGTTAAATTAAGTCTAAACAGATTAAAATATTGTGTTAATTTTTTAAATTGTGTTTTGCATATATGTATTTTTATCCTTACGTTATATTAGGAAGGAGTTTATTGGTGTTTCAATTTATCGAATACACACTCGGGCCTTCCCAAAAGACAACACGTGCTGTAACAACAAAGCTAACGTTCGGCTTCTTCCGATAGTTTCCTAAACAATTAAGTTTTTACAGCATTTTTGTGCGCTGGCTCCTTGCCCGAGGCAGAGGGTTGGGCTCCCCGCAGCCTCAGCTCCGCCGTCCCCGGGATCCCGGCCATGCGGGACGTCGGTGGCGGGTGGAGAGGAGGGTCTGGGCCCCGCGGCCGCCCCGTTCCCGTCCGGACCCGGTCGCCTGGGGCCCGTCCAGCCCG
>VZTM01015622.1:10045-41232 GCA_013400555.1 Jacana jacana | reverse complement strand
GGCGAGCCGCGGGGGAGTCGGGAGAGCGCTCCCGGCAGCCCGGGGTACTCCTCCCGGTGCACCCTCGCCCCCAAAGCATCCGGGTGGCCGGGGAGCGGAGCCCCCGCCTGCCCTGCAATACCTGGGGCCGCTCCCCGCCCACCCGGACCCCGCCGTCAGCGTCGGGAGCCCGGTGCCCGAGGCGGCGTCTGAGGCGCTGCCTTTGCACCGGGGACAGAATTCGCTGTGGTGCTGCCAGGTATGGGCTTTCAGGTGCCTCCGGCCAGTGGCTGTCCCTGTGGGCAGCCCTGTTGCTCTGCTCAGAGCTGTCCCTGTCTGGCAGCTCCCCTGGGACACGGTGGTGCTGCCTGGCAGCATGGCTAGTGCAGTGCAGGGAAAGAGAGCCCTGGATGGCTCCTGCTGAAGACAGGGTGTAGCCCGGGATGGGGGCTGGATTGCACCTGGATGCCTATGGCTCTGGGCCCTTTGCCACCCCCCAGGGTGGCATCTCCTTGTCACAGGGAGGTGGCCACACCATGTGTGATCTGGAGGGGTCTGCTGTGGGCACAGCTGGCAGCGCGATTCTGTGTTGGGCTATCGGCGGCACAGGGATGCTCCATCTGGCTGTGTGGGTCTGTGCAGTCACACAGTGACCTGCCCTGACTCTGTCTTACCAGCATCCACCAGCTGAGGAACAAGGTGTCAGAAGAACATGAGGTCATCAAGAAGAAGGAGCTGGAGACCGGCCCTAAAGCTTCTTATGGCTACGGTGGCAAATTTGGAACAGAGCGTGACCGAATGGATAAGGTAACAGCTGTAGAGGCTTCCTTGCGCCCCAGTGGAAAAGTCTTTCTCTCCTAAAGAGAAGAGCATCCCTGTTTCATGCATCCCTGAAGCATACCTGAAGGCAGAGAACTGAGAGCTGGTGTGGCTGTGCAGATTCACACATGTTTAGCTACCCCATAATCTGTCTCCAGGATCTGTTTTGACTCCGTTTGTATAACTTGTCTCTACAACTTCCTTGTAACACTACCCTTAGCTGTGAAGAAGGACTTTCTGCAGTTTGTTTCAAGCCCGCCTAGCAATTACATTAGGTGTCTCCCTGCTGTCCTTGGAGAACTAATGAATAATAACTCCCTCCTCACAGTCTGCATTACAGACCTTTGTCAGCTCTCCTTGGGATGAAGCCCTAGTTCATTATCTCTGTTCTCATGTCAAATGTTTTATGCTTTCTGATAATCATCATCGAGCTTCTTTTTGTACTTTTCAGCATTTAGTGTTTCTCATTTGACTGGTGTTTGGGAGCAGCAGGTATTGAGCATCCCACGGTTTGTGTGACAAGCCAGCAGTGAGGCTGGTTTTGTGGCATAGCTGCCCATGGAGCTGCATCCCAGGTCCCAGGGCAGGGTCAATATGGCAAAGGCTGTGCAGAAGCCATTGCCACCACCAGCACGGTCAGCTCAGACCTGTCACCTGGTGGCTACCAGTGCCTTGGTGTCGGGGCAGAGCCACGGTGTGGTGGCTGTGCGTGTCCACCCTGCCAGTGTCACAGCGGGTGCTCACATCACCCTGTTTCTCTCCTCAGTGCGCAGTGGGCCACGAATACGTTGCTGATGTTGGGAAGCACTCCTCACAGACAGACGCCGCCCAGGGCTTTGGGGGCAAGTATGGAGTCCAGCGGGATCGTGCAGACAAGGTGCGTGACAGGTTCCGCGCTGCCCCTAAGATGGTGGGATATGCTGAGGATTATGTCTGCCATTTTCCAAGTGCAGGGTTAGACATGCCAGGCACTAGTTCTCCACTGAAGCAGAACCTCACCTCCTTTGCGCAGGACAATGGGTGATGACAAGTTGCAGGGCCCTTGTGACAATTAACTCTTTGGTGTCCATTAACGTGCTTGTAGTCTCCTGTCCAGGCAATGTTGTGTTTGTCTTAGAGGCCGTGCTGTTTTGCATTTCCAAGCCCCCAAGCTGTGCCATGCACAGGGGCACAGGGGCAGGAGTAGATGGGGAGAGCATGACGCACACCTTGGGGTCAGATGCTGCCCAGTCACCTCTCCTGCAGAGAGGGTGTGTGGTCGGAATGGTGGGCCTCTTGCCTAGAGTGCAGAGGCTCCTGTGAGAGCCTGTTCCTGAGCCCATGGTGAGCAGGGGTGGCCTGTGCCAGCCAAGGAGTGGCCTAGTGCCTGGTGTTCAGCATAAGATGGGGAGCAGGGTCACAGCCCTGGAGGAGGGTGGGTGAGGCCCAGCTTGGTCCTCAGGATGAGTAACATTCTTTGCCTTTCTGTTCCAGTCAGCACTGGGCTTTGAATACAAGGGTGAGGTGGAAAAACACTCGTCCCAGAAAGGCAAGTCCATGGGTTCCTGTGGCCACTTGTCACATTGCCCGGCTTCTCCTCTGCTCCCAATGTCCCATGCTGCCTGTTGCGGCACGGTCCCTTTTCCTGTCCCCCTCTTGCCACATGTTTCTGATTCCTGTTCCCAGCCAGCAGCCCCGTTCCCTGCTGTCCTGTCACCACCCTTCTGCTGTACATCCCTCTTGTCTCTAGGGTTCGCTTTGACAGAAACCACATCATGGCTGAGCAGAGAGCCCCACACGCACCCCTAGTGGATGGATGGTGCTCCCTTTTCTCTGAAAGTCCTTCTGGGCAACTTCTCCCGAGGGAGCCTGGGCAGTGGGGGATGTGAAAAGTGATTACTGAAAAAGTGGCTTGTAAGAAAAGGCACAACAATGCATATGGAAACAAAAGCCTGTACAGCAACCAGACTTCTGTGGAATTCTGGAGATGATGCAGCCAAACCTTCACATGGACATATAAGCAGCTGTACTTATTAAAACATTGCAAGAACTGATATTTTAAATATTCTGCAGCCAAAAGAAGATGAGAGAGCAAGGTCTGTTACTGTTTCAGGTAAATGTGAGGAATACTGCATTACCAGGAAAAGATCTGAACCATATCTGTTTCAGAGGAAACTATAAAAGAAGGAAGATGGTTTTGAGGCATTCTTGGTCGATCATAAATTCACATGCAGTTGTGCAGTTAAAAAATCACATCAGTTGTGCAATATTAACATGTTCCTGTATAAGAGATCATATACTAGATTTGTACACATAGAGATTCATCAGGCTACGAAAAGCCACAGAAATCACCCAGGACAAAATTAATATGGTAGAAATAGGGTAAGCTTTCTTGGATTTATTTTTTTTTCATAAAAAATGTGTCCATATGGGAAACTCCAGCATCAGAGTAACAGTCATAAAATCTATATTTGCTGAAAACAGCATCCTAAAAGGTCTGTTTCATAATGGCCTAACAGGTAAATAATAATTTAATCAAGATAAGTTTAAGAAATTTCTAGGACTTAGCAATTCATCCTTACTTGACTGAGCTTCTGTGAAATGGAGCCATTCCTGAATACAAAAAGTTTTCATACATATTTCTCATGATCTCAGTCTCCATGGATTGATAAGGCTGAACTTACAGAAGCCCCAAATTGTTTGTGTGAAATGTAGACCTGTAAGAGTAGGGTCAGGGAACCAGAGACCTGACTGTGATTTACTCCTTCTGAAGAGCAGGATTTGGAAACAGAGCTGGCAGAGCATGTCTCTGAAAGGAAGGAGTCTGAAATTTCTCAGTACATCAGCCAGAAATAACCTGGTAGTCCCTAGAGAACAACTGTGTGTAGCTGAAGTAGTTCGCGCATTACTAGTTTAGACGATGGGAAAAGGGGAGGTGTAAGGAAGATGTGCTGCACCTCTGACACGTAATGGTCAAGTGCCAGCATGGGGGCAGAGCTGGAGTGTGTCTCCAGAGATGTGGCGTTCAGTCTTTACTGCAGCCTCTGGAGTCTGTGGTTTCTGTGTAGATGCTGAGATTCCATTACAGAAAATTCAAGCTGCACAGGAGTTTGCCAAACTTCTGTACTTTCAAGGGCTCAGTACGCTCATTCACAGACCTTTTCAGAGGCTGATAGAGCATGAATTTAAATCCTTGACCTGGGGATGTGTGACTGGGTGGATACCCAAGCCCTCAGTGCCCATGTCTTGGCTTTGTGCCTGTGGACGTCTGAGCTTCCACTTCCTCCACAGCTGCCCTTGGCACATCAGTTTTCTTTCTTGCCCTCTCTTGCTGCCTGTGGCCCTCAGACTCTCGTGCTGCCTGACCCACACTTGCCCTGTGCACACCATCCTTATCCTCAGTAGCCCTCATGGTGCTCCGTGCCATCCATTCTGTTCCTTCCAAACCCCTCACATTTTATGGTGTTTTCCATTGTCCCTGCTGCTCTTCCTCCTCCCCAATGCTCCTCCTCAGGATTGCTCCCCATCTTTACCCCCTCTCCTCCCCAGCCCCAGGCTGGGTGCAGCATTTCACTCCATGTTACCTCCTCAGATTACTCCAAGGGCTTTGGTGGCCGTTATGGTGTGGAAAGGGACAAGGTGGACAAAGCAGCAGTGGGATTCGACTACAAGAGCCAGGCAGAGAAGCACAACTCTCAGAAGGGTGAGCTCAGGGCTGCCCAGCACAGCGGGCAGCATTGGGACTATGTCCCCAGAGACCGGGGGGCACTGTGCTTGGGTTTTGCAATGTGCCACATGAATGATGGAGAAACTGCAGGGAGCAGCCAGGTGCCTGCCTCTTGGAGCAAGGGAATGGGGCAGACAAGAAAAGCCATTGCACGGTGCGCGACTACTGGAAAAAGTTCAGGCTAAACAAAGAGGAGCAGCAGATTTCTATGCGCACAGGGATCTCCTGAGCAGTTTGTCACCAAAGGAAGAGTGCAGGGGAAGCCTGGGCAGGTGCTAATAGCAGGTGACATGTCTTGTGGAGGGAGGGCTGTTGCTGCAGCCACCAGTGGGAAAATCTAACCTTGCTCCTTGTCTTTCTCTGAGTCCTGGGCAGGGAAAACTATTGTCCCTGTGAGAGCAGCCTGAGCTCACAGTGCTGCCACTTTGCTCTTTTACTCCCTTGTCTGTTTTTTTTCATGCCATGGCTGAAGACTATTCTGTAGGCTTTGGTGGGAAGTTTGGCATCCAGAAGGATCGTCAGGACAAGAGTGCCCTTGGCTGGGACCATCAGGAGGATGTGCAGCCCCATGCATCCCAGACAGGTAGGACAATGCTGCCAAAGAGGTGGCAGCACAGTTTCTTCGGGGCACACACAGACCTGGAGCTGGTGGTTCATACTTGACAGAGATCCAGCTGCTGAAAATCAAATGTGTGCAGCACGATGTGGGGCAGCTGGGACACTGTGAGTCCCCAAATTGTGAGGATAAACTCTGCCAAAGTTGATGTATCCTTGGATCCATGAGGGACATTAAATGGAAGTCCCTCATTCTGGCTTCTCAGACTCTGCTGTGCTTTCTCTGATGGGTACATTCCCCATAATTCAAGAGGTGAGCACAGGGGAGTGAGGCAAAGCATGTTCCAGCAATGGCTTGACTGCTGAATGTTTAGCTTCAGTACAGGCCACTTTGCACTAAAATGGCATGACTGGCTTCTCACCCCAGTGCCTCAGAAGCAGGTTTCACAGAATCACAGCAGATCAGGGATTGGAAGGGACCTTGGAAGATCATCTAGACCAATCCTCCTGCTGGAGCAGGAACACATAGAGCGGGTCACACAGGAACACATCCAGGCAGATTTTGAATATCTCCAGAGAAGGAGACTCCACAACCTCCATGGGCAGCCCCTGCCAGTGTTCAGTCACCCTCACCGTAAAGAAGTTCCTCCTCATATTTAAGTGGAACCTCCTCTGTTCCAGCTTGCACCCATTGCCCCTTGTCCTATCATTGGATGTCACTGAGAAGAACCTGGCTCCATCCTCCTGACACTCACCCTTTACATATTTAGCAACACTCATGAGGTCACCCCTCAGTCTCCTCTTCTCCAAGCTCCAGAGACCCAGCTCCCTCAGCCTTTCGTCCTCTGGGAGATGCTCCACTCCCTCCATCGTCTTGGCAGCCCTGCCCTGGACTCTCTCCAGCAGTTCCCTGTCCTTCTGGAACTGAGGGGCCCACAACTGGACACCATATTCCAGATGGGGTCTCCCCAGGGCAGAGCAGAGGGGCAGGAGAACCTCTCTCCACCTACTGACCACCCCCCTTTATGATAGACCCCAGGATGCCCTTGGCCTTCTTGGCCATGAGGGCCCAGTGCTGGCTCATGGGCCTCCTGCTGCCCACCAGGACCCCCAGGTCCCTTTACCCCTACACTGCTCTCCAACAGGTCCTTTCCCAACCTCTACTGGTACCTGGGGTTGTTCTTGCCCAGATGCAAGACTCCACACTTGCCCTTGTATGATTTCATTAAATTTCTCCCCACCCAACTCTCCAGCCTGTCCAGGTCCTGCTGAATGGCAGCACGGCCATGTGGTGTGTCAGCCTCCTCCCAGTTTAGTGTCATCAGCAAACTTGCTGACAGTGCACTCTATTCCCTCATCCAAGTCATTGATGAATATATTGAACAGTACCGGTCCCAGTACTGATCCCTGAGGGACTCCACTAGATACAGACCTCCAAGTAGATTCTGTCCCATTGACCACAACTCTCTGGCTTCTATCCTTCAGCCAGTTCACAATCCAGAGGTTTGCCAGAAAACAGCACTGAAGCCCTGCGTACAGCACTGAACCCCTGCGTGCTTCACTGAAAGGAATGAAGGATTAGTCTTAAAAGCTGTCAGGAGCATTTTCCATGTGTTCTCTCTATCATCTAGTCCCTCATGTGATAAGATACAGACAAAGTTAACTCATTTTAGTGGTCACAGCATACTGAAGTTAGAGGTACACATTATTATGAAATATTATATGAAATATTATAAAACACCTTCATTTTTTCTATACAGACTATGCCAAGGGATTTGGAGGCCGTTATGGGGTCCAGAAGGATAGAGTTGATAAGGTAAGACCACACGCTGCTGCCTGCAATTGCCTTCTGCTCATCACTGCTCTCTGCACTGCTGCAAGAGAGGAGACAAGGTCCCGCTGCTCTGTGCATTGCAAGGGTGGGGGAACCGACCGGGTAGGGCTACTGGAGGGTGCGGAGGAACACAGCCTGGGAAGACCATAACATGAGGAATTGTTATGGTTTGAGAAAAACCCATAAGAATTTATTGTCGGTCATACAATTATTCTATCACCCGATGACCCCTCCCAACCCAGGAAAGGGGAATCGGGGAACACAAAGAAACATGCGGGTTGAAATGTAAATAGATTTAATAGAATAGGAATAAATAATTAACAATAATACTAAAGAACCATTATTAATCCCGATACTGATCTAAGATATACAAGAATTATACTCAGCCAATTCTATCAGCAGAAAGCTGTGCGCTCCCAGCAATGGACAGCCAATGTTGGACACTGTGAGTGCAATGGCTTTGAGGGGAAAGGAAGGTCTCGGGAGTCTGGCACTGGGACAAGGAGTTGTCTGGACCACCACCATCAAGGGAGAGAGCACTTTGCAGCGTACTTTTCTAATTTATATTGAATGGTATGAAATAATCCTGTTGGCCAGCTTCAGGCAAATGCCCAGGCCTTTCTCCTCCTCATCCCTGCCCCTGACAAGGCTCAAAAACACTGAGACCTTGAATCCCACAGAGCCTGGCTGGCCATAAAGTAAATATTTCCATGAATTCAGACACTAGAGTCTTCCAAAAGTGCAATTTTTCCCAGCATTAGAAGAAAAAATAGGCCTGTGTCTCTCAACCCAGGACAGGAAGAAAAAGGGTTTTCCATTTACAGCTGCTTTTGAATCATTCCGTGCTCAGACTGAACAGTCTACTCCTGCTTTCTCTTGGGGTGGGATTTAATAGCAGAGCCAGGGAAGAACTTTCGAAGGGCATCAGACTGTGCCCTCCTAGGTATCTAGTACCATTGAGATACTGGGAGTGTCCTGTCTGGCTGGTTGCCATCACTCCTGCAGACCTCATGTGTACCAACACAGGATGAACAGTAACAGCTCCTTGGAGATGAAGTTTTGTGAGTGCAGCCTCATGAGAAGTCTGAGAGGCCAGGAGTGATTGCACCATGAAGGAGAGGTGCTGGATCAGGCCCATCTGGTGTCATGTCCTCAGCACTGACTGGTGGGTGATGGTCATGCAGAGAACAAAAGACGTACAGAGTGATTCTTGTGTTTACTGCCTCCAGTGAGAAGGTGGTATTGCTGTGGCTGCTGTTCCTCAAGGTGTAAAGCTTGTTAGGAGCCTTCACACCCACACATAAAAAAGGCTTCCCAGAAGCTGCCTCAAATCTTTGGTTCTTCATGTAGCCATCCTGCAAACCTCCCTGTATGAGTGAGTGCCCCTTAACTGCTGGTGGGATCTGGCCATTCCTCATAGCACTGTCTGTAACCCATCAGCTTCTCTGTTATTTGTTACCTTCTGCAGGTTTTTCTGTCCTGTCCAGGAGTTCCTTGTGGTCTGGTCAGCTAAATCTCAGGCCAGGGCCTAATCATCTGCCTGTAATGCCCTGCAGGGATGGGATTTGGAGCAATCCCAAGAGAATAAGTCAGAAGGGGTTATCTAGTTTGCTGGTTCCAGTTTTCTGTCTGGGCTGAAACCAAGCAAAGGCTCACCTATAGTCAACATGGCATTTAGATTGACATTGGGCTTTGGCAGGCCACCCTGCAAGCTTCTTCAGAAGAGGCGTTCTTGCTAGGGCATGATGATCTACATGGATGGGAATAACTGAAAAGATTAGATTCTGGATGGTGGTGGGGCTTTGGGCCATCGGGATGAGGAAGGGAGGGGTACCTTCCCTGAACTATGCTTGTTCTGTTTTGGGACATAGTGCTGGGGGCACGGTGTTGTACCTGGTGCAGCACCAACGTTGCCATGCTGGGGAGCTGGAGGAGGCAGATGAGAACCTTTCTGCAGGGCCCTGAGCCAAGGAAGAGCATAGACATACTTGTAAAAACCGAGCATGTTGCTTTCCATGCGGCATGTAGGTACTGTCTGGGCCAGTATCAGGGGAATGGCATCCTGCCTGCAGAAGAGGTTAGTGTAGCCTGTGAATTTAACAGCAGCAAATGGAGGTGCATTGTCAAAGGGCAAAGCATCATGAATGTGGGGAAAAAACTACATGGAAAATCAGATGAGCAGTTTTGCAAAAGTCAGCAGTGTGGGTTATTTGAGGGGCAGGATGCAGAGAGGGCATAAGCACGTCTTGATCAGCTCAAAGTGGAACATGAGTTTGTGCATTTTGAGAATATTGAAGCATAATCAAAGATGGTAAAAATAATATTTGAGCAACTACCTCTCTTCTTGATTGCCTGGTTTTGGGCCACTGGAGTAGTGCTGAATTCATTGCTCCAGAGCAGAACATGGTATTCCACCAGGCAATATTAAGTCCCCTTTGACAAAGTTTTGAATGCTTTAGTGTGGGATTCAGCTCTCACACTAAGACTGCTAAATTTAAATGCTCTCATATAAAGTCCAAGTTTCTTCTGTGGTTTGTGTAGACTTGGTTCTGAGGCTATGGTGCTATTTGGCTACTCAGGTGTTTTCTTTGGGGAGGGCAGAGCTGCTCTCTGAGCTCCACTGTGTGGGAACTCAGCCACCCAGCCTGTTGCTGACACCTGCGGGTAGAACCCTAAATGTACTTGTGTCAGTCTCAAAGCTGGATCCTACCTGCAGTTTCCTTTTTGTGTCAGATAGTTTTCTCATGAATCATAGAAATCTTTCTCATGAAAGTAGATTAACTCTCTCTCTTTCACTTTCTTTTTGCTGCAATTGCCCCATTGGTGCTGTTACTACTTTACGCATCTTTTCATGCCTCATGAAGCTAGGGGTCTGCCAGATACTCACAATGTGTTTTCACTTTGATGTTCTCCAGCTTGTGCTACTACATACATGAACCACAGGCAGTGACCTGCTGCAGGGACACCTTTTTTCTTGGATAGGCAGCTGCAGCTCTGCTTCCAATGGGGAAGTGCTTCCATGCCTCACCCCACTGGCAGCGCAGGGGACGGATGTGTCAGGTCCCTCAGGGTAAACTGCCAGGCTCCACCCAGCTCTTTGCCATGTTACCAGTGAAGGCTTCTGCGTTGAGTGCCTAGCCTTGTTGTCCCACAGAGCAGTCATCTTGCCACTGTGTAGCCTCCCCTGCTTGGCTTCACACAGCTATTTTGGTCTTCTGAGCCCACCCCTCTGATAGGAGCAGCCCTGGTCTTTGGCTGGAGGATGGCAGGCACTGCCACAGCACAGGGAGGCATCAGGAGAGCAGGGCCATTGCCAGTAGCCTCTGCAGGTCTGGGGCGGTGGTACAGACGAGGACAGAGACAGAGCTGGGAACAAAGCTTGCAAGTCACTGGTGGCCAAACTCAGCAGGGGATCCCAACACTGGCCTTGCCTGATGAGCTGAACACTTCATTTGCTTCCTCCTGTAGAGCGCTGCTGGCTTTGGCGAGATGGCAGCTCCCACCACCTCCTATGAGAAAACAAGGCCAGTGGAGGCAGGTGAGACAACAGGGTACCAGCCCTGGGCTGAGTGGGAAGCTGTGGGCCCTGTGGTCCTGCTGTGGCAGCACAGGAGTGGGCATGTCCTGTGCTGGGATGTAGATCTCACCTGCCTTGAGAGGCAGGAGAAGGTGACTGAATTGCAAGTTTCTCTGGGAGAGGAAGAGATCTGGGTTTCTCTTGGATGCCTGAGGTGATGGAAGGGAGCCATTGGGCAAGCTTGGTCAGCTCTCTTCTCCACAGGAGCTTCCAGTGGCACCAGCAGCCTGCGGTCACAATTTGAGAACATGGCTAAGTCAGTGGAGGAAGAGAGCAGAAGGCAGGCCGAGGAGGAGCGGGCGAGGCGCCAGGCCCGAGAATGCCAGACAGCGCGGTGGAAGGTGAGCCATGGCCATCTCACCATACCCTCTAAGGTTTGCAAAGCAGGCTTTTCCTCAGGGTCATGCAGCTCCATGTCCATCCACCTGATCTCTTTACAGTAATCTCTTGCCTAAGATGCTTCCTTGCAGCTGCCAGGGGCTGACATTGAACTTCATGGCTGTCACCGGATTTTCCCTTTTAGCAGACCAGGAGGTGCCCGCAGACAGCCATGACCTCCTGTGCTTTGCCTTAAGTTCCTTCTTGCCTCTAGTCCCTGGTCAACACATTGCCATCGCACCTACCCAGTGTCACTATCCCAGCAGTCTGTGTTCAGGCTTTCCCAGCTGGAGATTGCACCCAAACCCTCATGTTTACTTCTCCTACATTGTGCTATTTCTGTATTCATCATGCAGATAAGGTTTCACCAGTAAAGCACAGCCTCCTTGAGGCTACTTTCTGCATACCCCATGGTTTTTACAGGCCAGCAGTTACAGGCCTGCTGGTATCCTGTTCATAGGGCAGGGGCAGGTTTATGGGAGCTGCAGCAGATCCCAGCTGGAGGAATACAGAGAGTTGCTCTGTGAGCTGGAACAGATCTCAACTGGAGGAAAACCTTCTGAGAAGCTGCATTGGGATTGGGAATGAACATTGCTCTGGACCTCATTCAAAGGGGTTGAGGGGATTTAATGACTTTTCTCCGGCAGGACATCCCACAGAGAGAGGACCACACAGAGGCAGCCCCTGCAGCTGTGCCAGACAGGGTGCCTGGGGTCACTGACCGAGAGCAGGCTGTGTCACAAGAAGTGCAGGTACCATGGTGGGCTGCAGACAGCCAGGAAAGGGCGCAGGCAGAGGGGGGATTGCACGTGAATGGGGTCTGTGCTTTGCAGACAGAGCTGCAGGGAGAAGTGGGATGCAACCACAGCATGGGAGAGGCATTGGAAGGAGTGAAGGGGGGAAATGTTGAGATGGTGGCGAGGCATGGCTGCACAGCACCTTATGCCGTGAGATGTGCTCTTGGAGTGGGTCAGTGCAGTGAGATGGAGCTAAGCTTGTGACAAAGATTCAAATACATGAGCCATGAGTATCTTCAGAGCAGTCCCAGATGCCAGTACAGCACAGTCCTCGTGGCTGAGCTGTTTCCCCCTTGTGCAGAAGGTGATGCTCCATTTGTGTCATGGTAGCACAAAAGGCACCTGCAGTGGAGTAGACTCCCTTTGGTGGGTGCTGTGCAGTCACGGGAGAGCTGCCTGCAGCTTTCCCAGGTGAATTTGCTGCCACTTCCTCACTTCACAGCAGGAGGCAAAAAGGGTGAATGAGGAAGTACCACCCACTTTGCCACCAAGGCCAGCAGATCTGGGCAAAGAGCTGTGCAAGATCCCCAGCCAGGATCAGCCTATCTACAGTGAAAGTCTGGATGTCGGTGAAGACTATGAGGAGCTGCCAGAGCCCTCTGACTACTGTGATGGTACCAGTGGAGGTGCTGACTATGAGGAGCTGCCAGCACCCTTGGGAAAACCAGATGCCATCTATGACCATGGTGAAGATGGAGATGATGACTATGAGAACATCCTTCCTGATGAGCCCAGCCAGAGCCAGCCCCACCTGGGTGAGTACTGGTGGAAGAGTCTGTGTCTTAGGGAGCTTGTATCTGTCCGCTCGCACCACTGGATGTATGGGACAGACTATAGAGGGAATTTGTGTCCTGAAGCCTTCTGTCGTCAGACTAGCAGCTCTGATGACAGAGACTTGGTCATCTCCCATTGCCTTGCCTGGCTCCAAGGTATGAGAGCAGCTGCATGGGATGTTGGGCCACCAGCAAGTATCTTTGCTGAGACAGGACTTGGGCAGGATGACCAGAGAGCTGCAGTGGGATCTGGAGAAACTGGAGCTGGACAGATGCTCTTGGTGCACTCTTTGGCAAAGCAACTGCCAATGCTGCACTGAGGCCTGGGGGTGGCCACTTAATTCAGCCTGTTGCTCAATCGGCTGGTGCTCATGAGACCTGACCTGGTAGTGTCTCCTGGGTGTGAGCAGTGCAGGGTAGTCTGCCTCCAAGCACATAAACGAACTGCATGGGCTGCTGTTGATGTTTCTGCCACAGCTTTGCTGGTAAGTGGAGAGGCTGAAGTTAAGTCCACCCTTTTTCTTGGGAGAGAAACACGAAGCATCAGGACCTTTCCTCTCTCCTTGCAGAAGGGGTGATAAGTCATACCTTGCTTTGAGCCATGGTACAGCTCTTCCTGTTGGTGCGGTTTGGATGTGGATCACCCCAAAGCTGGCAGCCGAGTGGAGGGTGACACTGACCAGATCCATATGGCTGCTTTCAGCCTCTTCCTCATCTGCCCATTCTGTCTTCTGCAGGGGAAACGGAGAATGTTTATGAGGTGGAGAACACTGGAACCTGTGCAGTGGCTCTCTATGATTACCAAGGAGGTGGGTCTGCCATCCAGGTGGTGGGGAGAGGCACTGGGAACTGACTGGGGTGGTGTGACAGGGATGGGGTGGCTTACCCTCTGCAGTGGTGAAAGGATTTCGACTTTATGGTTTAAATTTATTCCTCTTGGAAGGCAGAGTGAGACCTGACTTGGGAACACAGAAGCTTCATCTTGCTCCTCTGCTTTCTCTGTCCTGTTTGATGGGGGTTGGAGGAGATGAACTCTGAGGGTTATCAAAATGTTCTGTATTCTCCTCCTGGGGTGGGAGTAGGGGTGTAAAACAAGCCTTCTCTGGGATTATCTTTGCATTGTGACTGTCTCTTCTGAACATTTTTTTCAGATGGAGATGATGAGATTTCTTTTGATCCTGATGACACAATCACACATATCGAGATGGTGGATGAAGGCTGGTGGCGGGGGCAGTGCCGGGGCAAAGTGGGCCTCTTTCCAGCAAATTATGTGAAGCTTTTGTAGTGAAACCAGTGTTGTCCAAGCTGCTTCCTTCCAAACTTTTGCCTGTCTCTGCTTCAGCCTTTTACACGTTATTAGTTTAATTTAGCTTGGCCTGGTGAGTATTTCTGTGCAACAAATACCAAAGAGCAAACTGGCAGCGTCTGAGGGAATATTCCGGCCTGTGCCTAAGAGGACTTTGGTTCCCATCCACTTCCAGATGGGAAAGGTGGGATCATTTAAGAGCATACGAGTGTGACATAGAGGTCTTTTCTATCTAGGCTGTCCCACATGTCAACCAGCAAGCTTTCAAGAGAAGTGGGTCCATTCCTGTTCCAAACAGGGCAATTCACAGAAAAAAATGCCAACTCAAATCCAGTCTGGGCAGAAGAGACATAAACTATAGGACCTTTTTAAGTTGCCATGGCCCTGAGTCTCCTCCTACCCAGGGGGTCAATGAGAAGGGCACTGTGAAGGCCAAACTTGCCTCTGTTCCCAGACAGGGTTGCCACTTGCAGATTGAACCCTGTTTGCAGCATGGTGCAAAGAACATGAACCTGGTCTGTCTGGGCTGGTTCCAGGGCTGGGGCTTGGGAACATTGACCGTCATAGTGAATGCTGCTGGCTTGTCCTGTGCACAGGCACAAGCTGGGCTGTAATGAGCTGTTGCACTGAACAAGAGATTTGTGTGCTGCTGCAATAAAAATCTGGGATGAACTTGCCAAGGTAGGAGAATACTTGCTTGGTTTTCCTCTAGGAGTCAAGAACAGTTTTGAGATGTGTAATTTTTGGGGTAAACCTTGAAAAATGAAGTGTAAAAATTAGATTATTTGCTGAAAAAACTTATTCTGGAAAATCTGTCTTGAGGCAAGAGAAAATACTAAAAGGCTTCACCTAACAAAGAGTATGTTAACAACAGTCTTGGTCCTCATCCAGGCAGCCCATCAGAGGAATGTTTGCCTTGGGAAATCCTTTCAATCCAGCAAGTCAATTGTAACAAATACTGCTTGATACAGGCAGTAGAATGTTTTAGAGTGCTCCATTTTTCCTGCTAGCTGCTCTGACAGTATAAATAAGCAGAGGTGGGCGGGAAGAACAGTCCCCCAGCTTGTCTGTGACTGGAGGGCTCTGTCCTGCCTTGTGGTCAGTGCCAAAGGCCAGTTCTCCCTCCTTTGTTTGGCTTAGCCTGTTCTCCACTGTTGGGAGTTATTGCCATCGGAGTCCCTCTGCTGAAGTCAGGGCTCCCCAGCCCAGCATTGAAACAGTTAACGCCTCACAGGCCTTTGCAGTACCCACAAGTTAAGAAATATTTGCAGGTAATGGTCTCACCAGTTTAATTAACAAAGGTGTGAATTATTTGTTGAAGGGTGTGCTGGGTTAGAACCTCCCTATCTGAAGAATGCTATCCTTATTTACAATATCCTGCTTATCTGATGCAGTTTGGTGAAGAATGAGTTGCATCACCTAAAGGTGTATAAATGCTGTAATTGCCCCATTTTGGCAGAGTTTGGATCAACAATGTCTGTTACTGCTGGACTGTGTGCTCCCTTGAAGCTGTAGTAATAAACAGTTCTGTTCTGGCCTAAAACTGCATCCTTGTTATTCTGTGACAGCCTGTCCCCTGTACCTGTAGGTATGGTTCATTGCACAGCGAAAAGAGCCCCTGACTCTAGCCCTTCTTCATCATGGATGGGAAAAAGCTGAGCAGGTGGGAAGCAGGACAAGGGGGAATTCTTTTTTTTTCACTTTTAATGTAAATTAATTTAAATTTTCCAGTAAAAAAATTGACATAAGTTTTTGAGTAATTATCCAGTGCAAACAGAAGCCCTCTCTTGAATGAGTATATCCCAGGCTAGATGCTCAACATGCTGCAGTAGGAGTTGGTTGTTGTTTCTTTGTGGTCTGCAGGTGCCATTGCAATAGGAATAAATCACAGACACGAGGACACATGAGCACACCCCAGTGCAATGCCACTGCCAACAGCTGGGATGCAGAGGGTCCCTCTGTGACACCTTTAGGGTTTGGTGCTGCTCACGGTTGAGTTCCGAACCATCCTGCACTTGAACAAGACTGTTCTACCTCCTGAGTAGTACAGCACCCCTGCTCCATGTTTGGTACTGAGAAAAACCACAGACTGGGTCTGTCAATCATGGGAATGCCACGTTATGATTCAGATTTGAAATTGTCAATTTTAGTGTAAAATTTCTGGAGGTTTTTGGTTTGAGTTTTTGATTGATTGGTTGGGTTTTGGGTATTTTGTGTGAGGTTTTTTTTCTCTGAAATAACTTTCCCAATGTTTTTTTCCTTGTGCACTTCACCCTTGATTTCCTGGTGTTCCTTTCCAGAGTTCTCTTCAGAATGGGCCTTGTTGTAGGCAATGTAGCCTAGTGAGACTCTGAACTAGGTGTGCTTCAGTAATTTTTTACAATCAAGATGGGTGTAGAGCAAATAGAACGGTCTGAGAGGCTTGTGACCTGTTTGGGTAAGAGCAACAGGCCATCCCAACAAATGGGTTGCGGAAACACCTTTTTTCCCTGAAGAATAAAATCAGTGTGTGTTGTGCACTAAGAACTGGCAAACTGCTCCTGACAAGCTGTTATGCCTCGTGGGCCCATTTATCCTCCAGTGAGTTTCTTTGGGAACGGATTGAATTTTGCTGGGTATCTCTTACTGACCAAGTTGTGGCCCCTTTCCAACCATTGTGCCCCTCTGTGGCAGAGCTGACAAAATGCCACTGTGGCTGCAGGTACAACCTGTGCCTGCTTCCCTCCATGCAGACCCTTCACTGGTAGCTTCTGCCATGGCTTTGGGCACTGCTGGCCTGTGTCTACCTGCAGGTTTTGCCAGCCATGAGGGTTGCCCCAATGCCCATACAATCACTTGGGATTGGATGCAGTTGCAGATCCCCTGCAAGATGTGGTTAAGCTGAGGCAGTGGCCACATCATGAGCCAGTGGCCACATCATGAGCCAGTCTTCAGCCACTATCACCCACAGCCACGTCACTCACAATCACTGCATTTTCGTATTTTTATGGCTATAAATCAAAGCAGGTGTTCTGGTGAAGTTGTAAGCAGCACCAGCTCACAGCTCAGTGCTGATAACTCGGTTTGACCAAAGCACTGAGAGTACTGGGTGGCCTGTTTAAGCTGCGGCTGCTGTGATAATGTACAAAACACTGCAGAGCTTTCATGGAGAACCGCAGCAGACACCGGCCTCTGTGCCCATGCATGTGTGGCAGGAGGATGGTGTGACAGACCTTTGGCAGAGGCAAGATTTTGCCATCTCAGCCATTGCCCTGTGTCCCATGCGTGGCCTGGCCCAGTACTTGGCGCAGCCCCCAGGCAGAGCTCACGGCCTTCCCTGGGACTAGCACTTGTCTGGGACCACACGAAATTGCTTTTTACAGTGTTCTCTGGTAGTAGCGTAGCTGCAGCAGGTCCTGTGCTGAGCTCAGCATGTGACACTTGCAAAACAAAGACATAATCCCAGAACCGTATCCTTGTTCCTGGCTTGATTTTGCGGTTCTGCCACTGGTGGTGTGCAGAGGGTCAGAGTGGTGATGGCTTTGTGCCACCAGCAGCCACTGCCTGGGCCAGGACCCCTGAGCTCACTGCTGCCACCAAAGACTTCCCACAGACAGGGGATGCAGCATGCGGCTGGAGCCCCACCATCACTCACGGGATGCTACCCAGGGAGCCCAGCCTACCCTGTGCCCGCACAGCTTTCCAAAGGGCCCCCCGCACCTCCTGGTTGCGCAGGCTGTAGATGAGTGGGTTCAGCATGGGGGTGACGATGCAGTACAGCGTGGAGATCAGTGTGTCAGCTGCCGGCGAGTAGCCAGAGCTGGGCCGGTTGTAATTCAGGTTGGCCGTCACAAAGTACAGGGTGACCACAAGCAGGTGGGCAGAGCACGTGGAGAAGGCCTTGCGCCGGCTGGTGGCCATGGGCATCCCAAGGATGGTGGCCAGGATGTGGATGTAGGAGATGACAACCAGCAGGAAGGGGCTGAGACCCACAAAGATGCTGGCAGCATGGAGTGCCACTTCACTGGGGCGGGTGTTGCTGCAGGCAGCCCTTAGCAGTGGGGGCACATCACAGAAGATGTGCTGGAGCCGGGTGGCCCCACAGAAGGCAAGCCTGGAGGCCAGGAAGGTGTGCACGGCTGAGTCCAGCATGCCCCAGAGCCAGCAGCCAGTGGCCACTGCCACACAGACATCCCAGCTCATGGCGTGGGCAT
Organism: Jacana jacana; assembly: GCA_013400555.1. Taxonomy (NCBI): domain Eukaryota; kingdom Metazoa; phylum Chordata; class Aves; order Charadriiformes; family Jacanidae; genus Jacana; species Jacana jacana. The sequence goes on along the minus strand of VZTM01015622.1, from coordinate 23,315 downwards.
AGCGCAGGGGCTGGCATATGGCCACGTAGCGGTCGAAGGCCATGACAGCCAGGAGTGCGCACTCGGCCCCTGCACACCCCATCAGAAAGAACATCTGGGCCAGGCACCCGCCGTAGGAGATAGTTGCCTGTGGACACAGGGCATTTGCCAGGATCTTGGGCACTGTCACTGATGAGTAGCAAATGTCCAAGCAGGACAAGTGACTGAGGAGGAAGTACATGGGGCTGTGGAGCTGGGGATCCAGGAACACGAGGGCAAGTATTGCAGAGTTCCCCAGTAACGTGGCCAGGTAAACAGCCAGGAAAAGAACAAAGAGGAGTGGCTGGCCAAGGGAAAAGCTCAGGAGTGTGAACTCTGTCACATGAGTCTGGTTCCCACCTGCCATGGGGACAGCTGGGCTGGTCTATGGGCAGAAAAGAGCACTGTGAGGAATGGAATATTGTAACGATTGTGAGCCAGGGGACTGGAGCACACCCATTAGGCAAAAGTTTCACGGGCAGATGGCTTTGGTCCTGTCTTTATAGTGGTTGAAAGCTTCCCATGTTGAGATTTCACAGACACTAGGATTTCGGAGTCCAGAGAGCTGCCATTCACAGAATCATAAATCAATCATAGAATCATAGAATCATTTAGGTTGGAAGAGACCCTTGGGATCATAGAGTCCAACAACCATCAGCCCTACTCTACAAAGTTCTCCCCTACACCAGATCCCTCAACACCACATCCAATCTACTCTGAAACACAGTAAGGGATGGGGACTCCCCCGCCTCCCTGGGCAGCCCATTCCACTGACTGACCACTCTTTCTGGGAAGAATTTTTTCCTAATATCCAGCTGTACTGTTCCTCAGGGCTCAGTGTTGGAGCCTTTCCTTTTTAATATCTTCATTGATGATGTAGATAGGTACATAGAAAACACTATTACTAAGTTTGCAGATGACACTAAGTTGGGTGGGAGTGTTGATCTGCTTGAGGGCAGGGATGCTCTACAGAGGGACTGGGATAGACTGGATAGATGGAGCAATGTTAATGGCATGGCCTTCAACGAGGCCAAGTGCCAGGTCCTGCACTTGGGCCACACCAACCCCATGGGTGGCTACAGGCTTGGGGCAGTGTGGCTGGAGCTGCCTGGCAGAAAAGGACCTGGGGGTGCTGGGTGAGAAGGGGCTGAGCATGAGCCAGCAGTGTGCCCAGGTGGCCAAGAAGGCCAAGGGCATCCTGGCTTGCATAAAGTATAGTGTGACCAGCAGAAGTAGGGAGGTGATTGTCCCCCTGTGCTCAGCACTGGTGAGGCCACCCCTTGAGTCTGGTGTCCAGTTCCGGGCACCTCAGCAAAAGAGAGATCTGGAGGNTGCTGCAGCTTGCAGCCATTCCCTCTTGTTCCATCGCTAATTGCCCGTGAGAAGAAACCAGCACCAGCCTCTCTGCAATGCCCTTTCAAGCAGTTGTAGAGAGCAATGAGGTCTCCCCTCAGCCTCCTCTTCCGCAAACTAAACAGTCCCAGCTCCCTCAGTCGTTCCTCAGAAGATTTATTCTTAAGGCCCTTCAGCGGTTTCATTGCCCTCTGCAGTCGCTCCAGCCCCTCCAGATCTCTCTTGTGCTGAGGTGCCCAGAACTGGACATGATCCTCAAGGTGTGGCCTCACCAGTGCTGAGCACAGGGGGACAATCACCTCCCTACTTCTGCTGGTCACACTATTCTTTATGCAAGCCAGGATGCCTTTGGCCTTCTTGGCCACCTGGGCACACTGCTGGCTCATGCTCAGCCACTTGTCGGCCAGCACCCCTGGGTCCTTTTCTGCCAGGCAGCTCCAGCCACACTGCCCCAAGTCTGTAGTGATGCATGGGGTTGTTGTGGCCCAAGTGTTCACTGTTGTATACCTGACTGTGAGAGAATCACACAGAAGAAACTAGGAATGGTGTGCATCTGGACTAGCCCACACCGCATGGGTTCTCCTGCCAGCCCAACCCGTCTTGATCAATATATTAAACTTGGCTCTCTATCTCCTGGCTCTGCTTATGGTGACCACATGCTTCCCTGTCCCCCTGGACATCCTTGCATTATTTCTTAGATGCCACAATCACTAAGCTTGCTCTTCCCCAGCTGCTAGGTTGAGGATGTGACGTCATCCTGTACTAGTAAAAATTTATCCTTTTTTAATCTTTATTCTTCTCTGATGTTTTTTGAGTGTTTGGTTCTGCAATAGTCAGCACTTTAAAAAGCAGAGGTTCCAACTGAGGATGACTCAACATATTCTGTTGAAAGTGGTGTTCGCTGAGCAGTTGTGGTCAGGCTGCTGTCACCCACCTCACCAGTGCCACAAAGCCCAGCAGGTGTACACCACACCAGTGCCATGAAGCCCAGCAGATGTACTTCCAGCTGCTTTGGTGCACAGACACTGCCTGGTGTGGCAGCTGAGGCTGCTGAAGAAATGGGGCTGAGAGGGGTTAAAAAACCCCTGCAATCACCTTGTTTTGGAGTGCAGATCTGTCCCTGTCAGCACTCAGCGGGTCTGAAGCCAGGAGCTACTCTTGGCTGGGTGAGGAGAAGGATCCAAAGAGGCTTAAGATCAAAGATATAATGATAAGGGGACAAATAGGGCTGGAAAGCATTGGGGCAGGCTGGCTGCGTGAAAATACAAGGAACCTTGGGGACCCATGGGTGGCCTTGGGGCTGTGCCATAATGGAATCCTGTTATCCCTCTGCAGCTTTTCCTTTGGCTCCAGTCAATTGCTTCAGTAGATGATAGCACTAAACTATTCCTGAATCAGAGATTAAGGCAACTGGCCGCTGCACCAGCCATCACTGAGCAAGTGTTTGCTAGGAGCTGTGGTGGGACCAGCGCTGGCTTCTGGGAAGGTTCTCACTGACAGCACTGGGGTATGGCTGGTGAGTGAGATAGGACTGCACATCACCAAACTCAAGGATGCCTGCTATTCTGACTTGGAAATCATGCACAGGAACAAGGCCTTCCCCAGTGCAGGGAGCTTGAGCCTGCTCTCCAACAGGTCATTTCCCAACCTCTACTGGTACCTGGGGTTGTTCTCAGGCTATTGCTCTTCCTTCAGGCAGCCATGAGCATTTAGATGTGAGAACGGCCCAACACTGTGGCCAGGAGCTGGTGCTGGAGAAGCATGGGAGCTGGGAGCAACTGCAGTGGTGTTCCCTGGGAATCAGCTCCTGCCTCCAGCTGCCCCTGCCTGCAGAGCTGCACAGTGGGCACCTATAATTTCAAAATTATGTATGTGTGACCTTACACAGCTCTAGGGCACTTGGTGGTTTTGTTAGGGCACAAGTGCCTCCATGGCGTAGGGGTGAGAGGAAGGGTCTCTCCAGGACCTTTTTGGACGCTTTTACTACCAACCTTTTAGCCAGAGACAGGAGTCTCCTGACAAGTTATGGTGAAGGTGGCACCAGTGAAGGTGGAGACCTGCTTGTTATACAGGAGGAACAGGGGAACTCAGGAACCAGAGTGCTAAAAATAAGAATATATTTAGTAGTAGGAGGCTGGGCACGTAAGGGATTAATCACCTGTCTATGCTCTGAACTGGGGCTCAACACATAGAAATAAGAGCAGGTGAGCACGAGGTGTGTGAGCCCACCACACATGACCACCAAGCTGTTGGGTCGATGTGGGTACACAGCAGTGATAAGTCACCATATTTGCAGTGGCAGCAGCAAATTATGTTAGTTCCACTGCAGGAGGGCCATGAGTGCCAGAGAGCTGCAGATTATGGTCTCCCCTTGCTGACCGCTTCAGCCTGGATCAGAGCCACAGGGCTACAGTTCAGGCACAAAAGTTGAGCAGAGGAATGGCCATAATTTTTTGCCATGGTCTGGGGCAATGTAGCAGTCAGTGGACACCACCACATGACAAGAAATGCCAGATTTAAGCCCTTTGTCCTCAGACATGGTGTACACAATGAAATAGGAAAACAAGGTAGGAAAAATCTCTCTATTCCTTGGACTGCACAGGAATGAGCCTTGAAAGAGACTCCACCTTGCCTCAGCTCCTTTCCTCCCTCTCACAGTCACACTGATTTCTTTTGGTAACTGATGTTTAACTAATAACAAAGTATTTTCTAGTGCAGCTACAACTTTTCCCACCGCTGACCAGTCCAGAAAGGCTGGACAGGGGTCAGAGAGGGGGCACTAATGCCACCAGTGCTGGGGAGGCAACTCCCATGGGAGGAGGAAGGTGACCCTTCGATGGCAATGCCCTTGCCTGAGACCTGGCTCAGCCCTGGTATAGTCCCCGAAGCAGGGTCCTTTATATCACCACTGTGCACTTCAGCACAGCTCCAGCGTTTTGGGGTGCATTATGTCCCCCTTCCTCCTTCAGAAGGCCAAATGTACTCCGTGCCCATCCAGGGAAGCCAGTGTTGCTCCTGCAGGAGGATACGGCTTTCCTGGCCAAGCAACCACATCCCATCTGCACTCAGGTGAGCAGACCACATAGACCAGACCACAGAGCCACTGGAGGTATGGTCCAGTCCCACTCTGAGATGATGGCTGGACTGAGGGAGCTGGCAATAATAGAGGATTAATTTATGCTGAAAAGGACTGGATTGTCTTGTCTGAGACATCACCAACAGCCACAGCCTGCTAGCATGGAACCCTGGGCAGCAGTACTGGATTTGTCCCCACGCAGAGTGCCAATAGGCACCCCTTTGAGGGTCCCACCATGAATGAGACCCTGCCCCACCACAGGAGGTCCTGTCCTCCCCCCCGCCTCCCTTTACCTCCAGGTCCAAGGGCAGACAGTGGATAGCATCCAGTGCTAAGTAAGAGGGAAGAACTAGCAATGGCCCCAGCTGCTCTCTGGTTTGTCTTACCTGCATGAGGAAGATCCTGTGTGTCCTCCAGGCTTGCGATGGGGGAGAGGCTTTTAACCCAGCAAGGGCCCTAGGGGAGCGGCTTCCATAGGTAGCTCCCGTTCAGTGGCAGGAACAAGGAGTGGAGGAGCGTTCCCCCAGTCAGCCTGCACAGGTGCGATCCAAGCCCACAGGACAAAGCCCTCCTGGCACAGAACCCACCTTGATCTCCTGTTCTGCACCAGGCTCTGCCCGGTGCAGACCAGGCAGAGGTCTCCAGCCCTGGCCTCCCGTTCCAGACCCATGGCAGCTCTTGGGGAGCCTGGGCTTCAGCACACCTGACCATGCCAGTGCTCTGGACCACAGGAGGGGGGCTAGCTGAGAGCTGCATAAAGAAAGCCCTAATGCTTTCTTTCATGACTCCAATTTATCTGCTTTAGGGCTGTGAGGTGCCTACACCAGCCCAGGCCAGCAGAAGGGCAGCAGTGAGGAGGGCTGGCCATGGGCCATGCTTGCAGCAATGAGCCTGTGGGCCACACAGTCATAGAGGGACTGTGTGGTGTCTGTGCTGAATCCATGCTCCTGCCAGCTACAACAGCCATGGCCACCTGGCCCAGGCTACACAGAGCTCTCTGGAGTGGAGACTGTGGTCCAAGGGACTAGGAGAGGACAAGGCTGTGGTGAGACTGTCATCTGGCAGCAGCTCTAACTGGACTTAGTTAAGGCACCAAATAGAGTCCTGTGAGTTCTTGAAGAGCTGGGCAGCAGGATGACATGAATTTACATGGGGTGAGCACTGCCTGCTCTGAGCCTGGAACTGTTACTGACAGAAACAGTGGGTTTGACTGGAGTTCCCCACTTAGTGGCATGGAAATGTGAATTGAGGAAGCCAGGAAATGTGACAACTGCAAGACCGAGACATGATTGTTTCTGCAGCAGGAATACAGCATTGCTTCATTGAAGTCTTTTTGTAACCTCTGATGAATAGGAGTTGATCCTATAATAATCTCTGCAGCTGAAACTTCATGAGTTGAGGAGCTGTCATTGGACACATAAGGTTCAGCAGGACAGGGAGCTGGGACACATTGTCTAGACTGTGTTTTGCCAAGAAAGGTTGGACCAGATGATCCCTGAGGTCCCTGTCAATCTGGTGTTTTGAGATGCTATGGTTCATTTGCAAAGCAGGGAAATCATTGGCAACTGCCCTGCAGGGGAAGGAATATCCCGTATGGGGGGTCAGCACAGACACCAGAGGGAACTGCTGCCTCAATGAGGGGAAAATTAATGTCTGAGAGGATGTCTGGGGCTGTAAAATCTGAGTTACTAGTAATTAAGAACCCTGAATGTCTACAAGCCTTGTTTTCAGGGAAGCTGAGCTGATGGGCTAGAAGGAACACAAGAACAGGACTTTGTGACACAGCCACTTGCTTTGAGTTTACAAAATTACACCTTTCTTTTCTGGCAGTGATAAACATTTATTGTTTCGTGCAGGAACTCAGCAGCGTGGCATTCCATTATAACCTGGCTGCTCTCACAGGGTTTTAGACCAAGGCACATGCTGTCAGCACTCGGAGAAACCCCCTTCCACAATATTTGAAATAGGGCTTTGCTGAGGCCATCAACACTTGGCACAAATATTAAAATATACTGAAATCTTGCCAGATGCCAGAAAGTTGGTGTTCGGTTCTGGTGATCCGTGTCTATTTTCTGTGGTAATGTCTTCAGGGCAGCTTTTATGAGAAGAAATATCAATATTTGTATCGTCCTCAGGTCTACTGGGTCATATCAGATATAGTCTTTGAGGCCCAGTGAGGAAATCAAATCTCCATGAATTTGTTAAGGGAGTTGTCTTTTAAACCAAATGCCTAAATTTGGAGGTGTAACAACAGGAATTGGGCCCAGTTCCTGTAAGTGCTCATCACTCCTAGAAATCGCTCTTAACTGGGTGCGGGGCCCTTAGCTGCTTCAAGCGTAAGTGTTGCACTTCCCAAAATACAAGTGTGCTGCTGCAAAACTGGGAGCTTCTCCAAGTCATGTTTCCCTTCTTGTTTGGAGAGATGCATTCTTCCAGCTCAAGTATTCATTCTCAAGCCAAAACCAGCATGATTTGTACCATGTCTCTCTACAGCAACAATGCCAGCTCACTGTTATTGGTCTCTACACATGCACAACTTCCTCCTTTGGACACAGACACAAGAAAAACAGTGTCATTCATGGTGTTGAGTGGCAGGAATCCAACCCCCACTGGAAGCACAGCTGGCTCCGCAGTCAGGTAAATCTTCTCTGGGCTGTACCTGCCTAAGGCCAGAGATCCCTCTGAGACCCTGCTCCACTACTTACTGATCCTCAGAGTGACTGTTATTCCTTACATCCTGGTGGAAGGAAACCCCTTGAACTTCCAGGTCTGATACCTCTGGGGGGTTTTGGTTGACCGTAAGCTCAGTATGAGTCAACAACGTGTCCTGGTGGCCAAAAGGGCCAGCTGTATCCTGGGGTGCACTAGGCACAGTACAGATAGCTGGTTGAAAGAAGTGATCATCCCACTATACTTAACTCTGCCTTAAGTACTCTGTGCAGTTTTGGGCTCCACAACATAAGAAGAATATAGAGATATTAGATTGTGTCCAAAGATAGTGGAAGTACTAGAGGGCATAACTTATGAGTAGGTGAGAACACTACTGAGTGAGTCTGAGGAGACTGATATGACCTCATTGCTGTCTACAGCTTCCTCATGAGAGGGAGTGGAGAGGGAGATGCTGATTATCTCTGGTGTCTGGTGATAAAACACGAGGGAATAGCTCAAAGCTGTGTCAGGGGAAATTCAGATTGGATCTTAGGAAAAAGTTCTTCACTGAGAGCACTTGAACAAGCTCTCCAGGGAAATGGTCTGACTCCAAGCCAGTATTCGAGAAGTGTCTGGACGATGCTTTTACATATATATATATATATATATATATATATATGGCTTAACTTTTAGGTTGTTGGGTGTGGAGTCAAGAGCTGGACTCAGTGATCCTTGAGGTTCCCTTCCAACTGAGAATATTCAGTTTTTGGATAGGGAGTTGTAGGTGCCTGTTACCTGCCAGACAAGAAAAATGGATAAGCAGAACTTGACATTTCCAATTTGGCCATACCAAGACAGGACAAAAACCTCACCCTGCATCTTATGAGAGTGGTAATGGATTGTCATTTGACCTTTTTTTTTTTCCTAACCCTGAATAAGGATTTTTTTGGCTGAAAAAAATTGCATTGTCTCAAAGCTTTTATTAACTGACCACTTGTTTTCATATTTAAGGCAATGAGGGATTGCACCTATGACCCAAAACTGACCAAAGCTGACCTGATTTACTTGTGTTTATCATGGGCTAAGAGCATGCACAAACTCTAACACCATGATCACACAATGTAAAGTAACTTCTTACCCTGTGGGGTGACCTATCCTTGCATGGCAGGGTTTGGGGACAGGTCTGACACCCACACAGAGTCCCAGAAAATAGGTTCTGGCACCAGCCTCAGGGTCACATTTTCTTCCTGGCCAACTTGTACTCAGAAAGTGACAAGGAAAGTCTTTCCTGTCTCCACTGAGCGGCCCCTTTGCCTAGTGACGGCTCCCTGGTGCCTCCTGGATAGTATGGGGCCTGTGGCCCTATCTTCACACCTGCCCCTTCCCACGGCCAGCTCCATCCTCCCACAGCCCCAAGCCAGCACTCCTGGGCCTGGGGCATCAGTTTTGCCCCAGGGGCCAATCAGTGCACTTCAAACAAGATGCTTTAAAGAGAAGGCTGAAGTTTGAAGGAGAAGTTTTCTTGTTTTCAGCATCTGCTTGCTGCCTGTTCCCCACAGGCTTCTCCCCACTGAGAAAACGCCACCAGGGTTTCAGTGTCAATGACTCAAAGCCTCTCTCCCTCGCCTACCATATTCTTGTGAGACTCATAAACAAGGCACAACGTGGGCTATTAAAAGTTTGAGGCAGTCGCTGGGGCAGTAACTTTGAAGCTGTTTATAGCTGCTGTAATCGATTGCATCATAAGGTAGAAGCAGAATAAGACACAGAGTATCTTTATTCTGTGTAGACTTCCCATCCGTGAAATGTTCACACTCTAACTGAAAAAATACACAAAAAAAATGGTTGAAGTATTAAAAGGAGAAAAGGTAAATATAACAGTACTTCAGCAGTCACTATGAAAAACCTGAGTAACAGTAACTTTATGGAAAACTTAAGTGTAAGAGGAAACGCAAAGCTGAAGTTCTGTTTATAATACTGACTGTGCCATTGATTGTGCTTCTTGCCCAAATTCTTGCTCTGCTCTGAGGCAGTGGATCTACAGAACGTATGTATTCTACAGCTGCAGGCAGAGAGATTGTTACGGGTACAAAGGGCAGTTTGATATCCCTGGCTTTTACTGGGAGCTACAGATTCCTGACCCATCTGTGGGGTGGGTGTATGGAAAATATAGGTTCATATTTAGTGTCATCACAGGCTGGGGATGGAGGGATGAACAGCAGCCCTGCCCAGAGGGTTTGGGGGGTGCTGGAGGCAGGGGTAGGAACTGGCCATGAACCAGCAACCTATTCTGACAGCCCAGAAAGCCCATCACCCCCTGGGCTGCATCCCCAGCAGCGTGGCCAGCAGGACAAGGCGGTGATTCTGCCCTTCTGCTCCGCTCTGGGGAGATACCCCACCCGCACCCCCCCAGTGCTGCCTCCAGCTCTGGGGCCACCAACATCAGGACATGGAGCTGTTGGAGTAGAGATCACAGAGAAAGCAAAACTGGAGAAAAGTGTGAATATAATGAAGAGATTTAAGCATTTGAGATGTGAGAAGAGGCTGAGAGCTGGGACTGTTCAGCCTTGAGGAGGCTCAGAGGGGTTTATCAACCTGTTTAAATACCTGTTGTGAGGCAATGAATAAAGCCAGTGGAGAGAAAACAGGCACAGACCGAAATACTAGAAATTTCACTTAGAAAAAAAATTTTTTTTTTTTTATTTTCTTGACTGCAAGAGTGATAAAACAAGGTCCTGGGCAACCTACTCAAGGGAATCCTCCTTTGAGGCAGGGATTTTGGACTAGGCAATCTCTGTCTTTCCAACACCCAACTTTCTGTGGTTCACATGGCACATGTGGTGGAGCCTATACCTCATGGATGAGGACTGAGGACTCCAGGGTGCAGCTGCGGAGGACACATGGGGCAGCACATGGATACCTGAGTGGCAGGTCTGTCCTCCCCTTCCTCCCAGCACGGCTTCAGTTCAGACCATACCCACCTCAGAGGCTCTACTGCTATTTAGTATTTCCCTTTCTGCATTTCACCTATCCCTTTTCCAGTAGCTGGTGTCCCCAAGACTGCGGAGAAGTAAAATGCTAATTACAATAAAGATATGTATCTTTGATTTTAGTGCATCTTATAAAGATGCATCTTATTTTACAGCGCTAAAGAGAAGGAAGCCATAAAATGACAAAGAATTCATGCTGTTGATCTTATACCAGGCCTGTTGTTTTCAACGGTTAAAGACAGAGATGCCTGAGAAAGAAGCCACAGAATAAAATCTTAAGCAAAAGAGAAGCATTACTGTTCAGGGAAGACTGTGTGCTAAAGATTCAATCCACCTCAGTACTGGAAGTACCAAGGCATTAAACTGCAGTTTTGGACTGTGAGGGTAACAACCACATCCTCAGGCTGCCTTTCTACACAGTGCCAACCATCAAACTGCCAGGCTTGCACCAAGTTGTTGAGTGGACATGTCCATGTGTCTTCTGTAAAGGAACAGGCACCTTCCCAGTCCATACATTCTTCAAATCTGTCAGTAAAACAACACAAAAGTGATGAAATCCAGAGCAAACAGACAAGAAACCCAGTTATTACGTGCTGAAGTGCGGTGACGCCAGGTATCAGAAGGCTGGGGTGAAAATAGGTGTCCAATCGCTGCCACAGGGAGGGAGCCAAGTGGTGCTGGGATAAGTGTTGAGTGTCTGCAGTGTGTTCCCAGCTTTCATCATCCCTAACGTTCAGCTGCCTTTTGATCACTCCCAATTGTTTAAGTGAAAACATATCATGTAGTAGAAGTGCTTTACTGAAAACACATCACTTAGAAGTGCATCTTGCAGAGTGACAGAAACCCACAAGGGCATATGAAAACTGTCAAATAAACATGAAATAAAGCCCACAGAATTCACTTGTCCTTCCATATGTGGACCTACAAATATCATCACTCTGATCAGAGAGGAATACAACAGCTCCCTTAACTTCAAGCAAAAGAAGTGGCAGAATGTGTTAATTCCCTTCTAACTGCAGGAAAGATGAATGGGTCCCTTTGCCTAGGATAAAAATCCCAAGACATTAGGAATTTTTTTCCAAAGAAAAGGCTCTGTATCAGAACTAAAGACTAACCCACAGTGCAAGGTGGCAACTACTAGGTATTTTTCCACACTGGATGCTTTGCTTGTGTTCTGGCACATGCCTTGGAAAACATTCTTATTTATACACTTTTAACAGGCTCTGTTAAAGCAACTCACCACTGGACCTGAGCCCCCACAAGCAACATTTCAGGTACAGAGACAACAGGCACTTGGTGATGCTGCACTGGAATTTACAGGGCGATTTACCACTCTCTGACATAACTCCAGTTATGACTGCAGGCCTAAGAAGATCTGGAAAACATTCTGCAGGGAAAAACTGATGGTGTGATTATCTGCAAGTTCTGTGCCCACTGCAATTTTTGTCTCTGTCCTGGTGTACCCCTTTATCAGGGGTGAGCCTGGGTCCTGTCAGCAGGAGAGCATCCCTACGGGACAGGAGAGATAACATTGCCCTACTTACTACTGCATTTTCTCATGTTCTTTTCCCGCTCTTTTAATCTTAAGGGGCTGTGGGAACAAAACAAGTATTAAGAATCTGAGACCTACTAGCAGCAAAACCAATCATATCCTAATTGGAACCAGCAACCTCCTTTCCACTAGCCCACTGAAAAACTCCCCTGTACCATTTATACCCAAAGAAACATGAAGGGCCATGAACTGTATGGCTAGACCTCCCAGTCAGGCTGGAGTACCACCACTTGTGAAGTTTTTCCTAAAAATGCCCCAGCACCTGCATGCTGCATGGATAGCATGATCCCAGGTAGCGGAACATAATGTCCATGAGGATTTCCCACCCCCACACTCCTAAAAACACACCATGACTCTGTCTTGTTATGGGGCTGACCCCAACAGTCAGCAAACCATACCCCCAGGTAACTCAAGTCAGCTCTTTTCCTTCACCCCTGACAACGCAGTGGACACGCTCCTCTGCACTGTAATACACCTGCCCGCAGCGCAGATGTGGCTCTTCCTGCTGGTACCAGAGCTGTTCGTTGAACTCTGGGAAGAAAAAGGCAATTTCTCTGCTGGCTGATGCTGGTGAATCTGTCAAATAACAGAGGAAAAGAGGATGAGAGATGTCAGTCTGACACCACAAATACATGCTATGTTCCAAAGGGAAGGCCAGAAGCCATAAAGAAAAGTACCAGGCTCAGTCACACCAGGAGAGATGTGAGTGGAGCCTGCAGAAATGAAGAAATCATCAACTGTGACTCCCACAAGGGAGGCAGACAAAGGCAGACAAAATACCACCATTCGCGCCTCCCTGAGCTACAGTCTTTGCCCAACACTTAACCAAGGACAGGTCTACCTGAGCCATGAGTGGTATTCCTGGTGTCAGTGAGGCCATACGCTCCTCGGATGGAGTCAGGGACGCTGTTTCGGGCTCGGAATACTTTGGTGGGTCCCATCAGGGATCTCCAGAGGGAAACAGCATTCTCATGGGCCAGGATATAAGCCCACATAGGGCCACTGAGAAAAGGATCAGGAAAAAGCAGAAGTAGATAAGGTTACAAAAGTATACAGCTCTTTCATTCTTATAAATACAGCAAGTGCAAAGAAGCAAGGAAGTGGAACTGCCACACAGTGCTTTCTCGGAGGGGATACAGACCTACCATGACACTAGACAGAGGCCACGGCTCAGAAGCAGAACATTTGCACGAATGACCTCCTCCTAGCGATGGTACCCATAACCTTTGGGGATGTCACCCACCAAGTAACACTGTTGTCACAGCAGAGTTGGTTCCTGACATTTCCCTACCCTTGAGCCCAGAGCCTTCTCCCTCGGTACACTACAAGCACCAGCTCCTACTGAGATGCATCCCTTGCCAAGGGGGGGCCCTCCACATGCAGAAGCATCGCTCAGGCCAGACAAGGCTTCACTTGTGAAGCTTCCTCCCTGAGCCCCAAGCAGCTGGGCTGTGGGCACGGTGGGTACCTGGCCATGAACTCCACCAGCCGCTGATAGAAGAATCGCCCTGCGGGAGAAATGTCACGAATCACATGGCCCGGCTCCGCCGGCACCGGCCCTGTCCACCGGCCGAGCCCGCTGCGCTGTCGGTGGAAGCCCCGGCCCGGCCGGGAGCCTCGGCCCGCCTACCG
>VZTM01015621.1:0-11266 GCA_013400555.1 Jacana jacana | reverse complement strand
TGGACCTCCAGGCCTTGCTTCTGTTAGTACAGATCAAGAGGCTCTTGTCCATCTTTGTTGTCAGGACACACTGCTGGCTTGTGCCCAGCTTGCCATCTACGAGCACCTGCAGGTCCTTCCTAGTAAACATTCTCCAAATCTGGTGATAACCCAACCTGTATCACCTCAGGGACTCTTCCTTTCATGCTATAGTGCTTGGTGTTTGTTTATCTTGATTTTCATCAGTTTCCTGTTGACCAGTTCCTCAAGCCTGTCTAGATCCCTCTGGATGGCCATCCTGCCCTCAAACATATGAATTGGTCCCCCAGTTTGATTTCAGCTGAAAACTTGATGAGCGTGCACTTCATTTTCCTCCTCTATGTGAGAAAGAATTTAAACAGTAAAGAGGAAGCTGCATGTACAAGCAAATCAAGAGAGGGAATGAATTAACTGCTTGTGGAGATCACGGTCATATGGTATGGGAGAGCCCTTTGCTCTGTTGGGGTCAGCTCCTCCAGTTTTCTTCCCTTAAACTAGAAGATTTCACAGACGACTAGATATTCACTGTCTATGTGCGATTTGTTTGTGATGTATAAAAAACATGATTGCGAAACAGTACTGCAAATCCTTTTTGTCTTGTTTTGGTTTTTTTAGCTTACTGCTTCCCATATTTGCTTCTTTGCCTGATATGGGAAGTGGACCACTTCCCTACAATATCTCATTAACCTTAAAACTTTGTGAAATTCATGGTGAGATTTGATTGTAGTTACTGTTCCATCTCTCTCTCCTCCTACCTCCGCCTCCCATTACTTTAAGGATGTCTGCTCATTTTGCCCCTGCCCGCCTTCTACCCCAGAAGAACATAGCGTATTCGTATGCTAGCCAAATATCTGAGAATGGTGTTGTTAACTCTGACATTTAAAGACAGCGTTATGAGATGTTGCAAGTCTTCCATACAACATTAAATAAAACCTGCGGAATCTCTGGATTACTCCAGCCTGTCTCCAATATGCTCATTTTTCAGTGGCAAAGAACCACAGAGTTAACTTGAAGTCAAACTTCTAGACTTTGTCACATGAAACTGCTCACAGAAAACCTAATCTGGTTATTTTCATTAAGCCATGATTACAGTTTGTCCAATGGGAGGATGCCAAAATATCTTGCTAATAATGAAACCCACAGGAGATAACAATAGCAGTGAGTTAAAAAGCCACCAATTAAAAAAGAATTAAAATGAAAAAAAAAAAAACAAAACACCTCCAGAATTCTAGCTGAAAAGCCTAAAAATAATGAACCCACAAACTGTGTTCTGAAATGTGCACTAAACAGGAAAAACGGAAAATTAAACCCCATGGATCCTAATTGAAACTGGCAAGATGCAGTTTGAAAAATTGTGTACCTTTTCAGACCTGAATAATGATGTAAAATGCCTTAGGGATGATGATGATGATACTTTACATCTAGCTCAAATTATATGATATGCAAGACTATAAGAAAATAGAGCCATAAACCTTAAAGTATCCTGGTGAATTTTCTCCCACGGAGAATGCAAAATTTAAATTAAAACTTGTGAGTAAGCAATTTTATCCTGAAGTAATCAACATTTCAAACTCTCAGTGGGAAAATTAAAAGGAAATAAGTGCTTAATATAGAAATTTGTTTTCTGTTGTCTTATCTAGATGTTAATGGATTGGAACAGTGGTTTCTGTGGTGCATAGAATGTTAATGCTTCATATTTCAGGTTTCTAGGGTCTGTAGTATGCAGTGATACAGGCTGTAAAAGAAAAATCAGTAGCTTCAAAAGGTCTAAATTTTCCCTCTTTAGATCTTTAATGAGACTGCAGAAGCCATTAAAAGCAGACTTGTTTTGCACAGTTGTCAGAAAGAAAATTCCTTACTAGGACTTAGAATACTGAAAGCTCAGTAATAGTAGTTGTGCCCGGAATAATGCTAATTGACAATGACAGCAATGTTCATGATATTGACGTGTACTGTTCAGTACTATAGGACTTAATCTTATTAGGAGGGCATACTGCATCAAACATCACACAAAAGAAAAAGGAATCCGTACTCTGTAGAGAACAGGTGCAATGTTTTTTCTAGTCCCTTTTTATAATCCAGTATTGTCTGACCAGAATTTTGTGGTTCATTGGATTCCTGTTCTTATCAAGTACAATTTAGTCAGTCAGGATGTAGACAAAGATCTGGGGAAGTGCCACACTATCATTATCATCGTCGTCATCATCATCATCATCATTAGTATTATTATTATTACTATTTTATCAATAATGTGACTACTAATTTTATCATTACAGCTAGTAAAATATATACATCGTCATAGCCAATAGTTAGTTATATTTTATGTTTTACACAAAGATACAAAACTTGAGTACACCCTCAGCACATTTGCAGGTGACACCAAGCCAAGTGTTGTGGTTGTCACGCCTGGGAGACTTGATGGCATCTAAAGGGACCTGGACAGGCTTAAGAAGTGGGTTCATCTGAACCTTATGAGGTTTAACAAGGCTAAGTTCAAGGTTCTGTACCCGGTTTGAGGCAACCCCCAGTAGTAATATAGGCTGGGGGATGAATGGGTTGAGAGGAGCCCTGTCAAGAAGGACTTGGGGCGTACTGGTGGATGAAAAGCTCAACATGAACCGACAATGTGTGCCTGCAGCCCAGAAGGCCAACCGTATCATAGACTTCATCAAAGGAAAGGTGGCCAGCAGGGTGAGGGAGGTGATTCTGCCCCTCTGCTCTTTTCTGGTGAGATTCCACCTAGAATACTGCATCCAGTTCTATAGTCCTCAGCACAGGAAGGACCTATTGGAATGGGTCCAGAGGAAGGTTATGAAGATGATCGGAGGGCTGGAGTACCTGTACCATGAGGGCAGGCTGAGAGAGTTGGGGTTGCACAGCCACGGGAAGAGACCTTATAGCTGTCTCTACCTGTGACTTTTCAGTACTTAAGGGGCTTATAAGAAAGATAGGGACAAACTTTGTAGCAGGGCCTGTTGCAATGTGACAAGGGATAGTGGCCTTGAACTAAAAGAGGGTAGATTAAGACTGGATAAAAATAAGAAAAGTTTTACAATTAGCATGGCAAAGCACTGGAAGAGATTTCCTGGAGAAGGTCCTTGGTGCCCCATCCCAGACTGGATGGGGCTCTGAGCAACCTGATCTAGTTAAAGATGTCCCTGCTCATTGCAGGGGTGTTGGATGAGATGACCTTTACTGGTCCCTTCCAACCCAAGCTATTCTATGAGTATATGATTCTGTCAATCTGACAAAATGGTTTATGATGTCAGGAAACCATGCCTGGATCAAGTATCAATGTGATGCATTGCCATTAATCATCTATACAGGTTTGGAAATGTTAACTGAACAGGCTTGTTTCTTATGTACACGCTTGACATAGTTTTCTTATCTTTGCTATCTTTCAGCTTTCTAGATTGGTTATACAATTTGCATGGATTAAATAAATAAAACAACCACACAAAAACAACCCCAAAAATAAAACCCAAACTAAGCAACTGGCAATCCAACAATACAACCAAGAACAACGCCCCCAGAAAACAGACAGCACCACCTTGATGTAGTCGGTAGTGTGAACAGATAATTCTTTGCCTCAGCACTTCCTGTATGCATAAAAGAAGGAAGGGAACTGTGACTGTTGGTGTCATTTCCACTTTATTTAAAAATAATTTCACTCAAGGATCTAAAAGAAAAGGCAAGCATCGATGCAAACAACAAATGACAAACTTTGTTGTACAGGAATAAAGTTTGCAGTTCAAGAAATCTCTCGGGATGATCCAGTCCATAGCAGTACTCTTTGTGATGTTTAAAACCATTTAATTCTTTTTTTTTTTTTTTTTTTTAAATTCCCATGTAGTCATCTTTTGAATGAGAAGTAAAAACATAAAAATAATAAAAGATAACCACAAAAATTGGAAATACTGCTACTGGAAGTCTGTAGCTTCTCTTCTCTGTGCTCCTCAGGTTTGGAAAATGAAGGGAGAAAACCTCACAACCCTGTACAAATCTGATTTGGTCTCTGGGTTTAAAAGGTCATCGGATTTAAGGGTGAGCCTCTCAGTATGTAGAAGTTCAGGTTGTTGAAAATTTTCTGATGAAGAAATAAATATTAATTCTGGAGAAACTTAGACCTTTATTCTTCCCTATCCGTACTCAGGATTAAAGAACAGAGTCGCAGGCTTCCTCCTTCACCTGGTAGATCAAAATTACATTTCTCAGAATAATGTCTGAAGGTGTCAGTGTTCACTAAAGGTGAGAGAGAAGGCAGGGAAGCGTGTATGTCAGAGCAGGATTCGTTTGCTAGTTAGGAAGTGATTGGCAGAGAAAGAGGTATTAAGCACTCAGACTCAGAGAAACCAGAACGAATGTACAGCCAAGATTACCATCTGTTGAATATGAAATGCTTGGATCAAGACATTACAGATACATTTCCCCAAACAGCGGGGACAGCAGTCTTTTTTGGAAACAGTATCGCAACAGGGTAGGGAAGCATTAAGATAGAAGCAAAAAGCTGTTCACTAAATTTTAGAGAGCAAATTACTTTATTGGTGCAATTGAGCTGTATTTAAATTGTGCTGGATCTGTGAAGGGCTTTACAACCAAACTCTAAATTAACATGTTGGATTTTTGACAGTTGTTCTTATACAAGGCTATTATTATATTATTATCATTGCTAGGTTTTGGGGGATCCAATCCCAAGTGGCTTCTAAACTGTGGTATGTGACCTTTTAGCCTGAATAGAGCCAGAGATTTTTATCACTTTCAAACCTCCTTTTCCTGAGCAAGCTGACCTTTGACAAACACCGTAGCAGTGAAAATTATTCTACTTCCATATTGAAAGAACAGTTGCAGAATGTAGAGGGTGGCAGAGGTAATGACAGTTGTTTTGTCTACCCAGTGCTCTTGCCTACCTCCTTTTTTTTTAGCTATGAATCTGGAAACCAAAACTACATCTTCATCATCCAAAATTAATCGTACCTGTGTAATCAGCAGCTCAGATGGTGTCAAGAGCATATAGACTTCCAGGAGGATTAAAGGATCTTTTGTCCCTTTCAGTTCTTCCTGTTTGTCCCTTTCAGTTCTTCCTGTTTGTCCCTTTCAGTTCCCTCCAGTTTGATTTTTGGCAAGATAGGTAAATTATTCAGAGTCTCAGTGCCTTTAGTGTTGCTGAAGAATCCACCAAATGAGTAGAGAAACATAAGAGTATGTGGATGTGTGCAGTACTTCTTCAAGTTTTACTTCTTCAAGGCTTTTGACTGTTGTGTGATATTTTCATAAAACATCTGGGGAATTATGACCAATAAAGCTGTTATGAAGCAGGTTACACCTGGCTAGAAAACTCTTCTCAAAAGTCCAAGTCTGGACTTGCTAAGAATTTCATTAAAAAGTGGGATGAAAGGAGGTTGTACTCTTATTAACTATCAGATAGTATCATTGTGGGAGAGACTTGGAATATTTTAGAACAGAGGACTGGAAATCAAAATAATCTCAGGAACTGAAAAAAATAATAAAAACAAAAGAAAACAAAAAACTAAACCCCAGTTTATTACTGGTATATGTAAGAAGATTGGCTACAGAATGTAAGATGCAATCTTACTCTACTTGTACCAGTAAGGATCAAGTAATGTGTCATCCTTTGTGTGTATCCCTTTTTAGGAAATATGTCGGGCAAGTGGCAACAATTTGAGGAAGAGCAAACCCAGAATACTAAGGAATATGATACAAGAGCAGAAAGTGAAAATAGAAAACCGAAGACATTCCAGCATTAAGGGAAGTTAAACTAGAACTAGATGACTTAAGAAAAACAAGTAAGCTCCACATTAAAGGTTCAAGGAATTAAATCAGATAATTTCTGATAAGTATCCGGCCAGATTGTGTCTCTCTGAAGACGTGAGGAAGAATAGATGGTTTTTGCACAATTTTAAGGTTAGAGAATATATATTGGTTAATTAAAAAAAAACACATTTCTTCAAGATTCAGGGTAAACAAAGCTGCAATTTTTTTTTTCACAATGCTGCTGAATGCAGGTGATATAAAGCTGTCCAGAGACAAAGTGGGAATGAGTGTGTTGGGGAGGGAGGATAAAACCTTTCTATCTAGTTTCAGGAATAATAATAATTCAGGACACTGAGCTCAAGAAAATCACAACTTTATTTTGGGTTTTTTTTTTCAACTCTACCTTCTTTTATACTTATTTTGAGTACCCCCCATTTTCTCCCCCTCATATCTTCTACCTCTTTATACTTGATAAAAAAAAATACTGTAAAACATATCTTACTGATTCTATATGGCAGCTTTATTTTTTTTTTCTTTTTTTCTACCCATGTTTTGCCTAATCATTTTGTGTTATATTAACTGATTAGCAGTAGCAGAGGGTGCTTCCAAAGGTGAATATTTTGCCAACAGCAGCACAACAGAGAAGGGCTGCAGAACACAAAATGCAGGGAAAAGAATAAATAAATCATTTTTAGGCAAAAAGTTCTGTAGCAGAGTAGTCAGGAAAGAGTATTTGTCTTTGTGCCTTTCTAGTTAGAGCTAGCTGTGGGAAATATTCTTCATTATAAAAAGATGTGTTCCTTGGTACTGCAGTTAAGCAGACCTAAAATTGTTGCCAAAAGGCAATGTTTTTCATGTTTCAGAACTGAAGTTTTGCAAAAGAAAGTTTACTTTGACGCTGCTTTCTCCAAAACTCAGAAGCACATTGTCACAGCAAGGCTGTTTAATTTCTTTTTTAAAAGACTGAAATAAATCAGACTAATATCATGATTTTTGTGTGTGGCATAGATGCTGAAAGGATACAGACTAGTATTTCAAGGCTGATGTTGTTGTGAAATATGTCATGACTTATGTCTGTGTGCACAGAAGTCATAATATTATGACAGCAGGGCTTTGCTTCCAAATTGTTGTCATAATTATCCCTGTGCAGTTCATATGCTATTTTGTATAATGAGCTTGTAGTATAATTTAAGTTATTTATTTTATGGGCTTAGAAATGTCCACAAGTGTCATCCTTTTTGCCTTTAAGGAAATTTTGATTATCCATCTCCCTATATTGTTTGAAACTCTTTAATTTTACTGGTGAAAGAGCAGAGAGTTGACTGGACACAGAATTATTTCCTTTAGCCAAAAAAGGTGTGTATTTGCTTGGTAGCTTCCCATACGATGAGAATTTACGATTCCCATTGCCAATTACCACTAAATACTCATTGTTAAAGAGTCAACAAAGAGTGAAGTTAAATGGCTGGAGCAAAAATCACATGGTGGCATTTCTAAACGATGATGCCGTAAGCAGGTCCTGGGGAAGAGCACTTTGGGTCACCAACTTCACAGCACTTAATATTTTGCTCACTATTGGTATAGCCTATCAGCATTACTGTTTGGATTTCTATTTCCAGTTAGTTCTTGGTCCAGATCCTTATCTGGTATAAAGAAAAAAGATAAAAGTGCAAGCAAAGCAAAACTGCCTTCACTAGAAATGTGTCGGTTTACACTTATGGAGCAGAATTTGCAGAAATGGTTCCCAATAACTCTTTATTCCAACTATACTTAAGTACATCCTGATTTTATTTCTGGCTGGGTAAAGTTAGAAGTAGGCCATTGAAGTCAATAGAGCTGGAATTCACGCCAATAGAAATGGAAGGGAATGATATCATGAATGCTAACCCTCCCACTGAAAAATCATAGAATCACATAGAATCATAGAATCACGGAATGGTCCAGGCTGAAAGGAACCTCTAGGGTCATCTAGTCCCACCTCCCTGCAGTCAGCAGGGACACAACCCAACTAGACCAGGTTGCCCAGGGCCTCATCCAGCCTCACCTGGAGTATCTCCAGGGAAGGGGCCTCAACCAAAATATTTCTTATACTTTGTTTTTTTGTGGTGGCTTTTTTTTTTCCCCCTAAGTATTTTATTTAACCACATACAGCATATCGATTCCAGATTTCATGTTAGAGTGTGTTTCTCTTCTGTGTGCAGTGTTGGACAAAGTGAGCCTATGATATTTTGAAATCAGGAAAGAGATCATGCGCTGGAGAGAATCTTATCAAATATAATTTGATCTATCAAATGGGATTTGATCTACCAATTGTCAGAGATCCTCTGAGTATCAAAAAGAGAAAAAATAAATAGTTGAGTAATTTATTTTATATGTTATACATACACTAGTTGTACAGTTTCTAATGCTTTTTGTCCTCTTCTTAAAATCAACAGGGAAAAAGCCCCAACCTTGACATGGGATATGTATATCCATCTGTTATTCATCTCTACGTTTAAAACAACTCCAGTTCTCAAGTCTGTGGCAGTTTGGAAGTGTCGGGGTCTCAGAAATATACAGGTGTTTAACTTCAGTACAGTAAATATATTTAGATAAAATCCCAAAAGAAACTAAATATTCCTAATTATTAGATGCAATATGCTGTACAGTTGTCTTGTACCGTAACGGTGTATTTTATTAACCTTCTTTGGAAGTAGCAGAGCCTTATCTTTGTTTCTCTTTTTGATTTCAATATGCCATGCTCAATTATGGAAAAAGCAGCAGTAATTGGGACACTTAAAGCGAAGGGACCAAAGTTAACCATCTGTGATGAATCTGGAGCACGATGAAAGCGATCCTCCAGAAGGAGTTTAATATGAGATGTCATTCCAGCCCTGTCTTGTGCTAGAAAGGAGGCAGAAATACATAAGTTGCCTAACAGGGTGTTGTGTGGTCAGCAGCATTTCTTTTTGTTCTGTTTGCAGAGCCCAGGATAGTGAAGGATTAGAGTAATTAAAGGTTAGAACTGCCTGATGGTAATCTCTGTGCTGGGATCCCATTCCTACCAAGGCTCTGCATCTTTGAAAGCAGGAGCTGCAGACCTGGGCAGAGCCTACAGACTTGAGCTGGAAAAGACAGATGTAATAAAGAACCAGGAAAGCTCTTTGAGCTGGGAAGATGTGTTTTTGAACAGAGTGTCCATATTTCTTGGAGATGAGAGCTCTTGGAAGGTCAATTCAGAATTTGGAGGCAAGAAAAATAAAAGAGTAGAGGCATTGTACTTTATGTAAGCGCTTACTTTTCCTTCTAACTCTACTTTCAGAAATGGAGCAGTATCACTGACTTTGGGAGTCAACTGTGTGCTGGCAAGAGTCAGTTTAATCAGGCATTTATGAGTCACATTCACAAACACTGGAAATCAAAAAGCTTTATTGGTTCTACCAAAAAAAGCAAAACCAGATGCAGATCTGAACCCCTTAACTTAAGCATACATAGGTAACTAGGAAATCGATTCCTTGGGATGGGTCAGGGATGTGACTTGGGCAGTCACTATTCCCCTACCTGTTTATTCTAAATCCTCTTCATTATTTCAGGGTGCTTTTTCACTGGAATTGGTCCATGCGTGGCCTCATTACATCACACTGCTGAGGTCTTCAGGCGTTCATCCAGCCTGCAGATGGGTTATGATCTACTGGCTGCCACCCCTGCGGATGGTTATATATCTGGTATAAGCAGGAAAGAAATAATTTGAGCGTGTATAATATTCTTGTTGTATATTTTTAATATATACATTCTATTAATAAAGCAAATATTTTTAACTCACCATTTCAAATAGATTAACAGCCCCCCTCAATAGATTTTAAAAAAGCAAGCAACCAACCAAAAAGCAAACAAACAAACAAACAAAAAAAGAGATAATGTATTCCAAATTTCTTTGTATACGTGTTGGCTCAGAGCCCTGATCTTCCGAACAGATGTTACCACACCATTAGCTAGGAAGACTAGAAAGAGGAGAGTAAAAGTCATATGAATAAAAGCTAAAATAGGATTTAAAAGAAAACGCAATTGAGTGTGACCCAAGAATATTCTGGTATTTAGTCTTATGACGTATATGGTCAGCATTTTGATGAATCAATTTATTTTTTTTTTGTGAATGGACAGAGGACAAATCAAATTTAAGCTGTGATGCATTTATAGCATGGGAATGTTTGTTCAATCTGATAATTTTCCGTAATACGCATCTTTATTTTTGCCTCTCCATCCTGCTCCGCTTTACTGAAATTTTATTGCCGTGTCATGGATGAACATTTCTAAATGCTCTCCTTGGCAGACACAGTAAGAACAAGTTTCAAGAGTCCCTGTTCACTACATATTCTAGTCCAGCAGCTTGTTTTAAAGGCATGATGCATAACATCCTATTACATACACCCCAACTCCTTGCAGACTACTGGTGTTCATAAAATTCAGAGCATTATTCTCGCAATGTGTCATCTTCAGACTGAAAGACCAAACTCACTGTGAAGCATTTGCAAATACAGATTTTTCTGTATTTGTGACTTTTCAATATATTAGAGGGAACGGAGAATCAATGGAATTCTCCACAGTGACAAAAATTTCAAAGAGTAACCTGTACTTGTGCGTGGTGGTGAGCTTTCCATTCTGACTATTGAAGGCTGTGGGTTGTAGTTTTCTGGTGGCCCAGTGTTGAACCATCCAGTGCACCTTTGATTACTTCACCACTTTGCACCTTTGGTTCTTTTATTACTGTAAATAATAACTTTTGATTAGCAAGGCAGCATACCAAGCTCTGGCACAGAGTGTGAGTCAGCTCAATCTATTTTTTTTGTTATGACATGTTGTTTAGGGAATTAGAGCCCCATTGATCGTCTCTAAACTCACACCTTCTGTTTCAAGAATCTGGGAGATTGGGGATTCATTTTTAAGTTTGTATATAGGCTGGACATTAGAAATAAATTCTTCCCAGAAAGAGTGGTCAGTCACTGGAATAGGCTGCTCAGGGAGGTGGTGGAGTCACCATCTCTGACTGTGTTTACGAGTTGATGAGATGTGGTGTTGAGGGATCTGGTGTAGGGGAGAACTTTGTAGAGTAGGGCTGATGGTTGGATTCAATGATCCCAAGGGTCTCTTCCAACCAAAATGATTCTAGGATTCTATGATATTGCCTCAGATTATAGTTTTCAAAATAGTTCATCCCCCAAAATGATAGCAAAAATAACCAAGCTCCAGGACAAGAGAAGTATAGGTAGTTGGTGAAAACTAAGGTGATAGAAAGGTAACATTAAATGTGGCACTGAAGTAGAATTCCTAAGGTAAATCTAAAGCTTGTTTGAACCCATAACTTCATTCCTTTACAGATTTAAGGAAAAAAGTCACAAAAAAGTCTTATCTGTCCCACTTGCAGAGTGGCCTGTGTTTGGGAGAGTCTGGGAGAAGTTCGGTTCATTTTAGAACAGAAAACAGAGTGGAAACGGGCAGA
>VZTM01015620.1:761-11987 GCA_013400555.1 Jacana jacana | reverse complement strand
GCCTGGACCATTCTATGATTGTGAGTCTATGAAAATGGGCTACGCCCCCCCAGCAACCCTCCTCTCTTGGTGTATTCATAAGCAGACCTCCCAAGTAAGCAAAACTCCATAAAACCAAGGAGAACATTATCAAAGCTCCTGCATGAAAATCAGTTGTGAGAGAAACAGCCAGGGCTCAGTGGAGGGGACGAGGAAGGCGCCTGGGCTGGGCCGGTGGAAGCCTCGCTGCCCTTGGCCATGGTGTCTCCTGGCCCACAGAAGCGTTAAAAGGGTAGAGTCTTCCCGAGTTTCTTTTCCTCCCCTACCTGCACCACCACTCTTTGGCAAGTTTGACTGCTCTAAAACATTTACAGATCTAAAAAGCAGAGAGAAAAAAAATGTTCACCTGTCAGGTGATATAAAACCAATCTTCTACTAAATGTGCCAGAATAATTTTTCTCCACCTCAGCCACAGTTAAAACCTTCAGTCTATTCATTACTGTCTTTTTATAGTATTTTTATTTAATAAAACCTATTAAGACTACCATACAAATCTCTTTACTTATGCTTTTATCTTTTAACTGATCAATTTTTATATTGCTGACATCCCTTCTTCACCATTTGCTCATTTAAAAATTCATAGTATATGAGCTATGTCTCTGGAGAAAACGTCTATAAAATTTGTTACAGCTGGCAAATGTGTATGAGTCAGTGATAGCACATGACTAAATGCTTCACAGAAAATAAAATTTGTTTCTGTAGTAAGCAGAACTGTTTAAATGTTATTTATTTTTATGTTTCAAAGAAAATATATTGTGAAGTGCTGCATTGATTTAATACGCAACAATGTCTGTGTACACGCTGTACCCGGAAAATTTATGAAACCTTTGCACAACTCCTTTAATTGAATTTTCCAAATCTCTCACCACACACAAATAATCAATATCTTCTGCAGAGAAAACCAGTCAGAATTATTACAGTCTTTCTTTTCAATTTTGTTGTCATCAGCACATACAGAGCACCTGGATATTTGTAATGTCTGGATGGCAAGTTATTTACACCTCTTAAACATATAATTGCTACTAAGTGAGTCCAAACTAATGTTTCTTTTCTTTTTTATTTAAAGTAATTATATTCATGGGAGAAAGCGGTATTTATCCTCACGCAGGACTCGCTACACCAGCTCTTCAAAGAACTACAATTCTTTTTAATTTTTCATTAAGCTTAATACTCCCAAGTCTAGATCCCCTAGAATTAACAATTGATAGCTCTGGCGTCTGTAAAAAGGTAAGTAGGAAAATAGAGTATAAACACAGGTGTGAAGCTCGTGAATAAAGGTGGCTGACACCCAAATCCACAGCACAGGTTGACAGTTCTATATGTATATACGTCTGAGGCCCATAGTCATACGTCTCATGTGCATTTCTGTATCTGCCACAAAAGTTAATAGCTTAATATTTCATCTACATAGCAGAGGTTGGTAAATCATGGGAGAGGTTTGCAGTTTGCCCCCTGCCTTCCATCCAAAAAGCTCACCGTGACAGTGACCTCAGAGCCAGACACTTCTCAAATCTCAGGCTGCATTTGAAAGCACGCAATCACGGAATCAGAGAATCATTCAGGTTGGAAGAGACCCCTGGGATCATCAAGTCCAACCATCAGCCCCACTCTACAAAGGTCTCCCCTACACCAGATCCCCCAACACCACAGCTCATCCACTCCAGAAATACAGTCAGGGATGGGGACTCCACCCCCTCCCTGGGCAGCCCATTCCAGGCTCTGACCACTCTTGCTGGGAAGAATTCTTGCCTCATGGCCAGCCTAACCCTCCCCTGCTGCAGCTTGCAGCCATTCCCTCTCCTTCTATCGCTCATTGCCCATGAGAAGAGACCAGCACCAACCTCTCTGCAATGTCCTTTCAAGCAGTTGTAGAGAGGGATGAGGTCTCCCCTCAGCCTCCTCTTCCTCAAACTAAACAATCCCAACTCCCTCAATCCATCCTCATAAGCCTTATTCTCCAGGCCTCTCACCAGTTTTGTGTCCCTCCTCTGTACTCACTCCAGCACCTCGATATCTCTCTTTTCATCCACAAAATGCAAATTAGAAGGTGACAGGCTCCTCCTCCAGCTGCACTTGGGGGCAATCTCACCAATTGTTCTGACTGCCAGGATTTCTCTGGGTCTCTGCACAGGAACGTTGAACGTAACTGGGGAGCCAGCACAAGGGCTCGCTGCAACTCACCTCCCCTCCGGCACCAAGAGAGTCTGAATTCGGCTTCGCGTAACGCAGCCCCGTTTACAGGGGTTCACACCCAGGTACAACTTAAAAAACATAACTGAGATAAGCTTTTCCCCTAGGGCTACTTGTAGAAAAGTCCTTATGAGCAGAAATACAGATAGATCTTCCCCCAGGGAAGAGCAGATGGACAAGGCCAGGCTTTCAGAGTCTGAGGGCAGCTTGCGTCTGGGTTGGCTGCAGGACTAAGGTGAAGAGAGCACTAATGACCAGTGTGGGGGCTGACCTGCTGGAGAGCAGCTCTGGGGAACAAGACCTGGTGGACAATAGGATGACCGTGAGCCAGCTGTGTGCCCTTGTGGCCAAGGAGGCCAATGGCATCCTGGGGTACATCAGGATAAGTGTGACAAGCAGGTCGAGGAAGGTCATCCTCCCCCTCTGCTTTGCTCCGGGGTGACCCTATCTGGACCACTGTGTCCAGTTCTGGGCTCCCCAGTTCAAGGCCAGGGAACTGATGGAGAGGGTACAGAGCAGAGGGTTGCAAAGATGATGAAGGGCCTGAAGCATCTCTCTGATGAGGAAAGGCTGAAAGATTTGGGTGTTTTTAGTCTGGAGAAAAGAAGGCTGAGGGGGGATCTGTTCAACACTGATAAATACTGAAAGGGTGGGTGTCAAGAGGAAGGGACCAGCCTTTTGCTGGTGCTGCCTAGTGAGAGGACAAGAGGGAATGGGCACAGACTTGAACATAAGAAGTTCCATCTAAACATGAGGAGGAACTTCTTCACTTTGAGGATGGCAGAGCCCTGGCAGAGGCTGCCCAGAGAGGTGGTGGAGTCTCCATCTCTGGAGACATTCAAACCCTGCCTGCCTGGCATGTTCCTGTGGGACCTGCTCTGGGTGGGTAGACCTGCTATGGCAGGGGGTTGGACCAGATGATCTCCAGAGGTCCCTCCTAACCCCTTATCATCCCGTGATTCTGTGACTATTGTTCCTGATGAAGAGGCCTACACATTTCTTGGGTAACAAGGCCTTTCCCAACACCCAGCTCTGACCCTTGCATCCATCTAGTCACTTCCCTGAGAAGTATTTGCTGTAAGCAAAGGCAATTGTGGTATTTGTTCCTTTTGCTCTCAAGGAATGGAAGCTCTGGAAAGAAACTCAGTTTCTGAATAAATTTGCTGGTGAATGCATTCAGCTCACTTCAAACATTTCTGCTTAGTCAGTTCAGGAGACTTACTTTTCCTAAAAAAGGTATAATGACATTTTTTCCCTGCAAGCGGGTACAAAGTTGGGCTGAGAAAAAACCCTGGTTTTTGGTTAGTTTTTTTAGTCAAACAGATCTAAAGATAGGCTTCCTGAAAAATATACATCTGAAGTCTGATGTATTCCCTTTTTCCCCCCAGAAGATGTTGAGGAAGAAGGACAGACAGGGGACGGACACCCAAGTATGTCTAAAGGTCAACAATTCTATTCTACTTTATTTGAGAATGAGGTAGAAAGAGATTGTAAACTTGATTTACCCTCCCTCACAGCAACCCACCTGCAGTCCAGACCCAAGCTCTTCAGTTGCTTGTACTCAAAAGACCCAGTAAAAAGTCCAAACTCGAATTGACACGAACTGGGATAAACAGAGGAATATTGTATTCTTGCCATTTTCTCCATTTTGAGAAGGATCTCTGCTGATTACGGAGCCAGCTATGTTTTGCAGTGTTTTGGAAATGGGATTTTATGCTTCATTGTCTATATATAGCGAGAGGGAACTCGGTTGGTCCCTGATCTCTCCAGCTTTGCTTTCATTAGGAATCTCAACTGGCATTACACGACAGTGTATCTAGTGAGCCCTGAGCTGGTCCCTTGGAAAGCCACCACCACTGCTGCAAAGGCTGCAAACTTCAGCCACTTGCCTTAAAACAATATGAAAGCTAGGAATGTTTGGAACTAAACTGCCTTGGGGGTGATCATATTTGCCCATGGGCTTGGCAGGATGCACAATGACCCAGAAAAGAAAGTATTTCTTATTTCATTACAGGGTACAGTCTGAAAATAGTTTTCCTTAACACTGCAAGTATTTGATCTTCTCTGATGCTGTCTGGTTGTTTCTGATCTAGAGTCATGGATGTGGTTTGTGCCGTGTTTTTCTTATCGGGAAGCAAAGCATTACTATAATTTGTAATAACCAGCTTAAGTAGGGTGTTATCTTCACTCCTTGAAAACTCTGAACCCATGAAATTGCCCTTTAAAATACGCACAATCTCAACCTACACATTTATTCCCACATAAAGCATGTTTGGGACTGCAACATACCGACTGAGATTTCATCTCTTGGCAGCTGCTTTACAGTTTGCTTACATTCTATTCAAAAACATTTTGTTTACTGTAAATGCTAGTCATGGACAAACAAAGATGCCATTTTTTAATGCTGGTCACACAAAATGATATACTGAGTCCCACATAATGCTGCCCATTGAGCAAGGAATGTTTTGTATTAAGTTGATTTAAGTAGAGGTTGTTTATGTAAAGTAAATAAATTTCATGCCTCACCATGTGATGATAATGTGACATTCCGTCTGCATCAAGCCACAGAAGTGTCATAAGCATAACTAATTAAAAATAATGATGGAAAACCACATCCAAGACTAAAAGGCAAAGTAAAACATCTCCCAACGCCTTCCTTTTATCACATACTTCACTTCTCCTGCTGCTGTATTTTCAAGACAGCAAAACTGAATTTATTCTTTACTAAGGCAAAAGCGACACGGAAACTTCATCAAAATTGGTCAACTTAAACTCATAATTCTATTTGCCCTCCTCCTTTCACAAAACGTCTCATTTCTCATCTAACAAGTCCGGGTATTTGTTTAGCATTAGGGACCAGTTTCTGGAGGAAAGCTGGAACGATACGTGCATATACTGGTGGGCAGAAAAAAGCAGCGCACAAAGGAAGCAGCGACTGTTTCAACCTGCAAATGGCCCGTGAGGTTCACCATTCTCCAGGCCAGAGAGGGGCAGCAACCATGGGGAGCTGTAAATCAGAAACAGCAGATTGCACAAATGAACCAAATGCCCCAAAAAGTGATGTCACTCCCTTTCCTTCTTGTGATAACCTGCTGGAGTCGAGGAAATTAGTTAAAGATCCATTTTCTTTCCTTTAAGAGAATTCCACACAGCAGAAAGAATTTGCCCCATCCCTGGAGGGGTTCAAGGCCAGGTTGGATGGGACTTTGAGCAACCTGGTCTGCTGGGAGGTGTCCCTGCCCAGGGTAAGGGGGTGGAACTCAATCATCTTTAAGGTCCATTCCAACTCTGAACCATTCTGTGATTCTGATTCTAATTTAGGCCCGTGAAGGAGCAGTAGAGATGCCACCACCCATTTTGATTCCAGTCTTGCTCTATTTTAAGACAGAATACCTGAAGGTAACGAGAACATCAGAATTTTGGTGGTGAATATTTTTTGATTGTACTGGGGATGAGAGAAAAATAGGAATCTAGTGTATCCCCTCGCCACCCTCCCAGCTAGGCAAAGGCACTCAAGTGGGTCACACTATATTAAATGCCACCAACTTCAAACATTTTCACAGCACTAGTTATGAAGAAACCTAATAGCTGGGATTTCACAGTCCCCTGGAGTGTGCTCAATACCTCACAATACATAGAAGGTGGAAAAGGTTTTGCTGCAAAGGCTGTATGTGCTACTTGGTTTGTGCTCGGAGAACGCAGGGGGAGGGAGGAGAGTGAGGAAGAAGAGGGAATGCCAACGTACACAGAAGGTGTGTAAACTTTCTAGGACCTGACTGCACTTAACTCTAGACCATGCCTCAACTGCAAGACCATTAATAATTTCTGCTCCTTGCATGCTTTGATGGAGAAATACCCAAAACAATGAAAGTAGCTGAAAAAAATTTAAAATTGCACGTGAGTAGTGCCCAAGTTTAGGTTAGCCCACACACTTAGGAGAAATCTGTTTGATTTGCATAATTTTCACATACTGAAGGTAACCCAACTTATTTCAAGAAGGGATCAACTAAAAGGAATCATCAAAACTTCTGCTACACGGGAGTTATAAAGAGCTTCTTACCTCGGGCAGGAAGTTTTCCATCGTTTCTTTTCAACAGCTGCAGTTCCTCTGCTTGACTCACTAGTCAAATGAATAACAAATAAATCTGAAATCAACACTCTGCAGAACACAGAGCAGCCACACAGGCTGTAGAATAATGTATAGTGAGAAAGCATCATATCTGCTGCATGTTAGGAAACTGCTTTATCACCTTTGCATGCTTGCCCAGAGACTGGATACAGAGACTATGTATATGCATATTTTATTCACATTCCCTGGTCAGCTGGAAACTAGATTATCAGAGGGTGGTATGAAAAGCCTACAAGAACAGTGTCACAGATGCAAAACTTTGAGGAGAAGTAGTGGTAAATGCAGTCTTAAACACACATCTGTACCACAAACATGTCAGGTGGGGGTAGAGAGAAAAGGTGTTGCTGTTGTGGAAACAAAGGAAGGAACTCTTCTGAAGCATAAAGACTGTGTTCCCTTTGGTGCCCAGGGTTACCTTTCACCACTTTTAACTCTTACAGGACTGCTCTGGTAAGGGAGATCTTTATTTTCTCTGCCTGAAAGCAAGTAATTTTGGTTTGTTTGCTTTTTGTTCCCCCTGCAATTATCCCTAAACCAAGTTTGGTTTTTTTTTTGCATTAGAATATTTCCCCATCACATGCTCCCCCCTTCTAGTTGCAGAGGAAGAGAAGTATGAATACACTTTTCACTGCTGAGGATTCACATGCCTCAAGAACCTCTGACTTGGGCCAGTATAAAGTAAAATCTTTGCCTTTCTAGGTTGTTTTGGAACAGTATTACAGATGTGCCATCTGTAAAGTGCCCTTATCCCAACACAATAAGCATCTGGTATGTCCATCATTTAAAGGCACATGAATAGCAATTTTTTAAAGCCTGGAAAGCTGTGTTTGGCCTAATCCTCCTAACAGGCAAACAAACAAAACAACTTCCTCACAAGAAGAGAAGAAAGGCAATGCAATCAAAGTGCCAACGCTTAGCCTAATCACTAGCTAACTACCCACTAAGTATCTAACTATTTACATAAGAAAAGGTGTTGCTCTTGCAGGTTTTCCCTCCCCGTCTGTGACTGTGAGTTAGAAGAGCGGCCGTTGGGGCTGCCGTCCTTGTACGGCCCTGCTTGGATGCACAAGGACGCATTTAAGGTGCATTTGTCCCGACCAAGAGAACTCCTGCGTTGGGGTCCCGGGGTATGACCCTAGGAAACGTCTGGAGGGATTGTTGTTAAACTGCTATAAAGGGGATAAACAATATTGAACATTCTCCTTACTTAGCGCTTGGGTTTTCTGCACTTCTGCACTCAAGTCGCAAGGCAAGTCAGAGGCACCGATAATATTTTCAAGCTCTTTACTGCCCTCTAAAGCCTGGAAAAAAAAAACCCAACATAATTAAAGACGTGGTTAAATCTCCTCCCAAACTACCCAGTTCGATGTCTACACTTCATTGAAAACAGCTGAAAGAACGGACTTTTGGCATTTTTTTTTTCCCCCAAGAGCTGTACATGATGACTCCAGCTCGCAGAAAGTCTAGGGGACTCAGGAGTTTAAGGCGGCTGCTTGTGAAAACGGCATTCAGGTGCCTTTGAAAAGTGTTACTTAAAAATCTCTCGTTATTTACGCTTCATTGGTAAGTCTTCAGCTGTTTAAACAGATTAACACTTGATCCCCAGAAAAGCAATCTTGGCACATGTACAAGCTGGCTGTAATATGTTAGTAAAATGAAAATCTACAAGCATTTAAGGTTCTATTTGAACACAACTCCTCAGCATTTCATGGTGCATCTGAAAACACACACTGTCAATCTCGGGAGAAACAGGAAGGATTTTTCAGTAGGGTTTTCTAAATCATCATTTCAATTAAAATATTTTAAATGAGTATCAGTCTTTTTTGGTAAATAAAACACTGTCAGAGCACATATGCAGGTAAAATAGATCAATGTGATACTCGGCAAACACTGAATTATTTCTCAGCTATTGATATACAGCAGCCAGGCTTGTGCTAAATTTACTCAGGAAACAAGATGTGAATAAACCAGAAAAGTGATCTGCATTTTAGCATGCCTTGAACAGACTATTGCGTGATGATACATTAGTGGTAAATTAAATAGTCCAACTGCTTCAACACAAAGGCACATTTAATCTTCAAGAACATAAAAATCTGTAGTAATAATTCATACTTCAAGTTATAAATAATTGTTGAGAACTACTTCATATGCTTTTATTCATGGACAAAATGAGGAGAGAAACAAATTAAAAATGGTGCACTTGGAGAAGCAACTCCTCTAGTTTTAAAAAAACCTGCTAAATTCTCAGTTGGATTGTTTTTTTTTATTATTATTTTTTATTTGCTGGATTTCCAAGTCAAACCTGCCAAAGTTTCAAGAATTTAATTTGCTTCCCTATTTCTTAAATCTCAGACGTCACATATAAGGTTGTAATTTTTATTTCAAGTCCTATATTAAAGGTTTATTAAAAAAAAATAAAAATCAGTGTAAACCAGACCTGCAGGCTTGTCAGATTTGCTCTTATTTTCATGATCCTGACCAAGGAGCTTTTCACTTTGGACTGCAATTCCATAAACCTGCATAAAAAGTTTAAAATAAAACCAATTTCAATCAGCCACATCACGGCTTGGTGAAAATCAGCATTTCCCAGAGTTTCTGCACACTGCAATCAGGATGGATCCCAATAAGCTGCAAACAGAGGGGCTGTGCCACCACAATGTGTCATGTAACACCAAAGAGATTTTACCTTGGGTTAGGATTTACAAGAGAACTGCCAAAAATACCTATATCCTAATTTTAAGGATAGGAGCTCAGGTTCAGCTATATCAGAGGATTTTCCTGCAATGGTGCAGGAAGACAATGGCAGACCCAGGAATTTAACTCATCTGGGAATGAGTTAATCACTCACATAACTGCAAAGACTGTATGACACTGCTTGTAGCCGTAGGAAACATGAGAATTTAAAACTAAGCCCGACAGGGACAACACGGCATGGTATTTGTTCAGCTTTGTTGTCCTGTCTCCCCTTTTAAGCCACACATAGATTTTATTACCAGCTTTCCGAGTTAAATGCCTTTTGCAATAAAAATTAAAACAATATACAATCAGATTAGATCTAAATGGCAGACTTTAATGCATGATTACAGATTTGCACTGAATTATGTATTGAAAAAAATGCTGCAATGACTGTTTATGTTATTTCCTCTTTGAACCCTTTAAGCATGCAAATCAAATGGAGACAATCAGAAACACTCTATTTACTGCTTCCTCCCACAGAAGGGAGCAAGTATCATCCTTATAAGAATCCCCAAATTTAGAAATGGAACTACAGTAAGAGAAGAACTTATCACTGTTGCATTTCAACCTGGGAGCAGAAGGCTATGCAGAAAAGAAAGTGTTCATGTCAGTGCATCGTACACTATATTTTCCACCACTAAAAATAAAGCATATGGAAGTTCACATAAACATTACTGTGTAGGTGGTAGTTTATAAGTGAGTTTTACTGGCATGTCACTAACTGCTAGTCTTGGGCAATTCTTGCAATTTTTAAAGAAACATACTGAATTATTGAATGCAATCATTTACATGTCAATGAAGACTATGATTACTCCAGTTGTTCTGCAATTCAAGGTTACTACCACTAAGAAACAGCCTATGTGTGTTGACCAAGGGATTTACTGAACCACAAAACCACCTTAATTAATCACTTTACAGCTTTCCACTGGTATAACTGAAAGCATCCATTACAAGAAAAAAAAACCCACACCAAAAACCTGGCCAGCAAAGGAGTATGTGGGCAAGGGAGGTTTGCATTACACCAACCAGTGAGCTCTCACAGAGATCACAAGACCTTCTGGTGACTGCAATTTCAGTTGAGTAAAAAGGATGGAAATGGTTGGGGGACTATCTAAGAGAATATTGTATTAGCAGCACAAAGTATGAACGTGCTCACTGAGGAAGAAAACGAGGATTTTTAGCTAGACTACAGCTTAGGCTCTCAACTGCCATATTAAAAAAATACTTCTAACTTCCAGAACTTCTAAGCTGCGTAACTTCCCATAAAGAGGAAAAGCATCCCTAATACAATCCAATTTACAGAGATTCACAGCTTTCCATTTTTTCACCAAGCTCTACCAGAGAAGAAGGAAACACTTCCTTTTTTTAACAATTAGGGATGGATGTGTTTGTTTTGGCTGAAATACAGAACACATTTAGCCTGACATCTCACTGTTGGCACAGAAGAGTTCAGTTCACTTTCAGATGAGGTTTGACAATGCTATAAACAATTAAATATGCATTTCATAAATTCTCCTCCCTCACATCTATCAAGTTTAAGAAAGCAGTTTATCAGACTTCACCTGAGACATTTATTGAAGTGCTTTACTAACCGTGGACTGCCCCAAAACCATTAACATCAGGAAGCTTGTAGCTTAAAATAAGATTGTGCCAGAAAAGACAAGAATTTTAAAGGACTCCATAAAGCAAAGATGAAGTTTCACCATGACCATTGGTGGCTAGTTTTTAATAAAGGCAAACCATACCTTCCTTTCAGCAGTTTAATTACGATACCTCATTGTGGTATCGTGACTATGACTATGAGTGTGACTCCTATAATTGGCAGTGTCATATGCCCCATACTACCAGTGTGGACACTTCTACTGCAACCCCTGCCATTAATCCCTACCTATAACTGTAAACCTGCCATTCAGTGCCATTGAATAGCCAAGCTTGTGGAATTAGAAGTATTAAAAATAATCGCTATGAACTGAATTCTGTATGAAACATTACTCTTTCACAAGTGAAAATCAGGGCACTGCACCCACAGTGTGCTAGATACACTTACGCATCCTCCTCTGTTTGAGGCTGCCCTCTTCTGGATAATCTGCTTCTTGACACGTTCTCCTCAGCTCCATTTCCTACGAGGATCA
>VZTM01015619.1:0-38506 GCA_013400555.1 Jacana jacana | reverse complement strand
AATTAACCTGTATGTTAAGCAAAAAGAAAAAAAAAATTGGTAAAGCCTGAGATTTTCCTCTCCATTGCCCTCATTCCTGTCTCTTTCATCCTCTTCTCCATGCAAACAGGTGCAAGATCGAAA
The DNA here is from genome assembly GCA_013400555.1 of Jacana jacana. Taxonomy (NCBI): domain Eukaryota; kingdom Metazoa; phylum Chordata; class Aves; order Charadriiformes; family Jacanidae; genus Jacana; species Jacana jacana. The sequence continues at coordinate 38,383 of VZTM01015619.1, read as the reverse complement.
AAGAAAGCCTAAGGAGCAGAAAAAGGATTTCTGGCAAATAGAAGTCAAGGCATATAATGGTCAATTGAGAAAAAGAAAAACCAAGATGAATTAGCAATTCCAAAAGGGAGTATAATGTTCCAAAAGTTGAGGAACGAAGAAGCAGAAGCAGAGACTAAAACTGTAGATGAACACTAAAACAATACTTCAGCTCAGCTTTCTGTCTTCAGGCTGATGGTGGAAACAAAAGGAAAGCAGGATGGTGAATGGGAATGAGAGGATGATCACAGCTGATCTAGGAGAAATTGAAGGCTACTCCTCCACTGATGGGGAAAAGCAAACATGGGTCACACCATACGTTCAAGATGTCCACTCCCTTTGTAACATGTGTATGTCCTGTCCTGCTCCTAAGAAATTGAATTGATTTTGTTCAGATAAACCAGACACAGTTCTTTGTCCTGAAGAGGTGGTCATGTTGATTGTTGCTACAGGTCCAACTTTTAAAGTTTAACTGGGTAAATATGATGTGTTTTGAACATGGACAAAAGAAATAACAAAATATTGACATTTCAAGGCAGCCTGCTTATTTGGTTCATCCACAACAACTAAGCCCATCCCTGCACAGCAGTAGAGAGCTGGGAGCCCCCAGCTGTCCAGGTTGCAAAATCCTTCACAGTGTTTGACAACTTCACCTTCTCTATATAGCTCTCTCCATCAAAAAAAAGTGAGCTTTAGGCACTCTAATAGTCATTGTATGATTTAATGTTAAAACCCTGAGTAAGACAATGCACAGATGTTATTTTCCAGATTAGGTGAATTCTGCTTGAGTCTTTCTACTCATCCTGTGGCTATTGCACATTGGATATTGGGCAGCAACACTGACCTGAGGTAGGGAGCAAACATGCTGCAGAATGCTCCTTCATCCATTGCCTGGCAGCAACTTGAGTACCATCAAATGTAGGAGATACGGGGTTTTCCCATAACTCTCCCTCCCCTGATGTCGGGCATAAAACCAATTGTGATACAGCAGAGTTATTGCCATTGCTAAAAAGTACTCATGTGAAAACTAATTAACTGGGCTGCCTTCAAGAACAGACCGTGTTTGTTTGGGTTAGAAATGTTAGTTATTCCAGCCTGTACCCATTGGATGAGATAAGACATTCGGGAAAAATCTGTTTTTCCATTGTCTTGCCAATAAAATTTTTGTTAGATTCAAATGTTAACTTAAAAAAACCCAACTGTGTTACCTTGTGTCATTATGCAGGTCACCTCCTCCTGTTTGTTTTGTTTCTGTCCAAGCTATTTGAAAACCTCTTATGAAAATGCAAAAACGCAGTTTCTCCATCTACATCCCAGGTAAGATCATCCTATCACACTTTAGCCATTATGAACAGATTTCTCACAGACATCAAGGTTGTAATTCCCAGTGATAGGACAGATTGGGGTTTTACAATTATAGATATCATACAGCTTATTTAAATAGCTACTTATGGCTTGAAACTCTGTTTTTTTTGGCTGAGATGTTGAATCTATACAAAACTGCTTTGTTTTTACGATGATTTCTTTCAGCAGCTTCCACAAAGAGGACCACAGGCTAGGTGCCAGCTCACAAATCCACAGCAACGAAGTGGCAAGCTTCAACACACACATCCTAACAGGCAGAGGGTTTTTGCCCTCTGAGGAAAAGTTGCAAGCAGAAATTACTTCTGGTTTTGCTACCAATTTGATGATGAATGCAGACCAAGTAGGCTCATTCTACTTTTTCAATACTTAATATCCTGATTTCTACTTTTTCTACTTTTTCAACTTATAGAAAAAAGTACCTAAACAAGCTAAAGGTACGCAGCACCTTTACCTAAGTATCTTAGTGCCTTAGCAAAATAAAGGAGAGAATACACTGGTCACACCTGTGATCGCCTGCCGCCTGCATGCCTGCCTGACTCTCCACCATACTCTTTTACTGTGTAGCAAATATACTGGCAATTAAGATCTATATGAAGTTCATTAATGAGTAACAGATCTAGATTTATGATCTTTCAGAGGAAAACTTCAATTTCCTCCCAGCTTCCTCCCTCACACAACATATTTACATTAGAGGTAAGAAAAAGAGGAAACACTGGTTTTATATGCATCTGTTATCATCCCTTCCTAAAACATGTGAGGATAAACGTGCTTAGTTTTCACAGAAACAAGAAGCAGTTGTAGCAAAGTTTAGTTTCCTTAGCAGCTGGGCGAGACACAATTATATAAGGAGCAATGATTCAAACCCTGTTTTGCTGTTAACTATACACTATACACACCATAAATGCAAGCTCAGAAAAAGCAGCATTACAGAATAGCCTAACTCTGGCAAATTTCATCATGTATTAGGAATCACAATTTCTAATCTATTTTTGCTCCTGGTTCTGCTCCTGGCATGCCCAAGCTGTGTGATATGCGAGAACAGCAGAGACTGTGGAGCCTGCACAGTTGCGGCAGTTTTTGCACGGTACAGCAGCTAGTAGCCTGCTTGCTCCCAGTTTGGGCAGAACAGTGCTGCCTTAGAAAGGGACACTGCCATTTTGTGTCTCCAAGCATAAACAAAAAGTAAGATGAAAAATAGCAGCTTTTGGAGACACGCCAGTGTTCCTCAAGGACGTTTACTTCTCTGCTTCTTGCAGGAGGCCAGAAGCACAGGATAGCTTTTAAATGTGATAAAATCTGTGTGGGCCAGCATTAATTACAACAGAAAAGCTTGGTATCCCCTGCAGATACTTTAGAATTGCCTGAAATTTTTAAACTTAAACAAAATCCTTCTATGTAAAGCCTTTATAAAGACTGAGAACAACAAAAATTATCAGAGCATGAAAAGGACAATCTTTTTAGTGTTTTAAAAATCAGTAGTGTACTTCAAAATATTTTTTTAATTTAAAGATACAGTAGCCTAGAATCTACAGCACTTATGAAAATATTGAACATAGCTTTTTTTCTGTAAGCTTCCACTGGTTGATCTCAACTCTCAATAAAGCCATTTGAGCTATCAACAATAGAGTTGTAAGTAGTAAGATCCATTAATCAGAAAAGTTACTGTTGAGCCCAATTAGGAAATGAAAGAACAGTAGTCGTGGCTCAGAACACCAACAGATCTTTCACTTTATTAATATCTCTTTGAAGCTTCTATCTTTTGAGACAATTATCCTAATAGAGTATTGAAGGACTTAGACTCAAGACTAATTTAATCTGGCAGTAGTGGTTACACAGTTACACCCACACAACATTTTACAGGAAAAAAAAAAAGAAGAGCATTCCTGAGATGCCCAACAGATGTATAGTTTTAATGGAGTATGCTATATATTGTATGATTTCCATAAAGGACAGACATGTAACAGAAAAAGTCAACAAGTATGCGTTAAGCCTGTGAAAAGACAGTAAACTTTACTGCAGTCATTAACATTTATTCTTTATAATACACCCGAGCTACTTACCAAAGGTTTTCCTGCTAAACTTTCAATTAAAGTATGTGAAACTAATTGGTTTCTTTCATTGGTTGATTGGTCAGTTGGCTGGCAAAATTTCAACTCTAATCAACTCAAAACTAAACAGAAAACTCAACTTTTTGACAAATCACAAATATTATTTTGAATTTGGGCATTAGTTTTATTGGAAGTTTTCACATTCAAATTGGAAGAAACAACAATTTCTTTGAAATGTCAGAAGAAAACATTATAGTACAAAATGAATAATCTGGTAAAACTAACATTAACTAATTTTCCATATCACTGAATTTAACTCCTATATAAAAACTGTTTACTTAAAATTATTTTCCTATAACAGCTCCAAGAGAAAAATAATTTCTTAGGCATATAAGAGGCTTGGATCCTCAATTCAAATCTGCACTTCTTGTTTCCTGCTCATGAACAGAAAACAAAGTTCAGAAAACCTTTGTGTTTAACCAAGTATGAAACTTCTCTTTCTGTATAAAACTCTCTTTCATAATTTCTGTTTAATAAAGTTAATAAAATAACAAGGTTTAATAATAAATAGAGTCTGTAAGAGCATAATGCTGGTAACAGATATCTAAGGGCACTTTTCCTGTTGTTGAAATGATGAATAAGACATAATGTATCTTCCTTTCCTTATAAAGATGAGAAAACTCATGGCTCTCATCTTTATTCTCTTCAGTGCTTTGAAATCATGTCCTCACGTACATTAGCTGTATCTAAATAACTGGTCCTATTGAATCAGGAGGAACAAGGTTTGTTATACTTTGTTCTTTCTGTGTATCTTTTCCATTTCTGGAGGGGTACCAGACAGTTTGTTTGAGAACCCCACCAGTTTGGTGTCTGGTCTCAGCTGCTGTGGGTTCCACTCAGTTCCCCCTAACTTGAACACTGTTGTGCCCATTGCATGACCAAGCTTTAAAAAGCTTGGGATAAGCATTGTTTCTTTCAATTCTGGAAAGCACATTGTGGGGTGCACAGCAAAAGTGAATTGTGAATTGCAAGCAAAAGAAAGCCTGAGCAGCTTTTTGACATGAGGCGGCTCTGGTAAACTGGCACACCACCTGATAGAAATTGGACTTCACCCCTTTACTTCATGACCTTGCATTTCCTTTGCTGCTGTCAGGATGCTCCACTGCAGGGGCATCTCCAGCTCCTTACAGCCTTCAGCAAATGTCTAGTGTCCCACCTTGTGCCTCTGCTTCTCCGCACAGCAGAAGACCACAGCCTCTAACAGAGCTTGCAGAAGTCCAACAGCATCACTGTTATGCATGCAGTGGGGGAGTCCTTGGTTCTGTCTATATCACTTTGAACAACATCGGAAAAAAAATATCTCTATTGCTTCCACACCACTTTTTGACATTCAAAGTGATGAAGACATCACAGTAGATAAAATTCTGTGCACCAATAAGATCTTAAGCATTCTATATTCATCGTTAAAAGAAAAAGATCCATAAAAAACCATGCTGCTGCTCATATGACAAAAGTCAAGTGTCAATATTTAAATGGTTATCTGTTTTAGTTACTTTGCTGCCAAGTATCATTTTACTTGATATTTCTTGGTTTACAGTATGTGTGAGTCAGCTGTCATCAGGAACTCATGCTGATCTACAAACAAAAGTAGACAATCTGCTAACAAAACAGAAGAGATATGTAGATTGAAAATTATTTCTCTGTCATTTAAGGCCAAATTGGCTAATGCCAGCCTCCAAAATGGAACACATGTCAGTCAACAATATCTCTCACTATCGTTTATTAATTCAGGCCTTGCTTATTCTATTAGTTGCAAACTAGCAGTGCATCTATGGTTACACATACAGTGTTCATAATAAATTACTATGATTTGTCATTTAGTTTAAATAGCTATTTACATAATAAATTATTTATATAATCTGTAATATTAACAATACTAACATAAGACTGCCAAGTATTTCCTTCAGAACTGTTTTTCTGCTCTTATTATTCTCCAAGGAAAGGAATAGTCTCCAAGCCTTCATGGTTTTGTAACTAAGGAAACTTGGGTTTTGCTACTTCATTGAAGAAGACATCTTTTCGCAACCTTGAACTTACTCATCGAACCCAATTTTCCTATAATGCTCACATCTTTCACTGACTAAGTTTCTTCCTAAGGAAAATGACAGAACATGACATAATCTTATCCATCCTGTGCCTATTTTCCCCCAGGCAACAGCTTTTTCCTTGGCACAGTTGAATTTTCTCGACCTGTCTTTATGCCTTACATTTTCACTTGAACCTGAAGGCATCTCTTTGCGACTTTAGAATGTGCATCCCCTTGCTTTCTCACATAAAGATGTGAGAGGGCTGAACTTCAACCCCAAATATTTCTCATCCTTTTTCAAGGAGCCAACTTAATAAGCCCACATTATCTACTCTTTTCGTTTACAAGTCCAAATCTTTATGCTGTACCCTCTGCTGCAATGCCCAGGCTTTAATAAAATGAGTCATTTAGGGAAATGCAATTGCCAGGGGCTGCTTGCGCAAACCCATATGTGGAACGCAGAAGTGCACCTGCTTGCTGGTCTGCATGGAGGTGCTGGGAGAAAGAGCTGGCAGTAGGAAACCTGACAAGGAATACAGAGAAAGAGGGTGGTGCAAAGCTGTTCAGACTCTGGGAGAACTGAATGATGAACAATGCCCTGAACAATGGGTTTGCTTTGTGCCCTCTTACAAGTCCCATCTGCCTCTCATCTCTTTTCACCCTTTGGGAGAAATCACCTATCTATCACATTCTCAAACACTTCAAAGTAGCCTGCCCTCTTCCAGCCTTATGGTGGACCATCAGCACACCATGCTCTCGCCAGGAGACATATCTTCAGCTGCAGAAAAGATTGCTACTGCTCCATACATCATAGCAGGCAGAGGTCTGTTCTGCCTTGAAAGTCAAGGATTGTCATACTTACTATAAGTGTCCTTTTTACATTTTGAAGGTCCCCAACAACAGGAGATGTCCCCGTGGCTTTTGTGAGGAGGCATGACAGGTACTGGATAGCAGAGGCAAAGGTAGGCAAAGTGGTGTCTGGAGCAGTGAAAAGCTGTGGGGAGTGCTGTCGGGTCGAGTTTCCAAAGTGAACCCAGCTCATGTACACCAAAAGTGCTCTGAGAACCAAACCACACAGGATAACTAAAAACAGAGGATTTGCTTCACAGCCCCACACTGCTTTGGGCCAAACTGCTGATGCAGGCACACCATGAGCTTTCAAAGAAGAGAGCTGCAGCAGCTCAAAAGGGGCAGCTCAGATATGGGGTGATCCTATTCTGGGATATCCCTCGTGCTCTGTTGGCTTCACTGGGAGCATAAGGAAGTGGTGTTTTTAAGGCAACAGATGCCTAAAAGGCAGAGGGAAAAATTACGGGATGTGCCACAAAAATTCCTTCATCTCTATAGGTGATAGGACAAGAGGAAATGGTTTCAAGTTACACCAGAGGAGGTTCAGGTTGGATATTAGGAAAAAATTTTACATGGAAAGGGTTATCAAGCATTGGAATGGGCTGCCCAGGGAAGTGGTTGAAGCACCATCCCTGGAGGTATTCAAAAGGCGGTTGACATGGTGCTGGGGGACATGGTTTAATGATGGTTTTTTTGTCAGAGTTAGGCTGACAGTTTGATTAGATGATCTTAAAGGTCCCTTCCAACCTAGACGATTCTATGATTCTGTGATTATTCACTTGTATTTCCTATTTTTATTTTATTATTCCTATTTTATTTCACGAATATGGGGTAAGTTTTGAAAGCAGCTCTGAATGTAACCCCTGAGAAATGGAATAAGTCCTCCATTCTGGGGAAAGGAAATAGTACAAAAAGTCCTCTGCTCACTGGGGAGATAGAAGATCATCTTCTAAGGTTTCCTGTCTTCACTTTCTATTTGCTAGTTCCTTACTCTCCTTATCAATAGAACCTTTCCCACAGGAGATTCACCGCTTTCCTAGCTTATTGCTTTTTCTCTCCCTGCCTGTCTCACTTAACTTTGGTTTTAGAGGTCAATAAAAAAGACCGTCATTGCTGTGCTTTAGTTATTCCAGAATCATTCAAGTTCTAGCTAACAAGCTCCCTAAGTCAGTTTAGATAATACAGAGATGTAAACTCTGATTTCACCCTTGGTGGCTGCATAAAGGATTTTGCTTTGAGTCCAGAAGCTGGAGGAATCTGCTGCTAGCTATCAAATTGAAGTTTCTTCTATCAAATAGAAGTTTTAAGCAAGTTAGAATAGAATAGAATAGAATAGAATAGAATAGAATAGAATAGAATAGAATAGAATAGAATAGAATAGAATAGAATAGAAGTTCTCATAACAGTTTGTAAAAGCAGGTAGAAACTCTTGTGACAGAAAATATGGTTACTGTTGGTACGTGTGTATGGGTGTGTGCGACCAAATAGGTGTGAAAAGGTTTTTGTTTGTTCTGTGCATTGAATACAGCCACTTCGCTCTTTTTGCTAAGCCTTTTTTTCCCTTTAAAGTCTAAAGAACACCTGGAACATATGTATCTCATGTTGAATGATAAAAAGGCTTGAGGAAAATATTTTTGTATTTTTAAGATGGATTCCATGTGCAAAAGGAAGGGCTTGTGTGTATTTTGGAAAATACACTCAATGATTACTTCATCATTAAGCAAAAAAGTTATTTTACCAGTCTGATTGTGAATCTTTTTTTCTCTAATGCAGCAGTATAATCATGGGTCCAGGTATGAGTCCCTCTTTTGTAGTCAGGAGCCATCATTAGTATAAATATATCCTCAGTTATGGCATTCTCATGTCTGTAATTGACAACTAATGTTGACAAGTCCTATATGGTCCTTAAAACAATGCATTATAAGTCTAAGGTGCAGTTATATTGCATTAGACAGAGACATCAGAAATCTATTTAATAAGAATTTCTCCCACATTGCTAAAACTTCCCTTATAAACATAAATATTTCCCACTGATTTCAGAAATTCCATTGAGAAATACTGATGCAAAAGTTTCTCTTAACTTTTCAGAATGGAACTGATGGGGCCATGAGCGTTTTTTAGCAGCTTGATTTCCTGACACCTCACTGTGGAACATCTATAAGGCAGTGGCAAAAGGTAGAATGAGTTACTCAGGCAGAGAAGTGGACTTGCTACCAAAGGGCAGACTTAGTTAATTGGGTAAATGCACTGATCTTCATAAGAACATATATTGTAATCAACATACTCCTGCTGAAGACTTTCAAATCATCATTTCCTAGCAGAAGACTGTTACTTGAAAAATTTATGACTGCTTAATTAGGAAAAAAACAGTTTCACTTTTTCCATGCAAAAGCTTAATAGCTTTGTAATTATAAAGTTACTGCCAAGTGTACCTTGAGCATGAATTTTTAAGAAGCTTGAGGTAGACAAAGGAATGTTGCATAAATGCAAACTTTGAACCTGTTTTTACTGCCTTTTCTTTTGTGCTATTTAAATTTAGCTTAAAGACAGTTTAATTATTTCTCTCTGAGTCTGGTGGCAATGTTGGACAAAAATTCCATGTCAAACTCATTCTGTAGAATCAGAATTATAGAAGTGTAAAATAAGACAGACTGATTTTGGTTGTAGCTATGGAGAAGTTACCCATTATTGTCCAAATAGATGAATAATTATGCGAGCCATTTCCTGTGCTCAGCCAAAGCTCAAACACAAGCTAGAGTGGATGGAGGAGCAAACACTGAAAATGTAGAAGTAAGTGTTACCTCATTCTGAAAACAAATAATAGTGCTGCAGAGCCTCCACTGTTAATGGCTGTGCCATGTACACTTTATTAAGAGGAATGATTGTCCCTGTTAGATAAGGTGTTATGGAAGTGCAGACATATGTCTTTGTTAATGGGCTTTTTGTACGAGTCTGATAGGGAAATAAATGTGCCGTGCTCAGAGTGAAGTCCTGGTACAAATATGAGATACGGTTTGATGAAAGACCTTGCAGGGTTAGGATTGGGCACTGCAATTGCAAGAGGGTGAAACAGGGGTGCAGAGGAAGGATGGGGCACCAGGGGAGGCACAAGGGGCATGGGACATCCCTGGTCAGGCCAGGGCATCAGGCTAGAGCTCATGTGCATTCAAGAGCATGCAGTAGGGAAGGAGGTCACTGGAGGGCTATGAGTGACAAAGAAGGGTGGGGCAGTTTTGAAGGGGCGTCCTGAGAATGGAGGACCTCAGGGGTGTCTGGAGGTGCTGTAGAAGATGTTGGAGAGCTGGAGTCACCCCTCCAAGAGGCCTCCCCTTCTACTACAGGGGGTAGAGAAAATATTGGGATGAAGGCAACAAGAGGGGACTGCAAAGGGATTTCTGCAGTTGCTGTGGATGAGGCTACCTACACAACATGAGCTGTTTATGCCTCAATCGTGGCTTGCCCTTCAGTGCCAAGAAGAAAAGCCTTGCAGAATGGCCCTTTATTTCCTCCTGTACTTGGACACAGAGAAAGCTGACAGTTTCCCATCCTGGCTGCTGGTGGGTGTACTCTGAGTGAGGCACGAAGCAGGCTGGCCAGGAAGCCTGTGGGGTGGGCATTAAAGTGGGAACCCATCTGGCTTTGATTTGATAGATATTTCTCTACTAGGAATAGTTTCGGTATAGTTTATCCTTCCCTGCTGCAGGGAGGGACATGTAATGGATTAACGCCTCCTCTCCCTTTCCTCAGTATTTTCTGTTATTTTTCTTTTTGGGAAATATCCACACTGTCATAGCACTCAGAGTATAGAGGCAGCATCCTCAGTTCATTTGTCAATGGCAGTGGGTATGAGATAGTCTGTCCTACATCATGTCACTGAAAGTGTCTCGGGCTTTTAAAATTTCTTTTCTCCTGCTAAGCCTCTGAAATGTGATGTCTAGTTTGTTCTCTAATATGATTGAGCTGAAACAAATGAATAGCAGCTTTGAATTTTTAAGAGCATGGTTTCTTGACAGTAGCAGCTGGAGAAGATGAGGTCTCTGGAATATCTCTTACCCAAATTATTTACATCTCAAGGGGCTCTGAGCAGTGCTCCCTGACTCATAGCACAGTGTGCTCTTGCCCTCTCGTGCTGCCTTGGAAGTGGCCAGAGACACTCCCTGGCTGTTCTTGGTGGCATTTGCAGACAGCTTAGAGTAATTTATCCTGAGGAATGATCTAAGCTGGGGAAAAAAAAGTGTGAGTTGCTATGGCAAAACCTGCTTCTCACAGGTAAGGGTGCTGATTTTCAAGCCACTGAAGACTGAAAATAAATATTCCTATTGAATTATTTGTTTTCTTCAAATCACATAAGCATAGAAGTTCTGGTCATGCTGATAAACTTTATATCTAATCATCAAATGTTTTATTTCATATCTGCTAGTCCCTTTGGGTAAATCTAAGTTCCTGCTTGCTGCAGAAGGATTTGACCCTAAATTAAGAATGCAACATTTTGGAGATAGCCGAGTATTCAAGTTGTGGCTCCTTTGGAAACCACCAGTAGAAAAAGTATTTTTTTTTCCATGCATAATATTCTAAGGGCACAGCATCTAAAGAAAGATTAACCACTTTGCCACTGCTTTGCTGCCATAATTTACTTGGCTGCTGCTGTATATTTCTAGCTGAAGATACACAATTCAGAGGAGTGCCAGCTACCAGTATGAAATTACAGCATTATTGTTTGTCTCCTGCATAAGGGCAGCTCTTGAAAGGAATGAAGTTATGATGGACACAGATCTAGCTGGACCTGGATTTCTTCTGCAAGCATGACTTTTATTTGGTAAAATGTGTGCTCTTCTACACCTGCACTGTGTGATTACACTGCCAGTATTTTAGGTGGTCATGGCTACTGAGGCTGAAGAGTAGGTAATTTCCCTGTCCTACATGTTGATGATGTTTAAAATAAATGTTACAGTATTCAAAATGTTTAGAAATTATTGTGGCAGCATTATTGAGAAATAAGCTCAAGAGCATGGGAAGGACTTGAACCAGAGTTTCACTTGTCCTGAAGAGTGTCATGACTGCTTACACATTGACTAGGTTCTATACATCTTGTTCACTGATTTTCTTATTCATTTTATTGGAATTCTAGACTGAACATTTTCTAGGAAAAGTTTTTAATTAGAAATTGTTTAATTAAAAAAAATCCTAATGAGCTTTACTGGATGGGTTTGGCAATATAATACAGGTCTTTTGGATTTGACCTTCAATACAGCTTTAAATGTCGAATTAACTGTAAAACACAAAACCTCAGCAAGAGGTGCATTGAAAACATTATCAGTATTATTCCAGTTTAAATGAGGTTGGTGATTTCTTAATTTTTGTGAAGAAAAAAATAAAATAAAAAAAGTAAAAAAATTAGAGGGTTATCTTGAGTTTACATTAGTTGAATTTGCATTGTCCTATCACTCCTTTTGCCTTATCAGAACGAAATTTGCAGCTACTTGTAGGATCAGCTAAAGAATATATGCTTTTCTGGTGCCTTACTTGATCTCTTTTCTGCTTACAGGGCAGAGTTGTGCGTTATCTTTAGATGCTTCTTCTTTTAGAGTCCAAAGACGCCAGACAATTTAGGTAATTGTAACATGCAGGAAAATACAATCTGAGGGGCCTTTTTTTTTTCTTTCACTTCTCTAGAATACAAAGAAATGGGAGCTGATTTACCCTGCAGAGAAAAACTGAAGGGAAATGCTGAGACACCACAGGCATTTCTGAACAGATGACAGGTGGATATGAACTTACTTTCCTTCTGCACTTTAAATTGCTTGGACTTGATGCAGCTGCTTGAGTGAATGAAGCCCGTGCCCTGTCTCAGGTCTACAGCTTTTGGACCAGAATTGGCCTGTGCTTGGCTGGACCTGAAGTGCAGGGAGATGGACTGGGGTCTCCTAACAATTCTCCTCGCTTTCAGCAGGGTGATTGACAGCAGCATGCTCCAAGAACAAGACCTGCAGCGGTTTTCACCATCTCAGGACTGATTCTGCTTCATTTCCTGAGGCTTTCTTATTGCACCACCTAGGATAATGTAGCCCTGACTTTAAGTATTAGGTATAGTAACACATAATTTGGTGGATAATTTAACATATTCTTACAAGAAATTATCTTCTTAAATCATGGTCCTTATTCATATAGTTACTTACTCTTTTCAAAATAATTTTGTGCTAGTGAACTTTTTTTTTATAAAAAAGGTTAAATTCCCTCCATTTTATTTATTCATAATCTGCAAACCATTTTTTATATAAGAAAAGGATATCAGCAATTATCCTTCAAAGCCCCATTTTGAGCGGAAGTCAATTACTCTCTACATTTAGCACCCAATTATTCTGCGTCTGTTCATACTGATGGCAATTGTTCATCCCAGAGATTTGAATAAAACTGCATTTTGTAAAGCAATATCTTTCTCTATGTCCTGTATAAATTAACAGGGCAATTGCAGATAGCGTCGTTGACCTTACACATGCCTTTGAGCGTATCTGTGCTACACCCACCCACTAATGTGCCCCTCAAGGCAGAAGGGTGGCACATAAATTTCTTTGTGAAACAGGTTTAGAAACTCTACAGAATTGTGTATGGAGTGACTTTAGTAAGACAGGAAGGTGAGCATGGAGGACTGTGAGGGTAAGGCCTTTGTAGCACCAAACTTCCCTGAATCCCTTCTTCACTGAATGTCACTCAAGCACCAGGGATGGGGCGATGGTTGGAAAGGCACATGTGGATGGTAACATGGGGATGGACTTTGACTGAGGTTGGCCAAACAAGGCCCAAGAATAAATGCGCCATCATCCCAAATCCAGAATCATATTCCTATTTTAAGAGATAATGAACTTTAATTTATATAGAAATAGTGAAAAATATCTTGTCTGGCATCAAAACCCTTTTGCATTTCTTGAACTGATTAAATATATTTTTTTTTGTCCTGTTTTTCTCTTCACTTAACAAAATTTGCTGCTTTACAATTCTTACATATATGTTAAAAGAGGTACTTCAAAGTAGTTTAGACATTACATTTCGGTTAACTGGAATGAGTATGTCTATATTTAAAAAAAAAAGATCTGTCATTGTCATCCCAGAATAAAATAAGTAATAGCAAAACCATTAGCCACTGTTAAAGCCATGACAGGCAGCACTGCAGCAGGGGTAGTCCTTGAGATACCACAGTTAGCTCTCAGGAACTGTGCTGCTGATGAAGAGCTGTAGGTCTGACTTCAGCAGCAAGAAGCATAAGAGCCATCACTACCAGATCAGTGTTTAGTGCCATTGATGGGGCAAGGAGAGTTCAGAGTAAGAGCTCATGCTACACCTGCTGGATGTTGGATAGATCCTTATCAGAAGCCTCAAAATTTCTCAGCCATATGATACAGCTTGTCTCTTCCTTGACTTTAATTTAATTATTGAGTAAAAAACTTGCCCTTGTAATGTAAGGGCTATATCTCACTGGCTTTCAGGTCAGAGTAAAACGTGACCGTGATATAAACAGCATGCAGGTGTTGTGCTTGCTGTTTGCAAGGGAAAGATGTTTTAACCCTGTTTAAACCCTGTTAACATGTTTCAATGTGACCATGACTCCTGAGTGCAGCTGTGGATGTGTAGTTCATGGGCCGTGGGGATAACTTTGATTAAGTTATTCTTTTAAAGGACTCCAGAGCATGTTTGTGCTGCCAAATTAAAGAAAGCTGGGGAGAGCTTCTGTACTGGACTCCAATTTATCCAACCTTGGTGTTAGTTTATTCCCCACTTTTCCTCCGGAGTCATGTCAGCCACCTTTCTCCAAGGACAGTCTGGAGATGGTTCATTCCAAGAATGGATCCCAAAAGGCAGTGTTCCCAAGAGTGAACTAAATTTGGCTCCCTAGAGTCCTACAACTGCCGCGGCCAGGAGCAGTCGAGCCCGACACAATCGATCAGGAAGCCATTCCAATCGAATCAGGAAGCACACCTCAGGAAGCACACACAATCGTTCTACAGTTACAGGTCCTCATTCGCTAAGCACTACATTTCGGATAGGGAGAGGGGTATTGTCCACGAGCTTTCCACGCGCTTTCCACAGGCTTAAAGCTGCCCCATGATTGGCTACAACATTTGTGTCATTTGCTGTTTCCCACACTTTGTTTCGCCTTCACTATACTTCGTTTTGCTTACTTCCACTTATTTGCATATGTGCCCTTTCAGTAACTCCCTCTTAAAGGGCCTGCTCTCAACATACAACACCTCTCCAGAAAGCTTTGCAGCCTCCAGAGCCTTCATGCCAGATCTCAGGGCATGCAACACAAAGCCTCTGGTTCCCACTTTGGGAACAAGACTTTTGTGGGCTTCAATGCCATTTTGTACATCTTACAAACAAAAATAAAATTTGTATTTTGGGGCCACAGAGCACCAGAAGAAATCCAGGGGCAAGTAGAGGGAGCAGTCTGTTCTGGACAGAGCTAGCCTTAGGCAGCATATGTCCCTTAACAGGCAGACGCCAGTCCCAGCTTCTCTTATTTAGCAGAATGGGAGAGAAAATGCTCCCATCTGTGAAAGTATTCCTGAAAGGTTGTCCCTGAAAGCATGGGATTATAAACAATATACATTACAATACAGCTATAAAAGAAAACTTTGGTTTTATGAAGGAAGTAGTTTTGTTTCTTAATATTTATTTTAAGAATATGAAGAAGATGTAATTTTAAAAGTCTGTAAGTATTTGTAGCATTGTGTGTTTTCCTGTGGTGACCCAAATAGATGTAATCTTTTACTATGTAGTGGCTTTCAAGATGGAAGATCAAAACACCTATCCTCTTTCTCAAGATACAGAGGAAAGTCTCAGGGTTCCAGCCATGCTTGCAAACACCATGACTGTGTTGAGCTCTCCCTGGACACTTTGCTCACCTGGCTGAAGTCAAAGGTTTCTCAGCTACACTGACCTTCTGTTGCCTATGTAGCGAAAGCCAAGCTGCAAAGTTGGCTCATGAGGCATGCTTCTGGGATTTTGAACACGTAGGCATTTAGTCACTTGAGCCAGAATTTAGGAAAGTAACAGTTCAACTTGTTGATTTCAAGCATAGTGTCCTGTTGAGCAAGCTGACTTCTGTGGCTCCTACTCCAAGATGTGTCTCCGAAGCCTGAGGACTCTGGGTACATAATGGATGCCAGCGTATATGAATCAAATATTGAAACATTCAGTGCCTTAGTCCCTCTGAAAAAGAAATAAATTTGGATTTCAAGTCAGTAACATTTTCTGCAATATCACAAAATCGTCTAGAATACCACTCATGCAAACGTGTAGAATGTTTCAGACACAACATAGAATAAAATTAGTTTCAAAATTCAAACTGTCAGCGTATTGCAGAAACGTAATCCCTTCATTCAACTAAATGACAAATGAAAATAAAGACTCCTTTTCAGAAGCATACACATATATACACATTATCTCCTCAGCTTGATTGCCTCAGATAGCAGTCTGGTAGGGATTAACTGCGCAGTACTTAAACATTTAGTTCAAAACAATGGTAAAAACAATGTGCAGAATGCCTACTGATGCAAGTATGGGTTGATAAATATTAACCTTATGTCTTAACAATGATATTGTCATTTGAATGTAATATGTAAAATATTATGGCTTGGGATGCTAACAATATATATTACTTATTTTTGAAAGAATACTTGTATAATTATATCATGTTTATTTATTTAAGAGGATTTTCCTTCCAGAGGTAAAAAGTATGGGTACAGTTTCAAATGCTGATAATTCTATCACAACGGGTGCTGAAAAATGTGTTTTCTGCTAGCTTATTTTGCTGGATAATATTGTTAACCCTGCTGTTCCAGGAACTTCATATCTTTGAATAATTGGAAACCACATTCTTGAACATTCACTGTTGTCCTCCACAGAAACTAATAAATAGTATTAAAGTACATGCAACTTGGGGATGTGTTCATGTTTGTGGGTAATAATGGCATCTCTTACAGTATTGCATGTGTGAACAAAGAAGATCAATAAAGCACTGGTCTCTTCTCACAGGTAATCAGTGATAGAACAAGAGGGAATGGCTGCAAGCTGCAGCAGGGTAGGTCTAGGCTGGACATTAGGAAAAAAATCTTCACAAAAAGAGTGGTCACTCACTGGAATTGCTGCCCAACTGCCCAGGGAGGTGGTGGAGTCACCGTCCCTGAATGTGTTTAAGAGTGGATTGGATGTGGTGTTGAGGGATATGGTGTAGGGGCGAACTTGTAGAGTTTGAGATGATTTGGACTCAATGATCCCAAGGGTCTCTTCCAACCTAAATGATTCTATGATTCTATGAGTTTTGTTTTCCAGTCCTAGTTTCTTCTCCTTAATTTCAGGAGAGGGACAAGAGCCATCAGCTCCAATGATTTCACTTGTAGATTCCCATCCAGGTCTCTGTCAAATAGTAGACTGCTGTTAAATTTGGCCTTTATTACCATTCTTCTAGATACATTGATGGAAGGATCTATTTGTCTGATGTTTTTCTTAATTTTGGGGACATGGAAGAGTGATATCACTGACACATTTTGTTATTACAATAAGCAAGAAAATGTGCAAAGCTTCTTTATTGGTCCTTGCATGCTAAGTCTGTGTATATATTGAAAAAGAAACAAATCTGTGAGGCCCCTTACAGTAAAGCTCTTCCAAATCTTGTCACTTCTCTAATATCTAGAACAATTTGGCTTTTTGCAGAAACAGGCTGAAATGTCAAATACACTATAGATCTTCACCAGGGATTTAGTTAATAGAGACAGAAAGACAAAGGTTTATTTTGATCCCTCTATGCACTGCCCTTGTGGCAGTGCAGGCCCCCAGCATGCTCCTCACTTCCACTGCCTTGCTTTGCCATCACATCATGTCACTTACCCTGCACAGAGTCGTCCCTCATCCAGTAACATGGAGCTTTTATACTTATTCCTGCCTGAAACTAGTGCTTAAGTTCTTTGTAAAATGTTTTATGTCAGTGGCTGGGAAATGCTTTGCAAGATATAACAGTTATTATTATTACACTTTGCAATTGTGTATTGCAATATCAGTGGCTGCACAGATAAAATGTTTTAAGGTAACCAGAATGCTTTGTTAGTTCTGTAACGAAGAGTTAACCAGAATGCTTTTTTAGTTCTGTAGTGAAGAGTTACATTGATTTTTTACAGTTTTAAATCTCTTTATTCTTTCTATTATAGCAACTTAATGTATTATTTTACATTACAAAGACCTTGATTTCTTACTTCAGTAAAAGTAGCATTGTTTTGAAATGAAAATTGTAATGTAGATTTATTTAAAAAACCAACAAACTACTAAAAAGTAAAATATTTCAGATTTATTTTGTCAATATAACCTGAATTCTTTCTGTGCTAAAAGTCTTAACACAGTATTCTGTCTAGAACTCTAGGTTTTTTATTAGGAGTTTTTAAAATAAAGCTGCAATATTGTGTTTAGGGTAGCTTCGTTGGTCTGAAGAAACTGCATGTTGTTGACTTTAAAAAGCTGTATTCCTGCTTTTCTACACCCAAATAATCTAAAAACTCCTTTATTTCTACAGTAATTTTGCAGTGGAGGTATTTCCAAAGCAGAGGTATTTCCAAGTGCTTTGGAAAAAAATGTCTTCTGATAAATATACCACAAATTGTTTTTTAAGAAAAAATAATCTTCACAGATAGTGGTAGACTATGTAAAATATGCTGTACTGAAAAGGCACATTCTGGGGCTAAAAGCAGAGCAGAAATCCCTGGACTTGCTGCCAGGCTAAGCTGCACATTGCAAACAGCTCAGGAATAACCTTACAAAACTCCTCTTGCAACAAAAATATCTGGCTTGAGTTGATAGAAAAAAGCAGATATGAGAGCCTGGTTAGGAGGTAGGTTTTACTTTCCCTTTCAGTTGTCACGAAATAATGTAAAAATAGGAAGCAGTAACATACCAGAAGGTGAAAAAGCTGAGAGTGCCCCCCATGTCCATAGGCAAGGCTACAGGAGGTGGAAGAGGGCTGAGTGGGTAGACGAAAGTATGTGGAGGCAGGACAGAAGGCAGCTAAGCCGGAAAAAGCCCCTAATTTTGAAGGGCAATAGTAAAGGCTGGCGTAACAGGGTCTGTCAACATGCCACGTGAATGCTAACCAGGAATTTCAGGTTCCCTCACCCAAATGGCGTTTCAAGCAACAGTAGCAAAATAATTATGATCTGTGAGAAGTTCTTTTTGTTATCTATTCAAGAGACCTATGGGCATTAAAATTGATTCTTATATTGTCAGAGTTTTGCCTCTGAAATGTGCAGGTGTTTTATTTCTTTCTTAACTAAGGTGGTTGGTAATCTTAGTATGCAAGTATTCAAAGTGAGCAAAATACCACCACTCTAAATTTTCAAATTACTATTTTCTGGGGAAAAAAAAAAAAAAAGAGAATAAAATGAAATTATCTGTGTCTACTACAGACTAAATTTCATTTTTCTCTAGGAGCTTTTTCTTGTTCATAAATATGAATATTAGCACACAGGAATCATTGCCAGTTCTCTTTCATTTATACTCATAAAAAATAAATAATACAACCTTATGACTTCTTTATCTATTTGCTAGGCTATGACCATGGAAGTAGGAAAAGGGCAAGAACGTTGATTTTCTCACCACTTCTGTGACACTGCTGCCAGCAGTGTTCCAGCTTTGCGAGCAGAAACTTCCCTTTGAAGTCTTGTGTTTGATGAGATTGACCTTACTCTGTGTGTTATCCTATTCCAATTCACCCCTGCCCAGGGAGTGCAGGCAGAACCTGTCAAAGCCAAAGCAGAGCCATACCCACGGGCACAAAGGGCTGGGCTTTTACCCTGTGAAAGGTAAACAGAGGAGGCTGGTGGGAGGCAACATGCCAAGGCACCGAGCAAATTTTCAGGGACTCGGGTTCAAGGTCTGCCCTTGGCTTCCTGGGCAAACCACTTCTCCTGCTAGCTTCTGTGTGCAGCAATAGAAATACTGCCACCTGCTAGCACTGTGTCAAAGAGATTTCAAATAAAAGGTTTAGGTTTCTTTGTAAAGTTGCTTCAGAGATTAAATCAAAGTTATTAAAATTTTTTATTTTTAATTTTTATGAAGAAGCACACACTTTTTATGAAGAGATCAACACACTGGAGTACAGCCAGTGGCCCAGTGCAAATGCCTGGACAGTGAAGGAGAGGAGGGATTCTTGTGCAAACACTCATTTCAATTAAATAATCAGACCAACCAAATATTTCAGCATTGTTTATTTTCATTTTGATCTTCTTGAACTAAAGAAAAATGTATTTTCCTAAGAACTTTAGAGCTGACCCTGGTAGGTGCTTGTGGATCATCATAGGAAAAACATAATGTTAGGACCTTATACTGTGACTGTATCAGAGTTGAGGTGATTTCATAAAGATCCTTCCAACATGGTGAAGACTCACTGAAGGCAATTCCACTTAGCAAGATGTCTTGTGTGCTGTATCCCCACAGTGGCTGTGATTTTCAGTGAGAGCAATTCCTGCTGCACCTGGAGAAATTTCACTCTACCCAATATCCCCTCTATCTGCCACAAGTGGCAGTGGCAGTACTGGATGGTAGCTGGGAACAAGCTCTATTACAAGCACGTAAGATCTTTGGATACCTACCTAACTACCTCCTCTATCATGCAGTCTGAATATATTTCGCACAGTTGTCAGAAAACTTTGTAATACTCATTATTTTTCTAAAACCTAAACTCACAGAATCATGTTGTTTCCAGAAAATGTCAGCTTTTGGTTTTATTTGCCATGAGCAATTTGTTACTTGTGGTTTTTGAGAAAACATTTAAAAATTGTGGTGAGCCTACTGCTTAGGCTGAAAGGGCAGGAGATAATTAAATCAAGAATCCACAGCACTTTGGGCACACATTCTCAGGAGGGTGCTGCATCTTTGCACACCTTGGCCAGAGGACAAAGGGGACATGGTCACACAGGCAGGATGACAGCAGTCAAAAAGTAAAAAAACCCATCAATAACAGTTATTTACACTTGTTTTTCCCCTTTATTTCTCTGTATATTTAAATAAGAGAGCAATATGGTTAATAGCTGTCACAGCCATAGGCAGTGAGATGGAGGTATATACACTCACACCTCCAAGAACTCACTGAATGATGAGCAGCCACCTAGGTGTCTTTATTACATTAGAATGAACACAGCAAAATTTGATAAGCCAGCCAGAAGCCTTGAGGTTAACACACATCTCAGAGTTCTTGTTCTTTTGAAAATTAGTGTTACTTTTCAAACTTGGTTTGGAAAAACCCCAAGGGTTTGTTAACAAATAATTTGATGTATAGCAGAAGGAACTGGCTTATTGCTGCAATACCATAGGGATTTATTCTGAACATATTTCAGACATCTCTGATTTGTAGTACTGCTGTGTTGGTGACATAGGTTTTCATATTTTTGTTATCTTATTGCAACTATCCATTTTGTTTTGTTTTATTATTTGTGGTTGGAGACTTTTTAAAATTTATTTACTTTATTTTCCTTTTTCTACGTTTGTACTGCTTTTGGTTGTAAGGGCTTTACTTTTTTTGAGTGAAAATATTTTCCAGAGAGCAATAAACAGCAGAAAAATGACAAGATTAATGCCAAAACATCAAAGGAAAAAAAAAAAAAAGAGAGAAGAAAGAAAATGCACAGCCCCCTCCTCTCAGTTCTGACTTTTCGGCTTTCCAGGATAATGAACAGTCACTCCTCACTGACGTACCTCTAGGGCTTCAAACCACTGATGGATCACAGGCCTGCTATGTTTCAAGGATTTTAATTCTGCTATGACTCTCTTCTTGTAAGTGACAGAGACTTAAAGACTGGCACTCTCAGAGCTAGCTGTACAAAAGTATTTAGGAGCCCCAGGTGCCCTGTGGGGAAGCTAGGAACTTCATTTTCAGAGCTGAAATGTGCACCCCAGGCAGCTGCGTTGGCAGCTCTGGTCACACTGCTGAGGTGATGCTGGATACCTTGGGCACCCTAACTGCTTGACCCTGGCTTGAAATGAGGTTGCCCATGCAGGCATTTGAAAGAAAGGTTGTAACACGCCTCCTTCATTGCTTTCTTTAGTTGAGAATAAACCTCTAAAGGGAAAGGCTGAAGCTTTTCCCTACTGGCTTGTGCTCAGCTCAGAGTCTAGGGTGGGATAGCTCCTGGCCATGCTCCCATCTGCCTCAGCTGTCTCTGACCCTACCCTGCAATAACACATTGTGTCCGTTTGGTATGGAAGACCTACTCAAAGAGCACTCACTAAAGGTAGTTTATAAACAGAGTCCTTTTTTAGTTGCGTCTTTCCTGTCCTGCCCTGTGTGCATAAGCATGCTGGAGGAGAGCATGCTCTTTGGAAGATTTATTTGCGATAAGAGAAAGGTAGAAATAGGTGATTCAGTTGTAAACTCTGGGAATTTAAAAAAACGTAATAAAAAAAACCCACCATCAAGCAGGCACTGTGGAATAGAAACCTCAGCATGCTGTTTATACAGTGCTGGCAACTCATACCTGCTTTATTGGTTTAAAGCACAACAGTCAGTCAGAGAGTATTGTTTCAGCAGCTGAGCCATGTGCTGGAGTGAAATTTTTAAGTCCAAGGGAAGTGTGGCAACATTACAGGGAGAAGTAGGAAGGAGATTATGAGAAAAGGATAAGGAGTTGGCTTTTATGAAGGAAATTTTGAGAGAGGCACACAAGGGATTGGCCAGGAGAAAATCAGAGTGTAGTAACCTGGGTCCTCAGATAACTGTATCAAAAATGAGAAAGAAAGACAATTTAACCTTTGAACTTGGAAAAGAAGGAATAAATTATCGAAATGCCATCCAAGGTCATGGGCAACTAGAAGACATTTAAAAGATGGACTCTGTGGAAGGCATTATTTAAGCCTAATAATGTAATTAAGAATAAACAAATGACAGGGCTGTGGGACAAATCACAGTGGCCACGGTAGAAGGGAGATGGAGAGGCCACACAAACTTTTGGAACGAGACCCCACAGAAGAGGAAACCTTTGGGTACTGGGATGTGGAAATACATGGATATTCAAAGGACAGGTAGCTGGGTGTTAATTGTTTTCCAGAGCCATAGCATTGAGGTTTGAAGCCTTCTTGCCTACATATAAAAAGTGGTGTGGGCTGTAGAATATCCAGTAGTATATAAGCCTTTTAATACAGGCTATCGCAATTACCTACTTTAAAACTTCTTTAAAAATCCTTTGGCATGTTGTGGTTTATTGGCCTAAGAATGCAAAGCAAACTTATACTTTCTATCCAAAATTTAAAAAAGAAAAGGCTTTAACAACTCTTACAGTTATTTGTATAACCTTTTCAGAAATGCTCTGTTTTCTTTCTCTTTGCCTTATGTTTAATTTGAGGTTTGTAGGTTTTGTTATCAGTAGTGACTTTGAAATGTAATGAGAAAGTAATTTTTAAGAAGTAAACATGAAGTGTTTTACACTTTTGAAGAGAAAATTGTTAAAGCAAACTTTTGTTTGAACAACACGAAGGGCTAACTCTTACTAACAAAAGGTCAGCTTGATCTGTGGTGGCTTTGATGAAGATTTAAATGTCACAGTAGTATAGCTTGCACTTGCTGCTACCCAGCATTCACACTTTTGGTTTTGCACTACTGTTTTGCAGGAGGCATGTAAATATTTGTATATGAGAAATAGATCATAGCTAATACTGGGGCCTAAAGCCCATGGAGGGCTAAATACCCCATTTGATTGCACTATCATCATGGATGTGATCACTGAGAGCAGCAGTGAGACAGAGGAAGTTTGAGAATTTAAAACAGTATATTATTTCCCAATGCCTTTGCATGTCAGAGTTAGATCTAACTGATGCTAAGGTGACAGCTGCCCATTTTGGGAAGGGAATCTGCAAAGGACGTGCTTGTCTCCCATCATCTTGATCAGTCTTGATGTCTGAAGAGCCTTATGTTCATGTTTAATTAAACATAAAAAATGAAAAAATGTAAATTTGGAACAAGATATTGTTAAACTGAAGAAAACCCCCACCCTTAAAATCACCTTCTTTTTTTTTTTTTTCACCCTAGCTTGTATTTTAGAGTACATTTATTAGCTTAATAGGTAATGTTTATATTTTTTTCCTTTTATGATTGTAACTTATGGGTCAATGTAATAACATACAATACTTTGAAAATCCAACTGATAAATAAAGAAGTTGTTCTGCAAAACCTCTCTGCCAGGCTGCCCAAGAAAGAACAGTCCAGCTCATGATGTTACACGGCAGTATGAAAAAGAAATCCAAAACAAAGGTTAGATTAAACAAAAGAACAGACAAATAAAACGACCTGTTTACTTAAGCTTGGACTTTTCATTCTGGGTGAAATTCCAATATTTTGAAGGTTTTGTTTTCAGTAGGAACGAGGACTGACAATATTTACATTTTCCACAAGAAAGGGAATTTATTAGAAGAGTTTATTTGGAAAAACAGGACCAGAACTTTCTAATATAACACAAAATCTCCTCTTGCGCAGCCCTCCTGTAGGATCCACCAGCTGTTTGGGGTGCATATTCCCAAAGCTTGCAGCTTTCCCGCCCCAGTACTGAGAAGATGAGTCCCAAGTCCCTGAATCCCACACTCCCTTCTCCAAAGACAGTGCCTTTCACACCTCCCCCATGAGCCCTGAGGGCCTTTGCACCTCTGGTCCTCTGTGGGGGAACACCCTTCCAATTGCAAATGATGTGAGCAGCTTGGTAAATTGTCCAAACCTTGGGCAAACTTAGGAAGGGCTAGACTGCATTTTACAGCAACCGGATAAAATATTTTTATACAGCAGCCCATGAGCTTTTATGACTGTTTGGCATAGCAAAACCAGTCACATTGATATTGGGATCACTATTCTTTTTGCCATAATGACAGTAATATTTTCAGACAGAGGCTGTGTAGCCCATTGGTGGCAGCTCACAGTTTAGGATCCAATCAATTCCACTCACGTGAATGGAAAATTATAGCCAGGAAATTTTGAGTTATTCTTAAACAGCAATATTTGTATTCCAGTGCTACACTCTTCCCCAGGAGGGCCATCAATCTCCTTTTTAACATATACCCTCAAAGTACTCTTTCAGCATGCAAGGCTGATTTTGAAACGTAAATAGGATGTGCATGTAAAATTGCAGCTTTCTAATAAAGTGGAAAGCATACATATTTTAACTCTGCTGGTACATTTATAAATGTATGGGGAACTTCCGTTACAAAGTTTCAACGTGCAATTATTCTACATAAAAGTGTTACCCACAGCACCTTCCTTTCCAAACTAGTCATCTGCATCTGTAGTAAGTTAAATGTTCTCTGAAAGTGTATAAAAGTAGGATAGCTGCAGTTAATAGTTGAGCAGTATAGTTCAGTGTGAAGCTTAATATTTTCCTCTGTTTTCTGCCAATTATTTAACACAAACCAGAAGGTATCTGATTACACAGAGTAGCCATTGCTGCTTTTCTGTGATTTTTTCATAGTTTGTTTTTTTTTTTTAATTATTATATTTATGATTGCACTGTCTTTTTAATATGTTGCTAATCAGAAGTTATTGAATAAAAATTATACCTTATTTTCATAGCACATGTTGTCATATGCCTTATTTCTCAGGTTTTTATTTGGGGGTACTCTTGTTGAAATGTAAAACTTGTAATTTTAACAATAAAATTGCTATTGTCATCAAAGATATATCATGCTCTTTTCAAAACAGACTCTAATCACAGCAGTTCAACTGCACTCATGTGCAAAAGTTGGGATGCTTAGCCAATGGGAAGTGCAAAAGTTCTAAGAACATGGTCCTGGGGATTAAAATAATTTCCATTGGTAAACACATTGGAAGAGGACCTGACTATATATTAAGCTGAATGGAACAAACTGGAAAACAGAAGAGCAAGCCCCAAGGGTGTCAGTCTTGCGGTCTTGCATGTCTGGAGCAAGCCAGGTTCATAGGCTGGAGACCACAGCTGTGTGCTGCCCAGCAGGGACAAGGTCTAGAAGCAGGAGGGGGCTCAGCCTACTCCCTCCAAGTCTAGGTTGCAGCATTGGTTACAAGGATGCAGCTCTGCCATTTTAATCATCTGTTTGTGGCTCAGTTGCAAACAAATACAAAACTTACTTGAACTCCCAGTCTTGCCTGGGTTTTTATCAGCATTTGAAGTTGCCCCTAAGCCATTCTCTGCTTGGGAAATTATCCTCACATTGTTTTACTGGGCTGAGTTCAATAGTGAGTTTTTCCCAAAACTATGGTAGTTTTGGCCATGTTGACACGAAACAGCTCTGTCAGATGCAAAACGCAGGAGAATAGTTCTTGACCCTGTTTGCTTTTCTCCCTAAATATGGGCACAATATAGCTGCTTTGGCAGAACTGTTGCTGCTGGTATTAGGGTGGTTTTGAATCCTATCCACAGATTATCCCTCAAATTATTTGCTCTTTGAGACCTAGCTATGTATATGAAGAAGTATGCAGAGCTCTCTTTTGGCTTTCCCTGAGTCAAGTCTCCCTGGAAGGACTTTCTGGGAAACTACAAAGATCAGGATAAGACACAGTATTGCAGTAGGAAAAAAAATAATCAGTGCTGCACTTGTAATGAGCCTGACAAATCTCATCTAGAATTGGAGGTACACAGATTAATACACAGTATAAATTTAAGAACTTGCCCAAGGCACCAGTAAATTTTTATAAGTCTTTCAGGAAGTTTCTGAGAAGTATTTGACCTCTGTGGTAGCTGTGGCTGTTTTTCATGATTTGGATCATATCCTTGAACCATCGTCAGTGTTTCTACTTTTATATTCCTTTTCATCCCTCAGTCTTGTCCGCAGCTACATGATAGCAAGTTTTCACACAGTGAGAACAAATAATCTAATATCCTAGTTTAAAAAATATGCTTTCTGATCAAGTACGTGGAAGAATTCACTCTTGGAGTTGCACTGCAAAGCAAGAGAGATTCTCCCTGTGTCCTTTTCACTCTTCTGCTCTAAGCAGGAATTCTGTTCAAATTTCTGTTCTGTTTCAATAACCATTAATTTGAAATAAGAGACTGAACCGGGAAAAAGTTTCCAAAGCACATATGTATTCCCAGTCATGTTAACCTGTATTGCTACGTCGCAGCTCGGCAGAATTGGGCTTGAGTGGTGTTTTACATATGGTTTCATACCCATTTCTTGCGGACAGCTAAAAGAAGTGGAGGACCTGTTTCTTTGGTTCTGGCTCCTTTTGCTTCTCTCTACTGAAAGGTGCATGCAGTGTAAGCACTGTTTTACCAACAATTAAAGTGAAGCAACAGATCCTTCACTAGATATATTGCTAACAATTAGTTGGCAGAAGATAGAAAACCTACAGACTGTACTTGTGTGCTGTTCCGTTGGCCCTGTTTTTCTCACAAAAATAGCACCCCACAAATCATATACAAAGAGATAATGATCAGCCCATAACAAGGGCGTGTATAATCAAACTTCCACTTTCAGCCAGCGTACAAGATGGAGAGTTTGGACAGCCTTGTTTGTTTAGTAAGTTTGCCAGTAAATGTAGCTAGGATAGAATTGTAGCGACCCAAACACGAGGAAAAAACCCATTAAGATAAATTTCTGGGCATTGCTGTTCCTGCTATTGGGTGAGCAGGCATCAGATCAACTGGTTTCCAGCTTGTGGAGTCCTTTGTCTTGTGCAGGGGATTGAAAATGTTAGAGAATTGTTCCCGGTGTCATTTAATGCTTTTCTTGACTTTCTGCAACGTATGACAGTTACATAACGTGTGCTGCAAAGTTGCAAACAGTATGTCTGTGTGCTGATAGATACACGCCTACACTTCACACACAGGCAGATGTCCTCTTAGGATTTTTCTAAAGGCAGTTGCAATTACTTGCCTTGCATTTTTGATGCAAAGTGTGCCTGACATTTCTTTCCCCAAGCTGCAGTGTCTGGCTTTGACACTCCACTACTTCACTGGTAAGGAAAAAATAAGGTTAACACAAAAGAAGACAAATGTGCCGCTTCCATCCATGCTGATCGTAATAGATCTTTCCTGGAAACTTTGCTTCTTCATAAAACCAATCTGGCTGCTCACAGTAACACCCAACTTTAATTAAGGTCTTTTACCAAACAACTGGTAGGAAGATGTTGAGTTAAAAAATAAACAAGCACACAAACAAAGCCTATGCTCTCTTCAGAAGGCTATTTTAAATTGAACAGACTACTGCACTCAACTTCAGGCAATTTCTCTGGGGTTTGATCATAGACAGAGTTTCAATTACACCTTATATACTGTAGGCAATATTCAGACTTGAAAAGTTTCCAAGGATCAGGATGAATTTTTTACTATTTCAAATACTGAAAGATTCATCCAAAGACTTAGTCAACAAGAGCTGCTTCACCTCTGCACATAGCTGCCTTTCCCCGTGGATGAACAACTTTATCCTTGGAAGTGAAATTTGAACATTTGACATTCCCTTCTGTCAGATTTCCTTTGTAATTTCTTTGCTAACAAAGGACAACTACTTTCCTTTTCTTTCCTAATACCAAATAAGCACTTTCAAGACAAATATGCCACGTTGCTTCACTGAATATCCATGCTTATATATCTTTATATTAAAGTCAGTGAACTAGTCAGACTTATATAAACTCAGTCCCACACAGCGTTATTTTATTTACATACTTTTTTGCACATCACCTCATTCTGGTATAAAAAGCACGATGAAGTCAGTCTGATGTCCTTCACCTGCTCTGATGAGTGTTAGTGTTTACACATGAAAATAGACTGCTCCTACACAAAATGTTGTCTATGCATAGTGCTTTTCCTTCATTTCTCTGTTAGGAAGGATGTAAGTAGATCTGTGAGAACTAGATGAAATCAAGTTACATTAACTTTAATAGACTTAGTGTCAGATTTTTGCCCTGGTCTCCTGTTCTAGCATAACTTTAATGAGTCTGTATGAAAAGAGAACTTGATCTTTTGAGGTCAATGGGAATTTTTCATTACTTTAGGTGGTACTGGACTAACATGATCAGAAATTGGCTAATTTTTCTGACATTTTGTATTCTGAAGGGTCTCGTAGCCAAAGCTATTCAGTATTTAAATCTTTAGAATTTATTCTGAGGGACCCAGAGACTCTGTGTCTGAGAGAATGTAACCTTAACAGGATTGAAGAAGAAAGCATACTGTTGTCAGAAATTGTGTAGCAGAAGTTTCATATTATCTGGAGAAAACACAAATAAATCTTCATTATCAAAAAGGATAAATCCCCCAAAGTGCTATGGAAATTATGGACCTAAAAAGTCTGATGACTACAATAAGATACTTGTTGAGTGGATATGTGTTAATGATAATGATACATTTGGATGCATTTGGAAAGAATTTAATATGTATCAGGGAATTAATAAACCAAGTCAAACCAATTTAAGTACCTTTAGACTAAAATAAATGACTTGGAGAGAAGAAAGGCAAAAACATTTTCAGGAGATATGGTTTCTAATAAATGTGGGGGGAAAAAGGATCAATCTTAGCATGTTCACTAAGCACTGATAATGAAACAAATAGAATTTAGAAAATTAGAACTAAAAATGTGAGAAGAAAACTGCATGACAGTGGAAAGTAGTGTAACTTCTCTTTCAATATAAACACCTACTTAATGAACTGAAACCATATTTAAACTACAGCCTGTGGATAGTTATTTACTGCAGTCACTAGGGGAATCTTCAAGTTGGTCAGATTTCGTAATGAAATCCCTAGGAAATGGGGTTTCAAAGAACTACCAAAGATCATCCTTCACTCAGAGTCACTTTCAAGATTGTGATCTAAGCACAGTATGGGTGAACTTTTATATACATATTCAACTGCTCTTAGAGAATGTTTTTTTACTTTGAATTCAAGAGCATTTCTTATAGGTGTTTTCTACAGACACATGCAGGAAAAGAAGAAGCATGAGAAATTGCTAATAAGCAGCTGCAGTATGACGTACGTAAAAAGTGAAGAATATATGGTAGGTCAGGAAAGAACACATTTTGATATAGGGAAGAAGGATATGGCTACATGGGAATTTAATTCTGTCCTGAGAGAGATATGTCCTATGACATTCACAGTTTCATTTGTGAACAGTCAGTCAGTTCTTCCTCAAAAATTCAAAACAGAGTTTAGATCTCTTACTTAAAATGGCAGATAACTGTGAAAATACACTGCTTTTAAATTGTAAGTAACTGATTTCTGTTAAAAAAATTTACACTAGATAAAATTCTGTTACGTCGTGCTTCAATAAAGACTACAGTTAAACAAAGTTTTGCAGAGAGCTATGTTAAGAACTTTATCCTCTTTCTAAAGCACTTAAATGTGAGCCAGGTTTTAATCAGAAGCTGCGTAACTAAGGTTAGCCCAATCTAATAAAACCTTCTGGAGAGGAAAAGAATATTAGCATTGGCTTAGCACCATATTAATAAAAATACAACATGGCTTGTGGCCAAAATGGACCATGTGGAACACAGTAAAAGAAGCTTAAGAAAGCACCCACATGGTGATGAATCTTACAGGTGGGTGCATGGAAATTCTGCTTCATGTGCAGAAGATACACTGAGGACACAGGAGAAGTCTATCTAATTCTTGGATGGTTTCTTTGGAAGAAGCTGCAAACCTTGACAGTGCATTGCAATGAACTACTGGGACAAGAGGGTACACGCCATTTGTACAGGCAGCTGACACGCCCCATCGCATATACTCATATCACTCAGCAAAAAACCTTTCAGGAAACCATACGTAAATTGTCTACCAGGTAATATTTTAGTCATACAGAATGAATATGAAATACCGTAGTTCCTGCATTACATTTTTAAAAAAATATTTTATCCTGTGAATTACCTTACTTTTGAATATTGACAACTTCTGATAGTTCTGGATTTTCAGTTACAGAAAAACTTGTAAACTAAAGAATTATTTTATGTCAAGAAACTTGATGAGAATTTTTTATTAACTGTGGAAAATAATATCAATTATATTGCATTAGGTCAGTGCTTCACATTATTTTTAAATGCTTCTTTGCAAGGTAATGGCTTCTGGTTCCTACTGACTGGCCTTGAATACCAGCAAAAGTCATCATGTTTCGCCACCTATAGGTATTCTTTCTGTCCGTGTCATGGTATATCTTATATTACCTAAATTATCAATGCATTAATCACTATATTACTCTGCTCTGTTTTGGCTGATCATGCCTTGTGTATATAGTAAACTGGATAATCACAGCCATATGAAGTTTAGCTGAGTCAGAAAAAACTGTGCCGAAAAAGTGCATATTTCTATCTACTACATCTGGTCTTTATACTGAGGGTGAAGACTACACTACTGTTCAGTGTCTCATTTTAGCAAACTGGAAAAGACCTCCAAGAAAAGTCATCTTCTCTCATTTAACCAAAACACAGAAAAAGAAGGAATCATCTTTCACTCTGAGGTAAAGCAACACCAGCTTTACTGAGAGAACAGGTGAACAAAAATATTCCAAAGCCCCCTTCAGTCAACAAGAAAGTGAGCTTTCTGCAGGTTTTATAACCATTTCATAATCTCTAAACTCTGCATCTGACGAGCTTTATTACTCAGCATTTATAGAGAGATTGTGTTCTCTCTTAAGGAGAGAATATTCCCATCTGGAATATTATGTCCAGTTCTGGGGCCAGTTCAAGAAGGCCAGGGAACTGCTTGAGGGTGTCCAGGGCAGGACTACCAAGATGATTAAGGGAGTGGAGAATCTCCCATATGAGGAAAGGCTGAGGGAGTTGGGTCTCTTTAGCTTGGAGAAGAGGAGACTGAGAGGTGACCTTATTAATGTTTATGAATATGTAAAGGGTGAGTGTCAGGAGGATGGAGCCAGGCTCTTCTCAGTAACATCCAATGATAGAACAAAGGGGAATGGATGCAAGCTGGCACATAGGAGATTCCAGTTAAATATGAGGAAAAATTTCTTCACAGTGAGAGTGACTGAACACTGGAACAGGCTGCCCAGGGAGGTTGTGGAGTCTCCTTCTCTGGAGACATTCAAAACCCACCTGGACGCATTCCTGAGTGATCTGATCTAGGTGTTCCTGCTCCGGCAGGGGGATTGGACTAGATGATCTTTCAAGGTCCCTTCCCATCCCTGATATTCTGTGATTCTGTGAAGGAAAAAAATCTTGGATTGGCAAAAGTTTACTGTGGAGTGAATACATAAAAAAGGAAATATATTATTCTTAGAAGGACAATCTAGAAAAAAAAGAGTATCGAAGAATGAGTATCGAAGAAATAGAAGGTTTCCTGAAAAGCTACAGATGGTAAACATGTAAGTACAAGTACTCATCCAGGCATGAAAAAAAAGAGTTAAGGATCATTTATTTCTGTTTTTATCTTAAAAGTCAAGAAATGGCAACTACTTTTTTTTGAATTTGGGGAGTTCCTCCAAAGAGGAAGAGATATGTCCAGCTTTGGGAAAAAAGCAAACCTTTGTTCTTCACACAGGAGAGGAGCAATAGTATGAGATGGCTTTTATTTTCAGTGTCCAAAAATCTTCAATTCTCATTTAATTGCATTCCAAGACTGCAACCCCGACACATGCTCACCTTTTTTTCTGCACTTGCCACTTCCCTGTTGGTCAGCAATTTCATGGCAGACTCAGTTAAATTTAAGCTTGCATATTCCTGCACAAAAGTTTCAGTTTTGAGAATTTGGTGTTTCCAAACAATTTTGTAAAAAAGAAAAAGCTCTCAACCTGCTGCAGTAGTAACAGCTTTTCCTGGTGTGATACATGTTCAAGCTTGATGTTAGATGAAGATGTGGAAGGATTACAATATTCCGCTCTGCCACTTAACCTTAGAGGATTTTTTATAGCTCACTGAAGAGGAAAGGAAGCCTAATCCAGTAGTTTGGAGATCTGCTTGCCAGTATTTGAGAAGAAAAGCTAAATAGATAGTTTATAAATAGTATTTCCAGTTCACTTAGATATACTTGTTGCATGTGTCTCTGAGGAGAATATGTCTTACTTATATTCTTCATTAAATAAATTTATAAAAAAATGCAAACATTCACTGGAAACAACTTCTGATTATTTTTGCTATTTAAGTGGTGTTGAATAATGACAACAGTATTCACTTGTTTTCTCTTTGCAGGAAGAGTGTGTGAGTACTACAATACAAATACCTTTTTCTTTTTTTTTAATCAGTCTTTTTTTTAATTTTAATATCAGTGTGAGAAGATTGTAACAAGTGCCTTCTATGAACATTCATTCAGATAAAACCAAGGTAAAGGTCTTCTTCTCAAGTATGTGGCCTGAGTTGAGGTGGATGGATCAGCCACAAAGAAGTTAAAGCTTGGAGCGAGTGTCCTGTGATAAAGAGGGAAGTTCTACATGTCTGTATGTTTTCTCAGTTGCCTTTTTTTTTTATACTCTAAGCTTTTTTTTTCTTACCTAGGGCTTTTATCATATAATATATATGTGTGCTTTCTTTAACCATCTGTATATATAGCTATTTAATTTTTAACCAAAGCTTAATTTTACTTTGTTGTTCTCCTATGTGCTTTTGGTCTTATCTATCCTTCTGATTGAATAAACAGCACATGATCAGCTTTTGCTACTTGTCATGGATACGGAGGTAGTAAGTGTTTGTCACAAAGATGACTCTCCTGAGGTCCATATGACACCTTGAAAAGATCAGGTGTAGGAGTTTGCTGGTGCTGGCTAGTGCTGAAAGCTCATGACTGATGTCCGCCAATTGAAAAAGCAATTACCCTTTGGCAGACTTCTGTGTAAAATGTTGTAATATTTCAGCTAATCACAGGCTTCCTTAGGATTTAGTTCTCCAGGATGGTCCTTAGTATTGTTGCTTACATGTAACAGTCACAGCCATATCCCTTGGATTTGGTGGCTTATTTCAGAGTCTTTTATGAGGAGACACAGCAGGGTGTGTGGGATGTCCCTGCAGCAGGGCTGATGTGCCTGGACTGTTGTGGAGACCATGAAAGCCCAGAGGAGGCACCACAAAGGGCTGGTGCAAGTTGGGGAAGACTGCTCATGGAAGGTCCTGTGAAATGCTTTTAAATGCTCTCAGTGTCCTGCAGAACCAGCCAGGATGCCTAGCTCCAAAGTGGGGTGTATTTTCAATAAGCATATTCTAAATCTACAGCTTGGGGATAGTCATTATAATAACAGAAACCTGGAAATAGCTTCTGTTAAGTCTTGCTTTCAAACCTCACTGGGATCCATAACACTTTTGGAGCTTTATTGCTTAACATACAAAGACATACTAAGGATGTCACCAGCCAAATATGGGTTGTAGAGCCAAAGCTGACTAAACAAAACCCTTCAGCAAAATACAGGAGGAACATACTGTAAGCCAGAACATATTGTGATTGGTTCAGGATGTGTCCTATGACTGAAGACATCCCTGTATACTTTCAATGAATGCATCCTTTTCCTGGAAGGAGGTTCAAAGTCCTGAGTTCTGCAGGTACATTGGAAAAAAAAAAAAAAAAAAGAAAAGAAAAAAAAACACTGTAAAAAATCTGTATAGGTCTCCCTCAGATACCCACAACTTTACTATGTTTTCTTTTTATTTTGTTAGTGAGACACTAATGTGTGTGTTTACTGACTATTCAGCAGTCAGCAACCAGTCAGATAGTAAATCAGAGAGAAAATTATTTGCTCTTCTGAGACAAACTTCAGTTTCCTGTGAGCTATCAATAGTTCGACCAATTTGCTTGAAATGCAAAAGAAAAGAAAGAGGAAGACTAAAATACAGTGAGAACTGACTTGTACTCCTGAATCCAACAAACTTGTGAAAAACAGCATCTTCCTTCCACCCGTGCAGACTGCTAGCATCAAGGTCAGACTTTCTGGAAGCAGGAAAAGTGGAAAATGCACACAGCTTGTGTTTGCAACTGTGGCTAAGGCTTTGTGAAGGAATCCTCAGGGACACCACTTGTTTGTCACTGGCAGACTATATTGACGCTAGCTGGAGACCAGAAGTGAAAGGTGCTGTCAGTCCTAAGAGGAAGTTTGTTCCAGAAATTTACAGATGTCAGAGGTCTGATCACTTCAGATTATCAATATTTTTCCACACGGATCCATCATTTAAGCTTGAACAGTCTTCTGCGCGTCAGTAGCATGTTATAACTCTGTTCTGATTAAAAAAATCAATATTTTGACTGTAAACTTTCAATTCCTTACAACTGTTCAGGGGTAAGCAATTTGAGCTCATTGTAAAGGTTAGAATTCTTTGAAATGTCGAGTAGGATGCTTTTTTTTCAAATTTAAAACCAAATAAGGAGAACCTCCGCAAACTATATATCTCTATTAGCTGAATGCCTCACTGATTACACTAACAGAAGCTATATACAAAAAAAATAATATTATTGAATACCTTCAAAATATTATTTTGTAATTTTTGAAAGCCATGAAAGTGTCCATTTGTCTTCTGAGTATTGTATTTTATACTTTCTTGAATATTTTGAAAGACAGATAAATATTGGAATGGCATCCTTCCCTTTTAAAAAATATTTGACTATGGCTATGTATTGGCTATGAATATCAAGGTCCTCAGAAAAGTTGAGACATTTAATAAAAACTGTTGTGGGGATGGTCTTGGAAGGAGCAAATAAATTTTCCATTAGACCAACAGTGTGGATAAAGGCAGAAGGGATCTTAAGGGGTGATATTTCAGATGCAAGTTTTGAATTATAGGATCTTACTGAGTTACCTCCAAGTGATTCAACTACACAAACTGTCTACAGCTACTGCCTCAGTTGCAAAGTAAACCAGCTCTTCTCCAACGAACCTCATGGTGCTTGGTGCCTCCAACTTCACCATTTGGGCAGCTACCAAGAATGATGTGCTCAAGGCCCAGCCCTGCTCCCAGGAGGATGAGGGAGTGAGGTAGGACACCAGGTCATCTCTGGCTCAATGATTTGGTTTTCGGACAACAAAACTGTCAGACTATAATGGGGGCTTGTAAGAAAACAACCACTTTTTTAGGTCTGTGTGCTAATCAACATGAGTTATTAAAAGGTTAAAAGTGTATTAACAGTAATCTGTTTATCTGTGATTGAGCTCTCTGTTTCCTGAAGTCTTGTTATTAAAAGAACTATTTCCTTAATAGATTGCATTAGGTTATACAGCAAAGGTAAATTATGATTTATATGTGCTTGAACAGCACGCAAAGACGAATGTTCTTCTACTTACAACAGGCATTAGGTTTGGTTAAAACTTCTGAATGTAAACAATTCTGTAGAAATAATTATTCATTAAGAGATTTCCTGTGATTATGAATGTGTCAAAATACTGGTTTCAGCTTTGCTGGCAGTCTACCAGATAAGACTAACACCAAGCTAGAAACATGCACTAGTGCCTAACAGCATATGTAACTTAAGTACAAGAAATATGGATTCCCATCATGACTTTTTAAGGCAATTAATTCATAGCAAATTAAAATATGAATTGCATTACACCTTTTTTTAAACAACAAGTTCTTGCAAGATTTACATGTGAATTAAAAGCATCAGAGAGACTTCACAACTGGGAAAGAGAAAAGAATTGTAAAAACTTGGTCCCCGATTTATTAATACTATCACATATGTGTCTTGAAAACTCCATTGCTGCATAATCCTTTCATAAACACTATGGTTTAAAAAAACTGCTAGAGGAGGAGTGGGAGTGTTCTGACAAAAATGGAGTAAAAGCAAGGTTTTGTGGATGCCCTGTTAGAGCTGGAGCAGCACAGTAGATGTTGTCCTTCTGAAGTGTACCCTTGACAGAAGGAATAAATTAATTTCAGGATGATCTGTGTGGATGGAAGATCTAATGAGCTAGAATTCTGGAATTTGTACATTTCTTGCTGGTAAATTGAGGAACAGCCTGGAAAATGTAATCTTTTTAAAAACAGGGAATTGCTTTTATGGGAGTCTTCTTATTTTCAGAATAAGACTTACTGAGTCACAGCTTATTTCCTGCAATGGAATAAGATATATGAACCACTCAGGACACACACTGATTTTGAGCAAATATTTTGGGTAAAATTATATACTGCTATAAATAGAATTTGTTGATTTTTATTTGAATCTGAGCAGTTGTACCAGGAAAAGAATATGGCTTTCCATTTGCTCAATTCGCCCTTGGAAACAATCTGAAAATAAACATTAGCTTTTACTAAATCTGAATTAAATGAAGAAAGAGCAGGTTTATATTTGGCATTTCCACTCTTCCTCATATCCCCTTACCATGTGAGTTATGATGTTATTTCTTTTCTGACCTGAAAAATCATACTTTTGATTAGACTAAGCAAGAGGCATGCAGATACATTTGACACATAAATTACTTATTTTGAAGCAGCTCTTCTGCAGTAATTGCTTAAATGGAGTTTAAGCCTAAATGTCAATATAACATTCACCACCACATATTTGTGTGATCTCTTCTCAGTGTGCCATCCAATAAGTTCTTTCGAGGTCAATTTATTATCATTTAGTCAAGATTCAATTTTTGCTGATGTTGACCCTAATGGATTTTTTTTTTTGTTAGTTTTTTTTGGTGTGGGGTTTTTGATATCTTTCTAGTGAGCACACACTTTTACCCAGATTGTCATTTCCATGTTTGAAATTCCCAAGATGCTTCAGAAAGTGGTAATTGTATCAGGCTTTATATGACTGTCATTATGAATAGGGAAACCCCTAACATGTTTTGCACTTCTAGGGGTGAATATTCCCAGTTAGGGAAAAACAAAATCTTTAGGCCTGTTCTGCCTTTTCAGCTGCTCAGACTTCTTATTTACTTCAAAAGAACTTTACAGACTTTTATTGTGGCTGCTATCCTTCTCACTACCTTCCACTGTGCACTGACTGCCAACTTTTCAAGATAAAGGAGCAAACAGGCAGGTTGAGCTATCACTATGTGTTACTTCCTGAAAATAACAGTATTTATAATCAGTCTTCTCTTCTTCTGACCACAGTGAGTAAATGTTAAAGATAAAATAGATAAATACTTTATAATTTTTAGTCAAGAAAGTGTACTATTAATCCATACAAAACATTACTATGGTATGAGGAATCCTAATGAAAACTGGCTTTGTCAGCCTTTTATTCAGAGAAATTTGAAAACTGTATTTTCAATGGAATGCTAATCCAAAGCAATATGATTGGATTGCCAAAATGCATCATGTATGCTAGGATGCAACAGGGATGTAGCAGATCTTAAGCAATGGGCCATAAGGAGATCCTGAAGTTCTGCTAACAGAGGTGGGGTGAGATATTTATTGGATTGCAGCAGCATTTTTTTTTTCTCAGAAAACCAGCAGAGATGGCAAAAACTAAAAGCAGTGGAGAGCCAAAAAAAAAAAAGAATTTATAATATGACCTGAAATGAATCTCAGACAGAGACTTTGAATACTACGTATCATAAAATATTGGAACGGGGAGTAAACACTTTCCCTTCTTGTTTAATTCCTGCTACATTCAAAGGAATCAGACTTTGATGTAATCCTCTTCATTTACAAAGAACGTATACAATGAAATAATTAGCTGCGCCATCAAGTTCTCCTATACAGAAAGAACACAAAGAAACTAATTTTACATGAACAACTCTGGCAGAATGGGGTAGCAAGATGTTATATATACAAAATAATATTTTCACAGGGTGTAAAGAGAATGAGTTTTAATGTGCAGCAAGATGCTGGCTCCCAAGAACCTCAAACCTTTTTGAAATAGGATATGGGCACTTCTGAGAAATGACACCTTTGTGAGTCAGTTCCACTGAAAAGTCAATCACTTGCTAATCTCATATTTTTGTATTTTTGCTGCTAG
The DNA here is from genome assembly GCA_013400555.1 of Jacana jacana. NCBI lineage: Eukaryota > Metazoa > Chordata > Aves > Charadriiformes > Jacanidae > Jacana > Jacana jacana. The sequence continues at coordinate 227 of VZTM01015619.1, read as the reverse complement.
TTTTATTCTCTTGTGTTATGGGATGTTCCTGACAGTGCTCCCATGAGATTATGTGAAGTGGTGCATATAACTGCCTTTTTTTTTCTTTTTTTTTCTTTTTTTTTCCTTTTTTTTTTTTTTTTCCCTCCAGAGAAATACTTTATGAAAAGAAAGTCCTTTACAAATGCCCAAGTTTCCCTCTGGCTTCTTTGTAATAAAGGAATTGAGATCAGGTTGCAATGATTTCA
>VZTM01015618.1:5721-18575 GCA_013400555.1 Jacana jacana | reverse complement strand
GAAGACTGAGGCAAAAATGTTGAGTGCTTCAACCTTCTCCTCATCGGTTTTTGACAGTTTGCCAAGAGTGTTCATCATGGTAGGGGGTACACTTTGACTTTCCTTTTCTGGCTGACATACATATAGAAGGCTTGAGTTCCTCACCAAATGTTCAGCTCCAGCTGTGCCTTGGCCTCCCTGATACCATCCCTACACAACCGGGCAGTGTCCCTATACTCCTCCAAGGATATCTGTACCTGCTTTCACTGCCTGTGCATTTACTTCTTGCCCTTAGCTTTGACCAACAGGTCTTGACTCAGCAATGTTGGTGTCTTGCCTTCCTGTTCTAATTTCTTACAGCCAAGGGTCAAGAGCTTCTGTGCTCTAAACAATGCATCCATAATGATCTGCCAGCTCTGTTCTGCTCCTTTGTCCTGAAGGCAGTTTCCAAGGGCGTCCTGTTGATTAACTCCTTTAACAGCTGGAATTTTACTTTCCCTAAATTCAGGCAACTGACTTTACTCTTCCCCTGACCCATATTCCTCAGGACCGTGAACTCCACCAGTGCATGATCTACAGCAGCAGCCCAGGCTGCTGCTAGTCTTGATGTCACCAATTAGCCTACTTGTGTTGGTGACCAACAGGTCAAGTATCACATCCCTTCTGGTGGAGCTGTCTATTATCTGGCCTAAGAAGTTTTGCCCTATGCATTCCAGGAGAACTTTTGGATAACCTACAGCTGTCCGTATTACTTTTCCAGCAGATGTAAGGGTGGTTGAAATCCCCCAGCAGGACAAGAGCCTACAACTGCGATGCCTCCTGTAGCTGAAGTAAAGAGGTTGTCGCCAATAGGTTCCCCTTGACTGGGTGGCCTGTATAAACACCAATCACAAGGTTGTCTTTGTTGCATTGGTCTCTAATTCTTACCCATAAGCCTTCAACCTACTGTGACAATTCTTCAGAGACAGCTCTTTACAATATATCCACTTCTTGATATAGAGGGCAACACATTCATCTNCATGGATTAAATTTACATTAAATTCACTCTGAACAAGATTAAGATTTGACCTTTAATTGACATCCAGTTAAATCTCTTTTACTGGAATAATCACTACAAAACAGAATCAGCAGAGTATATCCAATGGCTTTTAACAAGGGTTAAATGGCTTACCTCATCTTTTTAAATGGTAAAGTGTTATTTGTAAGGCTGCTCACAGTAATTATCTAGAAAACATTGTAGTTTTCCATATTAAATATTCTGATTTTGTCTTTTTTTCCTGTGATTTAGTTCCCTCTGCTTTCCCTAAGGTAATATTAAGTGTGTTACACTTACTCTTAAGAGCAAGTCCTTTACAAGATGTGGGTCCAAAATTAAGGGAGAAATTACCTGAAAGAAATTTTGAAAACACATACAATGAAATTAGCTTCATCCCAGCTACCTTAAAACATGAGCAAAAACCCAAAACTAACCAATCAATCAAACAAACTTTCCCTATCAATAGAACAACCCTGTGTAGCAAGTGAGTATAAAAATTAAATTATAAAAGTCATGCCAACATTTACTCCACTTTAAAAGAAACATTAATATATATAGGCCCTGGCTTTGGAGGTCAGGATCTTTGCTGTTAGTGAATGGAAGGTAGAATGGAAGGTTATTTAATGGTAGGTAATTCTCTAGTGGCCCTCAGGCTCATCTAATTTACCCCAGTACAGAAAAGAATTAAATCTAAAAAAAGGTAAAAACTTTTCAAAAGTAATTAAAGGACTTCTAAAACATATATTATTTAAAACTCAATAATGAATTTTTAAGACATTACTTTTACTGTCATTTATGCAATATGCCATTTATGCAATATGTACACCAAAAAATTCTGATCATTAGGATACCATTTAATTGGTTCATTTCTGTTTCCAGCAGGATGTTCCAATTACAAAAATCTTGTGTGTTGTGAATAATAAAGATTATCGTGACTTATTAGATAGGTGTTGATATACTTCACCTGACTGCCATGACTTTTCAAATATGATGGAGAGTGGCTTGGCAACTACATCAGCCAGTTCCCTCATGACTCTGAGATACATCTCATGAGGTTCTGTAGACTTTTGTATGTTCAAGTTCCTCAGGTGGCCACGAAACTGATCTTTTACAGTGGGAGGGTTTTGCTCCCCTACTCCCTGTCTTGGAATCCATCTACCTGAAGGGTGTGAGGAGAGAGTTTGATAGTGAAGACTGAGGCAAAAATGTTGAGTGCTTCAACCTTCTCCTCATCGGTTTTTGACAGTTTGCCAAGAGTGTTCATCATGGTAGGGGGTACACTTTGACTTTCCTTTTCTGGCTGACATACATATAGAAGGCTTGAGTTCCTCACCAAATGTTCAGCTCCAGCTGTGCCTTGGCCTCCCTGATACCATCCCTACACAACCAGGCAGTGTCCCTATACTCCTCCAAGGATATCTGTACCTGCTTTCACTGCCTGTGCATTTACTTCTTGCCCTTAGCTTTGACCAACAGGTCTTGACTCAGCAATGTTGGTGTCTTGCCTTCCTGTTCTAATTTCTTACAGCCAAGGGTCAAGAGCTTCTGTGCTCTAAACAAAGCATCCATAATGATCTGCCAGCTCTGTTCTGCTCCTTTGTCCTGAAGGCAGTTTCCAAGGGCGTCCTGTTGATTAACTCCTTTAACAGCTGGAATTTTACTTTCCCTAAATTCAGGCAACTGACTTTACTCTTCCCCTGACCCATATTCCTCAGGACCGTGAACTCCACCAGTGCATGATCTACAGCAGCAGCCCAGGCTGCTGCTAGTCTTGATGTCACCAATTAGCCTACTTGTGTTGGTGACCAACAGGTCAAGTATCACATCCCTTCTGGTGGAGCTGTCTATTATCTGGCCTAAGAAGTTTTGCCCTATGCATTCCAGGAGAACTTTTGGATAACCTACAGCTGTCCGTATTACTTTTCCAGCAGATGTAAGGGTGGTTGAAATCCCCCAGCAGGACAAGAGCCTACAACTGTGATGCCTCCTGTAGCTGAAGTAAAGAGGTTGTCGCCAATAGGTTCCCCTTGACTGGGTGGCCTGTATAAACACCAATCACAAGGTTGTCTTTGTTGCATTGGTCTCTAATTCTTACCCATAAGCCTTCAACCTACTGTGACAATTCTTCAGAGACAGCTCTTTACAATATATCCACTTCTTGATATAGAGGGCAACACATTCATCTCCTTCTCATCACCTATCCCTTCTGAACAGCCTGTAGCCATCAAGGTGGAGCACCACCAGCACTCCAGTCACAGGATTCATCCCACCAAGTTTCAGTAATGACAACTAGGTCACAGCTTTCTAGCACCATGATGGTTTCTAGCTCCTCCTGTTTGTTTTCCATGCTGCATGCATTGATGAAGAGGCACTTCAGCTGTGATGTTAGGAGTGTCACTTTTTTAGAGGAACACCCCTTAATTTCTTTGAGGTATTTCACTGATGTTTCCCTCTTGGCTCCCGTTAACTCAAGAACCCGTGACATCTCCCATAAGATTTCAAGTGTAGTGAGAACACCTCAGAGCAACAGTTGTAGGCTCTCACTAACACCCCATCCCTCTAACTTTGGTGTGTCATCCCACAGCTTGTCACAGACAAGTCTGATACTGTCTTTCTTCCCTTTCAAGTCTAGTTTAAAGCTGTCAATGAGCTTTGCTATGTTGTGAGGAAGGACATCCACTTCCCCATTTGAGAACGGTGAATCCCATCCAACACCAGCAAGCCTCATCCCATGTAGACCATCCCATTGTCAAAAACCCTAAAATTGTGGTGGTAACACCAGCCATGGAGACATGTATTAATAGACTGGACTTGTCTGTTTCTTCCAATGTTGCTGCCTGCAACTAGAAGGATAGAGGAAAAAATTACCAACTATACAAGGCGCTGAATTTTCTTTTGCTTGCCCTTGGACTACGTGTTATGGCTTCATTGCCACCCACATGGCACAACAGGAATGGGTAAGAGTCGAAGGGCTGTATCAGGCTAGGAATTTTCCTAGTGCTGTCCATAGTGTGGGCCAGGGAGGCAGCAGACTTCTGAAAGAGGAGGGTCTATTTGGCATATTGGATCCTCTGTTCTACTCAGAAAGGAGTCACCTACAACTATAACCCATCTTTTCTTCCTTGGGGAGGTGGCTGTGATAGAGGTAGTAGGCTTTTCTGACCTTTGCAACAGTTTTGATATAGATTGACCATCACACACATCATTCATTGACTGGACTTCTCCAGAGCCGTCCTCAGGGGGAGGATACAAGATTCGCTTCATCTTGGGATTTTTGTGATGACCATTCCTGTGTATGTCTCAGAGACAGCAGAACATGGCTCCACCAGTCTCTCTCTGACTAATTGATGCTCTAAATCTTTCTTCTTCCTCTTGTAGCTTTGCCATGAGTCTGTGTAGATTGTCAACTTGGTCACACCTAAGAAAGTTCTCTCACTACTACTGGAAGACTGGCACTCCCTGCAGCCTAAGCCCTGTCTGGCCGCATGTTTTCATGGGAGATCTGTCTGGTTTGCTACATCCATTCTGGTGAGTGCAGAGGACATAGCTTTCTGTCAGGTGGATACCATAGCTATCTTCCTTCTGAGAGGATTATGATCAACAGTTGAACCCGACTCTTGAGCTGCTAGGGTAACAACACTCTTCCTGCATGAATTGTTACACAAACTGCTGTACCACACCCAGGCTCCCAAGTCTTGTTTGCCTGCTCTGGTCACAGTGCTCCTGGTTGCCTGCACTCCCCTTGCTGCTTTCTGTTGCCAGAGCAGCTCAGGGGGAGGGGGGACTTTGCTCTGGAAACACCCAGGCATCATCATAATCTCTCGCAAGAATTGTTCATTCCTGGTATATCTCTCTGCTGCCTTGGTGTTTCCCAGCCTCAGGAAACCCTGCTGTGCACTGAGATCTGATGCTGTACTGTGGGTCAGATGGGCTCCAGAACAGCTCCCCTTGACATCTGACCTTCTTTTCACTCTGCTTTTCATTCTGACTACACTGGGGCACATGATACCTTGAGCTTATATGGGGACTTTATCCAGAAATATCTATTATCCCCAGATGGAGATGAAAGTGAATTGAACCTTTGTGTCTTATTTTAAAATCTGTCATAAATTGTTGGTATACCACATTATTTTTTTCTCCCCAGTATAAAGTAGTCTTTTCCTGTCACTAATAGATTAAGGTGATGATACTTTTGGGCTGAAATACTTCTGGGCTAATTACCACTCAGTACTTGATGTATTCCTTCTGTATGCAGCTGGATTCTTTTTGATATTCAAACCAACAAATTATGTAAATTTTTTCAGTAATTTCTCCCACACAAATTCATTATACTGTTCCATGTTGTGAACAGCAGGAATACAATCCTTCAGCTAGCAGAAGCCAGGAAGCAATACCTTTATATGAGGGTAAATGGCAACTCTATTTTAGTGGGGTTTTGTTTTGGATGTTTTGTTGTTTGTTTGTTTTATGTTTTGGTTTGGTTTGGTTTTGTTTGGTTTGGTTTGGTTTGGTTTAGTTTTTGTTTGTTTTATTTAATTTGATTTGGTTTTGTGGTTAAAGGCAAACATCATTCAATTTTATGTACTAATAAACCAACTGATTTATAGCAATAATAAATTTTCAACATATTTAGTGGTCTTTGTTTTATGTAAACAAAGTAGGATGTTGTCACTAAGGACCTTATTGATACTTATATTACACCTCCATTAGAACTAGGCATATTCCACCCATGAAAATGACCAATGAATTAATTATAGAATCATAGAATTAACTATGATCGTTGCCATTGTGATTAGCACCACATGAATTTATAATATCAGAATTTATTTTATTATGTCTCTATTTCATTTTCAGTGTCCCATCATTACCAACACATTTGTTATTCACTGTGTTAGTAATGATCATTACTAATTCAGTAAGTGATATTAATGTGGATGTCATGGAAATTCCCACCAAATACTCACTGTAATTCCTACTTACGAAAACATTTAAGCTCTATACTTAGATAATGCTGACTCATGTTATTGATGGGTTGGAGCTATAAAATGTAGCTATACAGGGTCGCTTATGCCGTAATCTCTGAAATGCATTATTATTCAGATACTGAAAGCTTCAGAGTATAACAATGAAATAATACAGGTGCTATTTTTCTACCGTCTTACAGAAATTCCTGATTTTATATGCACAGTAGCAACAGTAGCATAATGAACAGTAGCAATTACAGTCTTCTCTTCAAGTTTGTTTGTATTATGCTTACATAAAATAAGGTGAAATTGGCGGTAAAAATGAAAATGTATGCAGTTGCAGAAATTAACTTTTTTTCCCTATTTCCTGATTTCTGTTATTGCCAGTAAGTATTATATTATTCAGTGAAATCTGGAATAGAACCCTTTGAGTTGGATTTTAATCATATTTTATTAAGTAGGATCTTATTTTGCAAACAGCTACACTGGCTACACTTAATATTTTGTGGCTTTAAACAAACACAAAATAACCTCATAGAATGTGAAAACACATATGAGAGAAAAAAATTAAGCCTTTGTAAGTAATTTAATTTTTAAGCTATACCATCATGCTTATTTTTTATGGTAATTTATAGGCCAAATAAATCTTAAATTATTTTGCACTGATTCAACATAAGTGGGCTATGCTATCACCTCAAATAATTCACAGATTAGTGAAAGATGCATGTTTGAATCTGTTCAGAGATGACAGAGATTTGAACCTGTGATTCACACATCCTGGGCAAGGCTCCTGCGTACTCAGCTATGAATAAACGTAAACTTACAACTTCCACACAAGTTAAAACTCCAGCTATCATTTCCAAAATATTTTGGTTTCCAGCACCATGTTTTCAATATCCCAAGGCATTTCAAATTACATCAGATACTTAAATGAAGATAACGGAATTTTACTCTGACGATGGTATTTATGTACATAAAGACAGACATTTAATGTAATTTCAGTTTGTGTAGCATACTTCTGGCCTCAACAGTGGCAAAGATAGCGATAGGTATGTCATAATTTGTCAGTCATTCTCATAACCTGGTGCACTTTCCTCAGACACTCTGAGGCATCTGCCTGTGTTTAGGTAGCTGTGTGGAGCATTAGATTTCCACTGAATAAAATAAAGTTATGAAGGTGAATTTAAACAACTTCTTCTTGTTTGACACCCACTTGTAGGTTCCTCTACTTAGTTACCTACATTACCCAGAATCACACACAGGATTGCAGGGACCCTGCAATGGGAAGGGACCCCTGGAGATCATCCAGTCTACCCTCATGCTAAAGCAGGTTCACCTAGAGCAGATTGTACAGGATCACATCCAGGTGGGTTTTGAATACCTCCTAAGAAAGAGACTCCTGCTCTGGGCAGCCTGTTCCAGTGCTCTGTCATCCTCAGAATAGAGAAGATTTTCCCTCATGTTTAGGTGGAACTTGCTGTGTTCCAGTTTGTGCCTATTGCCTCTTGTCCTGTTGCTGAGCATCACTGAAAACAGTCTTGCCCCCATCACCAGTGCAGAGTAGAGGGGACAATGACCTCCCTGAACCTACTGGCCACACTTTTCTTAAGGCACCACAGGACAACAGTTGGAGTAAGTATACCTGACCTTGCTATCACAGCTGTGTTTCATTTGACAAAATCCATTATAATAGAAATTACTGTTTATTTGAGGAACAGCTATGCAACTGTTTAATTTTATTTATCAATATCACTTCATGTAAGTTAATTTTTCTTTTCCCTAATGCCATCATTGTGTCTGTATATGCATACATTGCTCCACAGCTTCTTTGAAGCATCTATGGTCATAAATATACTCAGGCAAGTAAATCCAATTATTTTTTTTTTATTGCCTACGCGCTTCTCCAAAACATTGTGTATATATTTCACATATTTCCAATTTTACTAGACTTGCATTATTATTTGTAATGCCAGTCTGGACCTGTCCCTGAATTTGCTACAGAAAGACTGCTGTGAAGAGTAAATGGATTATTACGTTGTAGTAGATGGAGTCCTTTGTCCTTAGAACCTCCTTTAAAATAATCACAGTATTCTTGGGGGGAAAAAAAAAAAAAGTTTATTAGCGATACTAATAATTTCTGTGTTAGAACCAGAGAAAATATGGATGGAAGCAAATAAGTACTTCTTTCTTGCATCTCACATATTAATCAAAACTCATTTTAACGATCCCTAGTTATGTAGATGATTTAACTTCCCTATTTAATTCATTTTACACTTTGAAATACCTGCTTTTGAAAAGCCCGAACCATTAATTTGGAGTGCTGTGTTTAACTATTCTTTAGCTCTATATAGTAGAAGCAGAAAACATTTTTTTCTGTCTTGTTTTTCAGTCATCAACATTTTTGAGTTAGGCTACCATGCTTCCTCCTCATTTGCTTTCTATTAAAGTCATCCTATTCTTGGCAGTTTACTTAATAGATCATATGTGGTTTTTTCACATTACCAGTCATTAATAACAAAAACAGTCATAATTTCAGTTCTAAACTTCTAGAGGCTAGGGCCATGCACCTGCTCACTCACTGCTTGCCCTTATGACAAAAGAACAGGGAGAAGCGGGAGAAAAGGAGAAGGGGAAAAAAAAAACAAACAACTTGTGGACTGAGATAAAGACAGTTCAATAGAATAATAACAGAAGAAGGGGGAGGAAATAATACTGGTAAAAGAATATACAAAACAAAGTAATAGAATACAAGTTGCTCTCACCATCAGGTAACTGGTTGCCCAGCCTGTCCTGAGTAGTGATTGGAGATCCCTGCCTGCTGGCCAATCTCCATTTATATACTAAGCATGACATTTGTGGTATGGAATATTCCATTCATCAGCTTGTTCTGTCTATGCTCCCTCTCAGCTTCTATGGGAAGTTGAGAAAGTCCTTGACTGATGTAAAAGATCACTCGGCAACAACAAAAAAGATATGCATTACCGGCACCCTTCTCACACCAAACCCAAACCAAAACAGTTGCTAGAAAGAATGTTAACTCTATCCCAGCTGAAATCAGGACAACTGCATATATGTTTAGAATAAACACAGAATGACTGTATGTGCAGTGACTATATATTTTTTAACTATGCTAATGATCAGATACAACTATATTAAATAGTGATCACCAGTTTCCATGATACCAAGACATACACCTGGAGTAGCCATTATGTGCAACACTAACTCCATAAAACAGCCATCTGACTACTACATATTGTTGTTATTTTTGCTAAAATGAGTCTTGGCAAAGATACCCTGCAATTGTTTAATTTTTTTTTGTACACTGGCAACATTAGCTTAGAGATTAATATTTTCTAATCATCAAGTGTACATTGACAGCCTGGTAATAGCTAAGAGACAGGTTTCATTTACTTTGAAAATTGCTCGTAATTGTATTTAATTTGTTGGTTAAGAAACCAAAATCAACAAACATCTTAACATGGAATAAAGACAATAACTGAAGCAGGTGTCTCTTGGTAATGTAAAGCTCTATGAATCACAGTTTATTTCTGGAAATATTCTAAATAATTTTATTTTTAAATATCCTCTTTTTTTTTTGTTATAAATAGTAAAGTCAGTGTTGTATGTGAATAGAATGGTTAAATTACTCAAATAAAGAGAACATGTCTAACACACATACTCAGTTTTAGTGGAGATTAGTCACATCTCCCATATGAGATAAGCTAGAGAGCTGGCTCTCTTTAGTTTGGAGAAAAGGAGACCGAGGGGTGACCTTATTAATGTTTATAAATATGTAAAGGATGAGTGTCAGGAGGATGGAGCCAGGCTCTTCTCAGTGATGTCCAATGACAGGGCAAGGGGCAATGGGTGCAAGCTGGAACATAGGAGGTTCCACTTAAATATGAGAAAAAAAAATTTCACAGTGAGGGTGATGGAACACTGGAACGGGCCACCCAGAGAGGTTGTGGAGTCTTCTTTGGAGATATTAAAAACCCACCTGGACATGTTCCTGTGTGACCTGATCTAGGTGTTTCTGCTCTGGCAGGGGGATTGGACTAGATGATTTTTCAAGGTTCCTTCCAATTCCTGATATCTGTGATTCTGTGATCGAGAATTATCAGTGATGTTGTATTTTTAATAACAATGGAAAAATAGAAACACAGATTTTTGCTTAGATTAAGAAGCATATTCTAGACAGGAGTTAAATTTATTATTTCAGAGTAGTTTGTTTATAAACATATGGAGAAAATCCATGTTATTACAAACACTCTACGCTATTATCCATCTAATTGCAACAGTTCCAGATAACAATTTTTTGTTTCTTGATTCACCTGCCTGAATATGAGATTACAACAGACGCTGCAGCCTTTTTTTTTTTTGGAATTGTGTAAAAGAAAAAACTTTTCAGAAAATAAAATGTTGAAAACTTCAAATCATAAGGGTAGATTGAAGTGGATTGTAGTATTAATCAAAGCTGATCTCGAAAGCAGTGTCTTACAATCAGGGATTTAGCTGCTCTGGCTCTTGAAGCCTGGTAGTTATATGACTAAGTATATACAGTGGATTGAACTTGGCTAGCTGCCAGGTGCCCATCAAGCAGCTTTATCACTCCCTATTCATCAAAAGGACAAGGGGAAAAATAAATAAAAAGCTTGTTTTTAAAGCTGGATTGGGATAAGGACAAGGAGATTGCTTATTACTATCACAGACAAAACAGACTGAAATTGGGGAATTTATCACTAATGAAACAGAGGGTAACAAAAAATAAGAACATAACAAAAAATATCTCCTCTCTCTCTTCTTCTGAGGCTCGGTTTCAATCTAAATTCCTCTATCTTCTCCCACTGTACAGCCCAGGGTAATGGGGAATGTGAGTTATAGTCAGTTCATAGAGCTTAATCTTTGCTGCTCCTTTCTCTTTATGTCGTTCCCCTGCTCCAGCATAGGTCCTTTTTACAGGATATGGTCCCTGAAGAACACATTGCTCCAGTATGGGTCTCCTCATGGTGTCACAGTTCTTGCCAAAAAACCTTCACCAGCATGGGTTCCTCTCTCCATGGGGTCACAAGTCCTGCTAGGAGTCTGCTGCAATGCAGGCTTTCCATGGACTGGAAGTTGGATAGCTGCTCCATTGTGGACCTCTACGGGGTACAGGAGGGTAGCCTGCCTCTCCATGGTCTTCACCAAGGGTCGCAGGGGAACCTCTGCTCTGAAGCCTCAGGCACCTCTTTTCCCACTGCCCTTAGTGTTGCAGAGTTGTTTGTATCACATATCCTCACTCATTTCTCCCAGCTATTGTGCAGCAGCTTTCCCCCTGATACCACTGTCACTGACTGGCTCAGCCTTGGCCAGTGGTAGATCTGCCTTGGAGCCACCTGGAGCTGGCTTTGTACAACATGGGAGCAGTTTCTTGTGTTTTTTTACAAAAGCCATTTCTGCAGCTCCCCATTATAAAAACCCTGCCACAGAAACCCAATACAATATCACATACGTTGGTGTGCCCTGTTGGATTCTTTGGGAGTGGCTTCCTGTTAGTGATATTGAAATATTGCCTGGTTTGAAATACATAAAATTAGAGAAAGGTGATAGTAATTCCTAATGAGGTGTTACAGTGATACATGAGGTTATTCTCAGCACTCCTCTTTTCTTAGGATTAGCAAAGTATTAGTAGTTAAAAACCATCCTTAAAATTAAGCCCTTACTTGGTGAAAAAAAAAATTAAACATAGTAACATCAATCACTGTTTTCTAAAAGCATTAAAATCTTGCCGAAGTTATGATAATACATAAATATTTAGCTCAGAAACACATATAATCTTAAATGAGACACGGTACTTTAAATATCAGCAGAGAGATTGTAGCCTTAAATAAAAAATTAAAACAAAATAGTTTAACATATTTTTATTTCTCTCTGCATTTTGTAAGGTACAACAATTTTTTTTCCTACAGCTTTATACTGTAGGGAAAAATATACATAACACAGATGTTAATTATGCATTTGTTTTCTGGTTCCAATGCAGACACAGCAAAACATGACAAAACCATTAGCACAAGGATTGGGTCAAGTGGCTACAGTAAATTGTCTTTAAAGACCTGTTTGTCACTTTTATTCTTCAGTTTTCATTAGGGCTATAGAAACTTTAAGTATAATTTTCTGCAAGTGAAATTTGGCTTTTGCTGAGTTGTCCTTGTGAGAGTGTGCAAAATCAGATTTTCTGGAAATGTTAAAATTCTGTAGCTGAATTAGCTGTTTTTTTTGAAGAAAGATGGAAATCATATCCTTCATGCACTGATTTACTTATCTTTTGCTTAGATCTGAAATATGACCACAAATTCAAATAATTCATTCATTTTCTGTACTTTATCATTCAATAAGAATGTAAAACAGAATCTTTTGAGTTTTCCATGTTAAGAGCTTAACTGTGTTATAAAGTGATGAATGTACTGCACTTTTTTCATTAACAAATTGATAATGTAATTATCCTTCTGGCGAAGTTAAGCAATCTCTTGGTGTACAAAACAGTGTACAGTGATTCTCACTATGAACCAAATATATATGAAGGGTATACCCATAATATAGCTATGACAATCCAATAATTTTTCTGAACATAATTGAATTTTCAGTCAGTCCATTGCTTCCAGCTGTGAGAAGAGCTAGGTCACTTTGTCCTGGTTTGAGGTAAAACAAACCAATTTTCTGTTCAGTAGTTTTACTTTTTCAGCTGGGCCTCTTCTAACTAACTAAAGTCTGAAATTAACAGCACATTGTTCAGAAACTGTTCCATCTCACAGTGATAAGACCTGATTATACCAAGGGATGGTGCAGAGAGACCCTTGCTTATACTTATTGCTATAACAACCAAGGTCAGCTAATTT